>JACDOX010000009.1:1069361-1310564 GCA_014549065.1 Cardinalis cardinalis | reverse complement strand
AAAAAAAAAAAAAAAAAAAAAAAACAAAATTAAATAAAATGAAGAAGTTTCATTTTCTTCCTAAAGATGATGACCTTTGTGGGTTCAGTATGTCCTGAGAAGTCTGCTTGGCCTTAATATTGAATGACCATCCTGTGCAGAAAGAGACAATAGCTGATTCCAACAGATAACCTGTGTCCAGACATAGCTTACAGAAATTCCTATGTTCAGCATAGTATTGAAATGTGACCTGTGGCGACATTAAAATTCAAAAATAATTTTATTGATTTGGTTAATTTTTACCAGAGGGAAATAAAAAGGAAAAAAACCCACAAAATGCAACAACTTCTGGGAATATGGGGAAATGTGTCTAATCATGCATATCCTTGTATGTATCTGTTTATGAGACATCAGGATAATGAAAAATGCAAATTACTTGTTTAAATTGCTCCAAAGTCGTGGTAATCAGATSTATAAATCCATTTTTAAGAGATTTATAATGGTCGTTGCATGACTAGACAGAAAGTCGTGTCACCAGATTGCTACAAGTCATAAAACTATGATGGAAATTTTCTGAGTTTTCTATTGAAATACTATTTTGTCTTCTATGCAATTTCCAATAATAATTCTGAATTTTAGTTGCACCTTTTAGTCTGTTTGTGTTCTTTGAGGAAATTTCTTGTAGATTTTCTTCTGTATCATCATGAGTGTCTAGTTAGTTTTGCTGTCTGGAAGCAGGAGCAAAGGCTGCTACTATCAATTCAACAGCTCTTCAAAAACTGTTGTTTTCTCTTTTGAATTTAAACATGAGTATCTCTGGCTTCTACTTGCTTTTTATACTTTATTTTTTTGCATTAGATTTTAATTTTATAAAGATGAGTCAATGGATACATTCTTGATCTTATTCCATTAATCTCTAGAATCTTGATAGTCTCAGAGCCCATTGATAGTCTCAGAGCTTCAACCTGATTTGTCTCTTCCTGTCTCTATTCACTTTGTTGTCTTCTTGCTGTCACTTTGGCTTCTTCTGTGTATTGCTTCTATGTAAGAATGCTCCCACTCAGGAGCCACATTCTGCCTATATTTCAGCATATTCTCAAACTTTAAGACAGAAGTTGAAACATCCTTTGAGCTGAAACTCAACATTGTGTCCTCAAAATCTTTAGGAGGGTTGCTATTGACTTTGGCAAGAGGGGGAGTCAATGTGTGGCGCAGTTTAGCCTCATCCTCTTATTGTGTCTCATCATTAGCTGTCTGGATGCTGAAAGCTGCTGGATGGTGCAGTAATTCTGTTTATGGTATGCTTCAGGAAAAAAAAAGGGCTGGACTACTGATTGTGAACTCTGCATAGGACAACCATATAAATAAGCACAGAGATTTTGAGCACATCAGACAGAGAAGGACCTTCAGAGATCACTGCATCCAACCATATGCTCCAAGCAGGGCACTAATAAATTAGTCTTGCCTAAAATAATTATTCCTTTGGTATGTTTGAAGTATATAATCTAGGTGGACAGCTATCAAGACCAATATGAGTTGCAATAAAATTTACAATTAGTTACTTAAGCTTTCAATTTTTTCAGTATTATTAGGGAGGTAGTACACAGAATTTACTTAAAAAAGGGACCAAGGAAAACTCACTAGTATGTGAGTTTCAATGGTATGTGATAAAGAATTTTGCAATGTGAATTCAGCAAACTATGGGCTGCCTGTAGGCACCCCTGCTTCATAAATATTCATCTGACCTTCTGGTTTAGCTGTAGTCAGAGGGTAGGAGCCCTTGTAGATTCGGTCAAGCAAGTCAGATCATGGTCATGGGAGACAGGGATCTATTACATTCCTGTTTCCCTTTGTTCCACCTAACTTCTATAGACAGGAACTTCTTTAACCATTAGTCGTCTTCATGTTGTGAGCCTAATCCATTATTTTCATCTTAATCATATCTTATGTGATCCTTGGATAAAATATCAGAGCTGAGGACATCTGAATGAAACTGTTTTCACAAACACAGGCGTTTTCAGGTGATTTGTTTTGACTTATCTAAAATAAACCAAACTTCTGTCGTTCATTACAGTTATTCTAAGCATATGTTGACTGGTCCTTACCTTATAAAGATCTAAAGCCTGACTGCTTCACTGACTGACTTCATGAAAGCCAACATGCATGAAGTGTTTTTCCTTTCACCTCATCAAGAAAATGAATAATTTAAAAACACCAGCCTGTAAAACCATTTTGTATCACAATCCTTGAGCAGGTTATAGCGCACTGGTTTTGCAGCAATAAATCTGAAGAAGAAACAAATAAAAGGCTGCCTATGTAATGAGTGAGTGGAAGAAACTTTAGGAGACATTGAGTAGAAGAATCTCATTTATAGGAGTTGATTGATATCCATGGAAAACTTCTCAACCTTGCAAGAAGGTTGAGAAAATAAAATAGCCATAAGAAAAATTACTGACTAGGACTCAGTACACTGATATCAGTTAACTAGATTATTAAAATGAAGGAGCATTTAGATTTGGCTCCTCCTTTAACCCATCAACAAATTGAACACTGAATAAATTTGTAATGCAATATGCATTTTTTGTGGGAAAAGTTTCCATGGTAACACAGCAGAAAATCAATAAAAGCATTGTGGTGTGATCTAAACACTGCCTCACCTCCAGGTAAAGTTTGAAGCAGTACAAAACCAGTATAGTTATCAGCAAACTGCAGATATTTTGTCTAATTCAGCCAGTTGCTTAATGTTTTTCAAGGATGACTCTAACTTCATCCTGTAAGACTGCCCTATTCTGTAACTGTAGTTTCTCCAACAGTTCAATATAAGAATTAAATTGTTTTGCCCCGCGGGGCAGGTGATAACAACTTAAGTAGCCAGGCAGTAAACACAAAGGACCATGACTGGACCAGTTTAGCAGGTCTGCTAGTGTTTTAATGACTTTGATCCTCATTAAATATTCTGTTTCCTAGTATATCAGTTTGGACTCATTACACTGCTGAGGTTGGGAAGGGAATTTATAAAAGGCTCATTTGTGTTTTTTGAGGCAGAAAAAGCTTTTTTCTTATTAGTCTGGAAATTAATGGGTATGTCACAAAATATACATGTAATAGTCTTGCAAACATTTGCCTTCAGTCGGTCAGAGAAAAGATTATTTTTACACCTGAAAGTATCACAAGATACAGAGAAATCGGGGTTGGAAGGGACCTCTAGGGGTTATTGAGTCCAACCCCTTTCCCAGGCAGGGCCATATGCAGCCAATTGCCTGCACCAGTGGCCACAGAGCTTTTGAATATCTCCACAGATGAATAGTCCACAAAGTCTCTGGAAAACCCCAAGCCTTGTGTTCTGTAGGCTAAACAGCCCCCTAATCATCTTTGGAATGTCCTCACTGGAGTGCCCTTCACTGAACTCTCATCAGTAATTCCATATCTCTGTGATGCTGGGGAATCCTTTTTGTCATTTTTTATGGTACTGCCAAAAATTCTGTGAAGTATACAGGCTGCATAACACAGATTATTGTTGAAATCAAGAGTTACTCTGTTAGGTACAGAATCCCTTGCCCTAATCTTTTCACAAAAAAATCCCTCAGTTAGAAATAAACTTAAAACTAAGCAATGAAATTCAGAAAAACCATTAAAGTTCCTGCAGAGAGCCAGTTGCAGAAGGGTATTCCAACCTGGCCAACAGGAGGCCTGTTTAATGGGGAAATACACAATGTATTGGAAAGATGAAGCCTTGAGAAARCAGGGAGGACTTGATTGCAAAAACCAGTGCAAGTGCCTCAGGAAAGAACTGCTCAGATTAAGGATGGGAAAAAAAGGCTTTGAATTGTGATGTGCTGAGAACTGATGGTAAAGGGAAAATTTATCTCTGAGCAGAAGCAGGTCAGTAGCAGTAAAAAGTCAAGATGAAATATTCAGTATATGCAAGTGAGTAGTGAGCAGTACTAAAGGACATAATCTGCAACATTGGTACCTTAAATTCCTTGCTTCATCAACAGTAARAGGAAGAGAAAGCAGAAAGAACTTTGGTAAATCCTGCCAACTTTTCTTAAGGTATCAAAAATCAGCTGAATGCTTTTCCTCTGGCATCTCATTCAGAAAACATTTGACTGACTATGCGTAACATTAAAGGGCGTAGATCCAGTAGAGGGTTGTGCCCAAGAATTAGATAAACCAAATATTTTGTGCCATGATCTTTCTGTGTAATCAATTTTGCTTAATTCTACTGACTGTCTACAACAAATGTGGAGATTTTGCCAAGGACTCCCTATGAGCACAATATGAACAATTCAGCTTTCCATATAAAATTTAGACATAATTGTGTCTTATGAAAATAAAGCCCTAGTTTAGACCAAGATATGTCATTTACCAGTGGTAACAGCTAGAAAAATTTGAGCTTCTTTTTTTTTCTTGGGGATGAAGGGATGGTTAGTGATTTTGTTTGTTTGTTTGCTTGTTTGTTTTTGTTGCTTTGTTTTTGTTTTGGTTTGGTTTGTTGGTATTTTTTGAAAGAAGGGTTTGATTTGTTGGAGTTTTTTTGCGTTTATTTGGAGGGAGGGATGAGGGGAAGTGGATTTTCCTGTTTAATGTTTAATTACTGTTAGGAGACCTGGAAAAACTGTGCTTGAGTTATTCCCAAATATTTTACCAATTAAAATAGATTTCTTTAGAACTTTCTCCCTAACATGTGCAAGGACAACTTGTGAATTATGTTTCACATTACTAACTCAATGGAAGCTCAACAATATCAGAGTAGGATTTGTGTGTACTCTGTCAAGAGAGATGCTGTTCTAAAGATCACATCCATCATGTCTAAAGCTGTTCCTGAGTTTGAATGATTCACGTTATATGGTAGTTACATTTTGTCCTCTGCACTTATAAAAAATAAAATTGTCACACAGCAGTTCAATTTGGACTTCACCCAAGAGCTCCTACTACCTGATGCTGATACTTATTCTATAGTGTATGAGTTTTCCCAGTTTACTAATTTGCAGGTTAAGTGAAATGGTACCACGTGTACATCTTATAAGAAAATTAAATGTGCAAAACTATGCCAATGACACATTCCCAAATAAAGGCTTAAGTGTAGCTGAAATTGTCACTACAGAAATGTGTTTGACTGCACATCTCTACTTTGGAAGTGAGAAAATGCAGAGAAAATGTGCAAATAAGTCATATTTTAGTAGAAATGGCATGCCACTGTTTACTCTCTGCTGGAGTTCCAGCATCTCAATTTACCCAAAAATCACTCATGTTTTAAAACAATTAACAAAGGGAACCAGAAGAAGAAAATWAAGCAATGGTAGTCAAAGTAAATTTACAAACCTGTAAAACCTACATTTGGAGTGATTAATGCCATCTGTAAAAAAAAAAATCAAAATGGAAAACTTGAGAAAGTGAGGTGAAGTAAGGAAAAAGAATTGTCATCTTTGTTCTAGAAAGAGAGGTAGCACCATCCCACTGCCCAAAATAGCCTGCCACCTTTTACCAGATTTTCTGTACTGATTCTTTTTAATTTATTCTCTGCTTGCTCATTTCAATAAATACTAAGAAATGAGAAACATATCAGTGGCATTWTAAAGTTGTTTTCTAGCTAGCAATAATATATAAATGACAGAAAAAAGGTTTTTACAATATATATTTTCTACCTAAAAAGTAGCTATATGATCTGAGCATTATAAATACTTAAATGTATTGGACAAAAGATTATTGTTGTTATTGCRATTTTTAAAGAGGCAATAGCCTTTGTGCAATGAAATCTTTCCTCTTTCTAAATGTAGAAGGGAAGATGAAATGGGAAACAGGGCAAGAGAGATGGAACTCACTTTCAATTAAGGCATATATTTACTTATGTAGTCAATGAAATGAAAAAGGTAATTCAGAGTGCCTAATTTGGCCTTCTTGGATGAAAGCCTGTTAGCCTCTGCAATAGGATTCCCTCCTCAGAGCTGGCCCCTTCCCCCTCTGCAATCTGGAAACATGCTGAGAGCAGCCAGTGCCAAGCATGCAAAGATTTCCTCTCTTGTGCCTAAGTGAATGTATGATTTCCATTTGCCAGAGGTGTAAATACAATTTTCCCTTGATGTTGGATGGAAGGTCTGGAAGCAGCCTGAGGTAGAAAGGTCCCTAGGTCTGGTTGGATTCTGTTTCTCTATGAGTCTGTTCAGCAAAATGGGAAACACTGTCCATGGCATTCAGCCACTTGTACTGCAAGACATACTTGACTGCCAARAGGACTATGTGTGAATGTCTCATTAGGGCTAAAGATCCTGACTTGGTGTTCCCAGATATCTACACCACCTTTTAAGGTAATAACTTAAGTATGTAGAAGTTTGAACTTGGATTCCATTTATGGCTGAATGGTAGCTGAGATTCTACTTCAGTGCTATGATAATATTGGTAGGAGATAGAGATAGGCATTCCCTTTGTTAGAAAAAATTAGTAAGTGGAAAACAGGACTTCGTGTCAAAACCACTAGCCTTTTTGTCCATTGTAAGCACCCTAAATACTGACTGAACTCAACAGGTACTGAGGGACCTTCGAGCCTTTGCAGACACAGGCCCTTAGATACTTTTATAATTTGCTACATGAGAAAACCCATCTCTGCAACTGGTAGAATATTCAGCCCTTTAGGCTTTTCATTTGTTTGTGTTTCCAGCTTTTGCAGAATAACTGAAGCATTACATACTGTCATAAAATTACTGGATTTTATATAGCTTTAACTATAAATAAGTTGCATGTATTTTATGAAAAATTATTTTCTTGAGTGTTTTAAAATCTACATTAAAATTTAGGTTTTGTATTTAACATAAATTGAATAGTTGAGTTCTCTCTTTGTGATTCCATCTTGTGAATTCATCACTCTTATTTCAATAGTRTTCTTAATGGCACTTGGTCCTTTTACTCTTTCTATAGTTTATGTTAAGTGATAAGAATTAGAGACATGTCTGCTTTTTTTTCTATTGAGAAATGGCTTGGCATTCATTTAAATCAAATTTATAAGCCATTGTGTTCAACCTGGTAAGGCTTAAGGAGTTTTCAAAAGCTGAAAGAAAGTGTCAGGTTATGGTTTCTTAAGAACCAATGTTTTCTGCAATAGAGAAGCTTTTCTGGTYGAGTGGTTTTAAGTATCTTGTTAGAATATTATTTTAATTTCTTTTTACTGGCTTATTTTGAAGCTGAACATGAATGTTGAACATGTTGATCTTGAATGACCTTGAATGTTAGACATTCAAACTCAGAATTTTCATGCCCTGTGATTTCCTTCTCATGCCTCATCACTGAATCTGTGTATTTGCAAACGAGAAAGCCTGTGTCTCTCCTGTTTTTAGAAGCATCTTTCAGTCATTGTTGAAAAGGTTTTTCAGCTGTCTTAGACATGTAGGCATGTGATTTCACTTCAGGAAAAGGAGATTAGGTCATCTTCCTAGAACTGACTAAAAGGAAGTGAAATCTATCAGATTTGCTCTAACTTTCCACTTTTAGCAATTAAAAAGTTTGTTAGATGTAGCTTAGGCCAAAAATTTTAGAAGGTTGAGCGGGAGTAGGCTGGCCCWATGAGAGTCTTAAGTGGAAATTGAAAACTTGAGAGATTTTCAAAGTGACATGGATCATAACAAGTTGTGGGAATTCATGAAGACTTTAAATTCATGAAGACTTTGAATTGACATAAGCCTTCACAGTCAAGAAAAGAAACCGTTTCCCTCCCTGCTGACCTCGCCTGCTATCTATCCTGGGATAGGAGAAGTGCTTACACTGCAGTTCAGTGAAGTGGGGTGATGAAGCATATTTTTGGTATTATTGCTGGCTTAATCTTCTGTTTCTTGGTAGGAGGTATGTGAAAGCAGGTAAAGTGGTGGTAGGAGGTATGTGAAAGCAGGTAAAGTGGTTGGGACAACTTTGTTTGGATGTGACATTGTATGAGGATGTGAGTTTAGATCACCTTGATGATTTTATTAAACAAGATAAAGAACTGGAAGTTGAATTTCCATTGGAAAGTGTGAGTCTAGTCTTGGAGGCAAGACTGGCATGAAGATCATTAGTGACAGATTGGTGACAACCAATTTTAAGGTTATAAACTCATGCTGGGCTTCGATTTTGGTGCCACCCCTCTGTACTGTACACAAAGGGAAGGCAGTCCTGTTCTGTGATGGAGGTTTCAARGCAGTTTCCCCAAAAAGGTAGGAAGGGGAAAGTTTTCACTTCTGATACCAACYATCATTTTAACAGCTTCAGAGAAAGCAACTAGGCATGGTTCTCTGGTGACTGCTTCTTGAGTTTAGGCAATACCAGAGCAGTCCTCTTTCCACTTTTACCTGCTGCAGAAGGAAAAGCAACAGTGGCTACATGGATCTGTACATTATTACATTCATCCTGTGGTACACCTGTACCAAGTTTTCTTGTGCTAAGAGCTTTGTTGGTTTTAGTTGACATCATACATTATTTATTTGAGCACACRCAGATAAAATCAATGTTAGTTACATCAATCACATTGGCAGGAATCCTCAGCAGTGATGCTTTTGAGATATTGTCTATTCTGTATGACTGAGTTTGTGCAGAGAGTCAGTTGTAGTTAAGGTTTATCTCCAGATAAAAGAGGATAGGTAGTGAATAGAGAAATTAGGGACAGAAACATGTTATTTAAATTCCATGCTRAACTTGCATCTTATGCAGTGCTTTAGAAAAGAGCTGGCAGAAGAAAAAGCTGATGTGACCAGTTGGAAACTGACCTCCTCTGCTCCAGACAGCTTGCAAAAGAGGCAACAAGCACCAGAGCAGTTCAGGAGAGGATACCCCTCAGCTCCCTAGTCCAGTATTGTCAGTGAGTAATAGATGTGGGGGTGATCACAGTGGCTTTGATTTGATGGCTTTCTCAATGTATCAGACATGTCCCAACATTATTTCCTCTGTCAATAAAACATATTATTCTATCACATTGTATGCCATTGTATCTCACCCTCAGAGTCCTCCTTCTGTCACTTTGCTTGATGTAGGAAGTTGTAAGATATTCTATTTTTCAAAGCTCCTCTGTCGGATACCGTACAAAGAAATCAGGATGCACATAATAGTAGGTCTGTTAATGCAACAGTCACTCTGCTGCTCTTAGTCATTTGTGGTCTTGCCTTCCTCACCAGCAGTCACTGAGCTCAGGAAGCTGTGCTCTAACTGTGTCAGGAATCGCTACAACTTCTCTACTCACTGTTGTAGTGATTGATTTATGTCAGCAGTGCACAGATGAAGCTGGGTCTGACCCCTTACCAAGGTCCTGATTTTCTGAAATGTCTCATAAAATGCTTCTGTGACTAAAAGGGTTGCACTACCCTTTGTACTAACTATCCCTTCTTTACATTTCCAGATGAATCAAACTTTCAGGAGGCCTTCACTTGGACTCAGTAACAAAATCTTRGTTACTGCTAGCCATGACTTGTTGTCCATATACTCAGCACAATTAGTAACAGAGGGTAAAAAGCTGGTTCTTCCTTGCTTACATTTACAAAACACATTTCTGTGTTTTGTAACAAATTATGATTGGGGGTTTTTTTTGTGTTTTCCTGTATATAGTGAATTTTAAAATATTGTAGTCATCACTGAGGACTGGCCATTGCAACTGAGTCCCCAAATCAGAGAGGACAGATCCACAGTTTTATGAGAAGATYGTCAAAGCATAAATAATACTGATGTTAACCTTTGAAAAATTTCTGTTGTCTTAGTGCCTCAAAGTGTATACTCAGAGTGGACATTTGAAATCTTTTCTTCCTGCCTTTTTCTTAGTTTCTTGACAAAGGTCACCAAATCCTGTCGTGAAAATTTTTTTTTCCCTCTACTAAGACATATGTGCACCTTACCTAATGAGATCATGTACTCTGAGCAAGTAATTATGTTTCCTCAAAAATGGGATGTGAGTTGCCATACTCATGGCAACTTGTGAAAGTAGCAGCTCCTGGGGTATAAAGTTTGTGCAAGAGTAAAAGTAATAATTATTTCCCTAATGGAGTCATGACAGCAGAGAGAAGGATGACAAGCCATATGTCTACACTCTCTCAGGGGAAATAAGTAGAACCTGCATTATTTTGTTCAAACTGAACAAAGTAARAAAATTCATAGGTTCTCCATTTTCCCTCTGTTGCCATTCATGACCTGCAACAATGAAAACAACTATGAGTGCAGGTGGTAGCTGAAAGCAGTTTTGTTTCTGCACCTGCCTGTGCATGCTTCCTGAATTTAATCTTTCAGGAACTTTATTTCTTAAAAAAATAATAGAATSAGAACATCACTGTATTTTTTTTCCTGGGATTTCACGGGAGGCAAGATTTTCTTCTTGCAGCTTGGTGGTTTAATCCATACTCTCCATTTTGTTATTCATTCAAAAGGAAGTGGTTAAAATGCTCATGGAAAGAACTGTCACCACTCTTCTGTAGCTGTCATCTGATGTGAAGAGCAGCCTATTGTGTCTCATGCCACAGACAGATCTTTCCCACCAAAGCATGATGAAACAGCCTTATCCTCATTACAGCTACTGTCTGTCTAAGACTTTCTGCCTTAGATTAAGACTAGACTTCTAGCTTTCCTGATATAACTTTTATCTTTTGGATGGATGATGAGACATGGGGCTACAGTTATGCTTTACCAGTTTGTAATGTTGAAAGGAATGCACGTTTTCTTTGGGCAGACCCTAAATGGCTGTTCCTTGGCAAATGCAATCTGGCCACATCTGATGATTACTTTTACTAAGTCTAAACATAATTATGTTGTAAGCTGCACTTTGGCTTGGGAGGCAGGGATCACTGTTTATGTACCCTGCAATCATATGGCATTTACCACAGATATCCTATTGTTGCTTGTAACTTACCATGTGATTAAATGACCAACATTTATCATCAGAGTGAAGTGTGCATTGTATCATATATCTTCCATAACTTAGAACAACGTTGTAAGTTAAGTCCTCTACTTTTTAGAAATTAATTTTTGGTCTAGTTTAGTCCAAAGACCTTTTCTCTTTAGTTCTTATGCCTCTTCTTCCCATAGCCATATTTTAGCTCATCATGTGATGGTTAAAATACTTACACAAAGCATTTTCAATCTCAGTMATTTAGAATTTCTTTCCAATCAGGTACCAATGCATACTGAATTTATGAAAGATGACCCTTCCTGCCTTTTGCAAATGTCTAAAAGACATGAACCATGTGTTTTAATAAGTATTTTTACTGAGGCACAGAAACATAGACCCAGTTTGATGTTTCTGTTAGTACATGCTGCCCAGTGCTGTAAGGCACCCCCCTGTCAGGGCTGATGTTGTTGTACAATAAAGTGCCCAGAAAATCCATCACAGCATGTGCAATATTCCACTGATGAATAGACTTCAACCTGTTAGAAGCAGCCATGAGACTAGGCAGAACTATATTTACTAGAGGGCTTTGCAGAGATTTCACACAAATCAGCTTCCTCCTGATGGCTTTTTAGGCCTATGAGAAGCTGAACTATGARCAGCACAGCTACATGTCACTCACAGCCTAGCCATGGCCTATTTCTCACTCTGACTGCAAGAAAASATGGGTTATCACAGGTCTGAGATCTTCAGATGGAAGGATTAATTCCCTTGTGCTCCTAAACCTCTGCATGCAGACTCCAAAACAGGCTCACCACTGCTTTTTCTTAAAGGGGCACCCACATTTTGAGAACTTCTGGAAATGGTACCAAAGACTTTTCTTCAATATTTTTTATGCCCATACGTGAAATCATTTCAGTCGTCCCTTTAGAGTGCTTATTCATTCAAAAAACAACTATTTTAAAATAAAACCCATAAAGATGTTAGTTTTATTCCAGTCTTTTTGTTCAAAGTTGAAGCTAGTGTACTTCCCATGATGGACTTGTAATGGTTTAGTTCAAACTGGTATTGAATTTTTTTTGTCCTTTATTCTTTTTGGTCAGATAATTGAAAACTTGGACTTGGAACTGTGATACAGCACAGGTCCTGTTCTGATAGGAAGATAAGGGAAAGCTTTTTCTTTAATTAAAATAATTAATTTGAAATGAGAGTGTAATTACCCAGTTTGACAGTGCAGGTTTTCCTGACATCATTATGGGACTTTTGTTAAGTTACTTGCTTAGAGAGAAAATATCATCTTTTTGGATCTGGGTAAATATCTTCCTGTATTAACTGCACTGAGGAAGACATTTTGGTCTTCCCATTTCCATCATGTATTACAAAGTTGTGTATGACCATGAAGGTAGAAACCATGCAGGTCTTTAGTACTGAAATTTTATAAAACTGAAATATCATATAGGAGCACTTTATACAGGCAATATTTCTCTTTATGTTAAGGAAATTTGTCCATTTCCCTACCTATTTGCAGAAGTTTTTGTGTGTGCTTTAAATTACAGATCAATACAGTGCTTTCATGTAAGGTAATTTGCTTTAATATAAACTAATGTAGCGAAAGAGAGGAAACACAAGCTGTTTGGTGATACCAAACCTAATGTGATTTAATTCTCAARTTCTAAACACTGAGGCTAATATATACTAGTTTTCCCCCCACTAAGATTTTTGCCTTTTCTCTGTCTAGTTCTGCTGTAGGCCAGATGTTTTCGTGGATTAGCTCCACAACTGAAGAGTGTAGCCCAAAATGATTGYGAGGTAACAAGTGGACAAAGGAGGCAAAGAATGTACAAAACCAAAATTGTCTCAGATTCAGGATACAGTGTGCCTGCTACAAATCTGGTTGAATATTGTTGTTATTTCTTGCTGTCTGCTCCTCACCACACCAGCCTGCCACCTTCACTGCCTACACAACATTTGTCCCCTGCACTGAGAGCTAGACCAGCAAACTGATCTTAATCAAAAAGGTTTGGTTTGGGGTTTGTTTAATTTTTACCCAGGGTAGGGGTTCCTCATTCAAATTATAGTTTTCCACTARTTCCGCTTAATTCCATGAGAAATAAATTAGTGGTGAAATTTGATGAGTGGTGTATCCAGTCCTGTGCATCAGGTTGCAGTGACAGAAAGGGGCAGAGCTAGCTGCTTTTCCCTTAGTAGCTGCATTGAGTCTCCTTGGGAGGGAACAAGAGAAAAGGATAATATGGTTATATTGACATAACCTTTAATTGAGCAACACATATGGGCGAGAACCTCTTTCAGAACACAAAAACATAGCTTGCCTCCCCTGAGCCCAAGTTGTACATGGGCATTTACCAGCTTCTATCTCACTGTTCTGAGCTGTACATTCCCTGCTGAATAGCTCTGCTTGAGGCAAACCCACACTGCCTCACCTCTCTGTACTCTGTGTGCAACACCAAAAAATGTGGTGGGAGAGCAAGGCATCGGACAGCACGTACTTGTGGCAGGATGTTGACAGTAGAGGAACACAGRGCTAAATTCCCCTCTGAAAAATTCCCAATAGAATAAAAACCAAGTTCACTATGTGCTATTTCAGTATTATTTTTTTATGTATACATGTGAAATGTAATTTAGTGGTGCTTGAAACTTCTCTAATGTTGCATATTGGCCTCTGCAGTCTTCYCTGGCATGCTGTGTGCTCTTGTTTTACATGAATGTGAATATTGTATACATGGGATTTGTTTAAGTAGTTTATGAAGGATTAACAGAGGCAAATAGTATTATGCAGTGGGTGTGGAATTGATGTCTACATATAACCCCCAAAGTTATGTTTCAAATAACATTGATTTCTTGCAGTAAAACCCCAGACATTCACCAAACTGTCTTTCTGTTATGCATAAATTTAAAGCAGRTTTTTTAAAATTTGAAAAGTTTTATTTTTGCCTTCTGCAACCTTGTTGCTTCAAACTTCTATAGATTGAATGACAACCCTGTTTGATGGCATTCAGCATTTTTCTAAACTCTATTATTCTTTTCCTTACTGAATTTTTTGAAACATTGGAGAATAATGATTTCATCATAACCTGAAAGCCTTTTTTTTTTAATTCCTGTGTTTCATGTGATTCAAGTTGCCTGTGGTTTATCACGTAAGGAATAACTTTGAAAGTTTGCTGGAACAAAGAGGAGAATAAACAGAGCAAGGGCAAAAGCTTATGACAGTTCTTTTTATTTGACTCTGTGGCAGTATAAGAGACAGCAGCAAAAGTAAAAAAATTCTATATTGGTATTACAACAGTTTGATTCAAATATGAACCCACTCCCCCAATTGTATTAAATGTCTCCAAACATTAAAAGACTATCCAAAAATCGTCCAGTACCATCCAAATTTTTTTATTGGTGATAAGATCTGTTCAGGCATGAAGATGTTTTACCCAACCAGTAAATAGCAGAAATAGACTGCAAAGTATCAGAAAGAGTCTGCAAAATTAGATTTTCCTCTAACAGCTCTATTCAAGCCTCTTCCAAGKATTCAGCAGTGCCAAAGTTACTACAATGACACAGCTGCTAAGATGTTCATCCCAAGTGAGATAATCCTCCTGTCAACCCCTTTTCTCTGGTTCCAGTCTGTCTAGGAGCTGTGATGGCCTTTGTTTGGCTGAAGCTGAGAGGCTCTTGGGAGCTATCACATGGTGGTGTCTCACCAATAGATAAAGTGTTTCATACYTCTTTCCAAGAATTTTCTCTAAGGAAGTATGATCAGAGAGGAATAGATACAAGCCATTAGACTCTAAATAACTTTGTGGTTTCTTTCCCCTGAAGTTGAGAGCATTGCAAGTTACAGTCATTAAAAGTATATGAAGAGATACTTCAGTTACAATTGTATTTGCAAGTTCCTTGCATTCCATCATTGTCCTTTCTTAAATGTTCTCTTGCTCCTGTGTTCTACCTAGTATCTAACAGTCTCCTGACAAGGTATGTCTTGTGGCATTGTTTTTCAGAAGAAAAACATCTACTGGAAGAGTTTCATGATACATTATCCCCTAAATTCCTTCATTGAGCTGAATAGGATATTAATCAGAGTGGATTAATATCCACTGGATCACATACTTTTCAAAAAGAGAATGAATAGCAGGGAAACTACAGCAAGCTGGAAAACTTACTGACATTTACTCAATGTCATACATTGCACGTTCCCAAATATTCCAGATAATGCTTGCTTTAAGTATTAACAAAGCAGCAAGAAAAATAATGGTGAAAAACTAATTTTCTGGCCTTTAAATATCTACATAAGATAACACAGAAGTACAGAGAAGAATACGAGAATTGTGGGTAGCTTTTCTTTTTACCTTCATGCATGGACTCACAAGAAAGCCYTGCAAAGTTATGCAATTAAGAAAAACAGTTATGCTCATGCCTTCTGGGGTTTAGCTTTCAGATAGCCGACTTTTTCAGGCCAGAAGAAATGGGTTAGACATTCAATCTAGTCAAGCAAAAGCAAAGCAAAAAAATATGTATAATCTCTCTCTAATTCATTTTTCCCAGAAGGCTAGGAAAAAAAATCATAAAATAGCGTGCGAGATTGGTTCATTTTACACTGATCTTGAAAGCTCATTAAGGTATTTAACTTTCATGGATTGTCTGAGGGATCTGGAGTTGCTGTTATCCTTTTGTTTAATTACACTGTAATCTTCATGCAATTACAGTGATGATAAAATTTTTCTACAGACATAACAATAAATTAGCCATCTGGGGATAAATGACATTACTTAAAGCTTACTTCACTGAAATATCAAAGAAAAATTAATATGGCTATATAGGACAAGGCGTGAAAGTAAATTGCATTATCTGTTTCTAGAATTCAGCATTCCAATATATTTAGAGGCTTAATAGCATAACATATCCTTGAATTTGCTTCATAAAAAAAATAACTGATGGAGAAATATAGGAAAAGCACAGGCAAAGCCATTTCAGCATAGTTGAAAAAGATATGGTGCAAAGTTTTGTGGGCTCTGCTTTATACACCTATGTAATACTTTTCAGCTTCACCAAATAARTACATGAGCAACACTACTTCTGATGTTTTATTTCCCCATATCTTGCCATCTTTCCATGTAAATGTCTCTTGTGTAGTTTATTTCCAGCAACAAGAATAGGTTCATCAGGTTTTTACTGTTACTGCTGAAGAGAAGAAAAAGAATCTAAGATAAAAATGTGCTATGTCAGAAACAGTGATATGTAAAATAAGAAACATCCTGAAAATTAAATGCAAGTCAAAATTCTCAGCAGAATTAATCAAAACAATTGCAAAAAATCCTACATCCCCCTGGACTTACAACAAAAGAGAAAAGTTGCCACTCTGAATCAATCAATTATAAATTTTTGTGCTCTTTATGATAGCAATGACATCGCTATTTGAAGTTATAATTTCACCTCAGCTTATTTCACTGCTGTTATTTAGCACCAGCAGACACAATGGTTCTTTTTCTCTCTCATTTTCTTTTTACCTGAACAATTTTTCCTTTTTAGAAGACAAAAGATTTTATATAGTGTGAGTAACCTGACCTGGGCAAGAGCTAACAATTACTGAGGGTAAGACTGGTACATTAAGTGCTGTTTCAGCTGCAACTTTCCACCTATCTTCTACTAGAAAATAGCTAAACTAAAAATAAAGAAATTTTAAATCCTCTTAACAAGAAACATAAAATTCCAGTAATTCAGGTAAATAATGTTGGTTTTGCATATTAGGTAAAATAGTTGATATACAAAATAAAATAYGACATGTATGAAAAAAATCAAAATACTAAGTTAAATTGTATTAAGGATTGTGGTAATGTTTAGGTAGTAGAGTGACTGTCTCTATGGAAGGAGATGGGGGACTGGCCATTACCAGATAGAGACAGATCCATTGCAGGGCACAGCTGAGCCCTGGTGGAGCCTCTAGGGGAGCTCATTTTAAAAATTGTAAAATATGTTGCACTTCAGYGTCAGGAGTGAGGCAAAAAGCATGAGAAAAAACACTGTGAACACCAAGGAGAGAAAAGAAGAGGGAGGAAGTTGCTGAGGCACCAAAGTAAAGGAGGCCAGGCTGGAGCAGGTATTTGCTCGCAGACCATGGGAGAGCCACCCTGAAGCAGATATCCACTGCAGCCTGAGGAGGACCTCACACTGGAGAGCTCCTGGAGGAGCCATGKAGTTCTCACAATGGAGCAGGTTTATCCTGAAGGACTGCAGACCATGGGAAAGATCTATGGTGGAATAGGAAAAAAATGAGAGGAACAAAGACTGACACAGATGATGTGTTATGAACTGACCACAAGTCACATTCCACACCACCCTGCWCTGCTCAGTGGGGAGGAGGAGGGAGAGGAGTTGGGAATAAAAGAGTGACACTAACTAAGCCTGGGAAAAAGGGAGGGGTGGAGGGAAGGTGTTTTAATCTGTCTTTCTCACTATGCAAACCTATTTTATCTGGCAGCAAATTAAATTAACTTTCCCCAAGTCAGTTCTTTCTTGCCCATGACAGTAATTGGCAAGTATTCTCTCTGGTTTTGTCTGGACACACGCATTTTTTCCATTCTATTTAGTCCCCTTATCCTGTTGAGGAAGGGCTGTGAGAGAGCAGCTGGGTGGACAGGGGGCAAATGGCATAARACAACCCACCACAGAGAGAGACAAGGGTTTATCTTACAAGTTAGTTGTTAGGCAACTTAGAAGATGGTTATCTACCTAGATATTTCTTTTGTTGTTGTTGTTGTCTGCATATCCCATATCCTACCATCTCTTTAGACACACTTCAGAGGACTCATTGCCTGTGCTACCCTATATTTTGTCATTCTGTTGGCAAGCATTGTCAAAAAACTTTCTAAGTGATACTGAGTTTGTGCACAGCTAAGAATATAAAAAAGGAAGTCACAGAAATCTGATGTGCAGTGTGTTGTAACCTTGTACATTAGATTTTCTTTGTAAACTTGATATTTTAGCATTGAACAGAGAAGCTATTTTGGAATGGGTAAATTCAGGCATAAAATGCATTTTTAAATCAAATCAGGGTCCTACATCAAGTGAGACTGTGCTTTCATGCTTAAGTGGTAATTTTTTTTTTTTCCTGTTTGTGTGAATGTAAATTTGTACGCTGTGAGAACTAGAAGTATACTCTTCTTGATTTACAAGTGGTTTTAGTGTTAGTTCAGCTTTAGTTTTAGCTAAATTTATATGTACATATTAAACTTACTTACAAAATGCTGAGCACTTTTCCCTATTTGTCTTCATTTCAGTATTTAGGAGCGTATTATGCTTCTAGGTATAGTGCTTGTAGAGAGTCTTGGAAAAGAGCTCTACCAGTGCTTCCCACAAAGGAGAGATTAAGTGGTTCAGGAAATTGCAGGTCTGAAAAATTCTTCCTTGACTAAATGAATCAACCACAAGCATTAAGCATTGTCAGAAAATTAGGTCACAGATAACATAAGCCAATTTTCTGTGGAATTCCATTCCAGAATAAGGTAATTTTACTTTTGCTGCTCTTTTTAAGTCATAGTTGCAATGATAAAATGTCCATGGTCAATGGTAGCTTCATCTTGTGAATCTCTGGAGTGATTTGAAATGACTTTGTGTTCCTTTTCAAGTTGTTCTGATGCATGACTGGAGTTCTCATTAGAATGATCTTCATGCAAGGCCTGCCTGCTTCCCAGCTATCATCCACCTCCTGCTTTCCATTTTTGTCTATAGTAGAGCTGCATCCGGCAAATACTTCGAAATACGCTTTGTGCTTACTAATTACTTGGGCTGATTTACTTAGTTAAATGTTCCAGCACAACTGAGTCCTTTCTTTTCCTATTGTATCTGGCTCATTATTAGCAATAAGGGTGACATTCATACTGTAAATGGGATGAAAACATGAAAGGGAAACTGTGTAAGTGTAGGATGAGTGTGCAAGGGATGAATAAGTACTGAACTGTTCAGGCTAATTCTAATGTACRAATATGGATTCAATGGTTTTGTTTGTATTGTCTTCATAATATTTTTGAGGAATGGTTTCACGGTTATAGACCTACCCACAACTGTGTTAAAATGTGTGTGCAGATGTCCACAGGGATAATAAGCAACACGTAGTATGAAATAGAATTCTGTGTAATAATACTTACTGAAAATGTCTAAATAAGCATAAGGGATTGATTATTAATCAAGGGAATGACATTTTAGAAGCAAACACTAATAAGCAGGAAATAGTGAAAATGCCTTTCAGGGACTATACTTTGACAAGGTAGTTGGCTATCCTAAAATAAGCAATAGCATAAAATCAGCCACACTTGTATATTCTGAAAGCTCACATTTATAAATGACTTGTAAATATGTGTGGGCASATTCTTTTTCTAAACTGGCGTTTCTCTCTCCCTAGTACCAAAAGAGAAAAGTGGTATTTAGATATTCAATTGGAAGACCCCCAGTCCTCCCCAATGCCTGCTACAAAAAAAAAAGTTTTACTTTAATTTTGTAGTAGTTAGGGAGTGCCTAGATATTAAAATACTGTATCTTTTGAATACATAGATATGTTTTAAATGAAAAAAAAAAATCTCAGTTCTTAGGTCACCCCTTTGTCACATACCAAACCTTTGCAACTGAAGCTTTTGTTGTATTTTCCCCTYGCTTGACTTTTTCTTAGGCCCCCTATCACCACCACAAGAGCTGACTTCACAGAACAAGATATTATCTATAYGTAGCTGTGCAGGAGAATTACTCCAGAGAACCACCTTGTTTGTTTATAGCATCTTATGACTTCTAGAACTAGTTCCATGAGCWGTTGGCAAGCATTTAACTGTGTATTTCAGAAGAGTGCAGGAGTAGGAGCCTAAAGCACTCCAGAAACTTACTTTTTCATGCACTCAGAGATTTCCTATATCATATTGAACAAATCTGTTAATGAACCCTCCCATCTCACACTGGTTAGGATGGAGATATTGTTAAGAAAGTGAGGAGGCACACTAAGAGTTTTTAGTATTTTACATTAATAGCAGTTTTGATCAGGTTCATATTTGGTTCTGGAATTTCACAGTTGTGTTTTAGAGTTAGATTTATAGGCTACTTCATCACATGTTGTATTGCCATGGTACTAAAGGTAAGAAGAAAGGAACTCTTGGTCTTGGCAGTGAAGGCTTTTGTAGAGGAAGAGAGACTCTCAATATGATTGAAAATGGGAAAGGAAACATAAACCAGCCTAATTAGTGTAGAAAATAATGCTATATTTTCCACTAAAGAATTATATTTCTTCTATATGTTTTTCTAAAAATATTTTTCATATTTGAAAATTCAGCTCTAATATTATCTTCTTGTTGAGATGTTTGCTGTTGTAATATACTTAATTGAATCAATAAAAGTAGAAAAAGCAAAAACATCATAAGACACCCTCTGCTAAACACTAGGAGGAGAGGTAATATGCAAACATCACTTTTGAAGATCTGTCTGCAGCTCAAATCAACTTAAAGGCAAGGGGTAACAAAAAGACTCATTCTAGGGCAATGGGAGTTTTTAAATCAAGCTTTCATCTGGGYACTTAAAATAATTAGTTTCATTAGCCAGTTGAAGTGGAGTTGGCAAACCTAAACAACACAGGTTTATTTGTAGACCATTTATTGTTTAAAATAGAAGGAAGTTCTTGCCATTGAAATACACTGATGTTTGCTTTGAAGAAAACTGCAGAATTACTGTGTTCACCACAGATGACTGGTCTTCTTTCAAAGGAAGGGCTCCAATTCCAARCCAGTAAGAGGTTTTGGATGAGCACTTCAGATGAAAGAAGCCCACTATTGATCTGAGGAGTACTGTCAATTCAGGGATGAATAAGACAGACTAGTGAGACCTGACGCAGCAGAGAATGTCGTAGAAATGTTGCTTGCCTCATAAACCTGAAAAAGTCCTGTCTGTTCCACTTTTCATCTGATTCTTTTTTTTAAAGATTGTCACTTCTAGTCTGAAATAACCCCTTACTCTGTGTCTCTAGAAATATGAAAAAGGGTTAGACTAACTTTAAAAGAGGTCACAAATTGCATGCGCAAAACAAACTGCAGATTTTTGGAAAGTATGGAAAAAAGSACTATGGAATATGCCTGGTAGTAAATGGCTTATTTTCATAGTGCCACATCCTTGCATTTGGCTCTTAACTGGAGTTATTCTTCCTTGAGTTTTCACTGTTTTTATTTCTGTAAAAAACCTTCTTGAACTATTTGTTCATTATTCATTTTGGATCTTGTTTTTCTGGCAGCCATCACATATGTTTTTCTGAAATTTTAACTCTTATTTAATGAACTATAAAATTTGTGGTGGAATTAATTTCTCTCAGATGACCCTTTAATGCTCTGGCARTGCCTAATTCAACCTGCAATTCTATTAAAATATTCTCAGAATTTACTGAAATGGTCTCAATTATTTTTTTTTATTGTAGGTTTCATATATACTGGAGAAGTTGTGCATCGAATGTTAACAGCTACCCAATATATTGCACCATTAATGGCAAATTTTGACCCCAGTGTGTCAAGAAATTCAACAGTCAGATACTTTGATAATGGTATGTAGCAGTCCTTGTCTGTATCCCTTGGCTCTTCTTATTTTCCWAAATAGTTATTTCAGAAGGAAGCATTGAGGATTTAAAATTTTTTTTTTGGTTCCTGTTTTTAATTTAGAGGCTATATAGAGCATGTGACTTGACATCTATAAGCAATTATTAATTTAGAACWCAGTGAAGAATCATGAATGCCTTTTTCTAATTGAGCAGATATCATCTGGGGGTTGAAGTACATAAGCTCAAAGTAGCAATGCATTTTATCAGTTTTAGAAGGGAAAATCTGT
Source organism: Cardinalis cardinalis (assembly GCA_014549065.1). Classification (NCBI taxonomy): domain Eukaryota; kingdom Metazoa; phylum Chordata; class Aves; order Passeriformes; family Cardinalidae; genus Cardinalis; species Cardinalis cardinalis. The sequence goes on along the minus strand of JACDOX010000009.1, from coordinate 1,288,912 downwards.
CTTATATAACAGTGTAAATTCAAAGTGTTACTTCAAAGTATTTATAGTGGATACCATCTGTCCACTACCTAAAATGAAAATAGATTTTGTGGAGTGCAGTAGCAAGAATACACAGAAGCAGGGCAGGGATAAGGTTAATAAACCTGTCAATGACTAAGTGTTCATGGAGTCCCAGAATTGGAATCCAATACACTCATCTACACCACGAGTTCTCAACAGTTCCTTGTAAAAAAGATTGAAGGAGGAAAAGGCAAGCTGCAGTGTTGTACTTGAAACTCTGTGAGAAGTTTCAAAGCCCTTGAATGTGTGGATATTTTTCTCTTGAAGTCAGTTGTAATCAATATTTTAGAAACATTCCCTACGTTGTTAAAAGGCACCWGGTGCTTTACCTCAGGCCTTTAGTGATCAGCTACAGTAACAGATAAAACTTGGAGAGTTTAGTATTGTGAATTAATATCATGACATCCATGACTTCTAAATTATCCTGGATACATCTGTGTTATTTTATATATGCTTAATTATAGTGAATTTAAACAAAAATTGCCAGCAGGTTCAAAAATGTTTCGTATTTCCAATAATATTTTTTTTAATTATTACCAAAATGTATTCTGTATCTTTTACATCTAATCATAAGCTTCCTTACTATCTAGTCATTGAAATGTTTTTTTGTTAAAAATCCAATAGATGCTTACATGAGAAAATCCTACTCCTTCCATGAAGAATTTTGAAAGAGAAAAAGATATAATTTTCACGTTCTAAATTATCTAAAATTTTGGCCAGATATTTGTCATCTTTACTTAAAGAACCTGAAGATTCTGGAGAAGATGTGGCTAATTCTCATTGTAATCCTGACTTCCAGTCTTCACAGCAGGTGTACCAGGCTTTATCACATGGCTTTCATTATGAGGTTGAACAGTTCTTTGAGATTTTGGATTCTTCTTCATGTGTAATGCATCATCTTTTCAGCTCCATGGGCTTTAGGACAAAGAATTTTTTATCTTAACRCAAGTAAAAAGGAGCTGAGCAGATTGCATCTTCAGCACCTTATTTCTTACTCATCTGTGTTTTGTCCCCATGAGTAAGTGCTCTGCCAGAAAGCAGCATCTGTGGTAGGAAAGCAGAGAGTGTGGGGATCCATCAAAGTCTCACTGGTGGAGCTAACTCTAAGGAACTTAGGTACACACAAATCTACATAAAAGCCTCTGGAATGAAAGGACAGTTTRCATGGAAGATGATTTCCATTTTAGCTTGGGGTTCTGAGATGCACATAGATCTGAAGTGCTCAGTGACTGACTAGAAGAAATTTTGGCTAATTGTGCTCTAATAACTTTACAAGTTATAACTTTACATTGAAAATAAATGTAATAACTTCACACTTAAAATAAAATGTAATGCAATAAAATAAATATTCAAAAAGTAGTTAATTAATGTCGTCACAAAGGAAAAAATGCCCTGTGTGCACAATTAATGCCTACTATACAGAAAAACACAAGGAACAATAACGTGTTGGACTTGGTGCAGTGTGGACCCAAAATTTGCTTACTCATAGTTTCATGACAACCCCTGTCAAGATCTGTTCATGAGAGTTACAGCACAGATCTGTAGCAAAAGATTTTTCAAGGACATATCAAAAATATATTGAACTGARTATGTACTGACCCATCATGAACATTCTAGGAAGAAAGGAAATTAAAGTCTGAATCAAAGCACATAACTCCCATTACTGCCAAAAAAGAGAAGTTTTTGAGGAAGGCATGTAAAGATGAAAATGTTGTTTTCAGTAAACATGGTTTTGGTGATAAGTGTCTCWACATCTCTAAAATATGCTCACAGGGTATGCAAGTTGCTTGAGAAATATTTTTAGCGTGGTAAGTGCATCTTCAGCCAGTGAACTCCTGTGAATATTAACAAGGCTCTTGCAACTGAATCTCTGCATACCAGACTCAATATTTACCCCGTCTATGACTTCTCAGTGAGTTTGATTTAAACTACATTTATTTATTGCCAACAACTAATGTTTCTCAATTTGCATAACCTCAGCAAGGGCCTGCACCATGCATAAAAAATATATTTAATTAATGCATAGTTAATGGAAGAATCTGAATTCTTGAAATACTAACTTTTACTAAGCAGGGAATACTGTTAGTAGTTCACATTTCAAATCCATCAGGATTTATGTATAAAGTGTAAAGAATGCCACTGCAGAGAAGTGGTAGTGGCAGYACGCCTGAACCACTGGATCCTACCTTTAGCTCATTTCTTGTGCAATTTCAAACAAGTTTTTTGTCTTGCTTTAGCAGTAGTTGTGCTGCTTGTGTAGCACTGTGGTGTCTRCATTTCAGAGAACTTCAGTTTCAACTTGTGTTTGTAATATCTTTGGCATTTCAAGGTGTGGAGCTGAAAGTTGCTAGAAAGAGACAAATCACTGTTCTTGTTTCAAGTAACTGCAGTGAAGTACTTTTTCTACAATCAGTTAATATATTTCTCACATTTTTTTCTTCCTTTTGCCTCTCTACCCCCACTCTGGGGTTCACAGGCACAGCACTAGTTGTCCAGTGGGATCATGTACATCTGCAGGATAATTACAACCTGGGGAGTTTCACTTTTCAGGCCACCCTTCTCAATGATGGGCGTATCATTTTCGGCTACAAAGAAGTAAGTTGGGTCTGAGAATTGTAATTTAAGTGGACAAATTACTTTATACATCTCAGKAATTTCCCTACATTTTTGTAGGGGAGGGAAAATTTTTGAAAGATCAGTTATATAAGATCATTTAATTATACTGCTTATAAAATCACTATTTTGATGAAAACAATRTATTATTAAAGTGATGTTCATATAATTGACTTAAAAGCATCAACATGACACAAATGTACTAATCCTGGATTTCAACTGGGCTTTTTTGGATGTTTGTGAGTGTTAAATGTTCAGTAAATTCCTGGGCTTTTAGTAAATTCTCCATGGGTTTTGAAAGATAGGATCTTATTTTTTTAATTAGTCTACCCAATCTTGCCCATTTCAAAATACTCTAGAATCAATGGTTATAGTTAAAAGATCACCTATTTCCTGCAGCTGTRGTTTTTTGGCAACTCACATATTTCAAAGTTCATATATTTGAAACAAGAAATACCTGGTTTGTGTTGCTAGCTCTGAGGTTTTCCATCTGTTTGGTGATAAAATTGCTTAGATTGAGGCCATTTGGTTTGCCTTCATAGCACCAATATGTTGTCTTAAATGGGCTCTTGTGCATTCTCCAAGTGTTTCAGAATTCCAGTTGTTTCTTTGAGTGKTTTTTTTTTTTTTCTAGAGTTGCTAGAGCTCTGGAAACTATCGCTTATTTGAATTTCAGTGTTTTTGCTGAGAAGGGTTGGAGCAGGTCATCCTTGAGGTCCCCCTTTCAGCCTGGTGTTCTATGATTCTCTGATTCATGCAAATAAGAATCAGAAAGTAGACAAGCTTAAATCTCTAGTGACAAAATGATGTCTTCTTTTTGTTTGTTTTTTTGGTTTTGCTTGGTTTGGGTTTTTTGTTCTGCTTTGTTTTGTTATTTTAATCTGTTTGGCATGTAAACTTTGACTTTCTCTTCAAAATGCAACTCTCAGTTATTCTCCTTATAGTAAGAAACTCTAATGAGTGATACAACCAATTGTCCAGACTTGAAGAAATCTCTTTTCTCTTCTATTYTCTCTCTGCTCTAAAACACTTGTGAGCCTTCAGGCTCATTTTTCGTGCCTGTGTTATAGCTATGCACCTTTAATGAAGCAGAAATAATTACATTCCTYTGCCATTCACTAGCAAGCTAGACAGGATCTGGGTTTTTCTGCTAGCAGCAGTCATACCTTCACCTAAGACAGATGTCTTGGAAAAGGATTGCTGCAAGATGTTCTTACTGGATCAGTATTGTAGAAACAAGAAACTTCTGGTATGCCCATGTACATGGCTTTCCTTTTCTTATAAAAGACATGCTGATGCAAGATCTGCTTGGGGTTTTTTCTGAATGTTAGGTGCAGGTTGCAGTYTTCATTTATGAAAAAGCAGTTTATTTGCGTTTTGAATCCAAGTTCATGTAAGGTTTACTCYGCTTAGGACAATGGAGCTCAATTGTTCTTAACAAAAGAGTGTGCACCAAAAGCTTTGGTTATCTACTGTTGTTGAAAACTTTTTAAAGAGAAGCAAAAATTTCTAAAGACTGCACAAAATTTCCTGCCTTCAAGACCTAGAGAGGTGGAGATGGATACTAGTTATATATGCATTCTGACATTAAAATAGTGACATTTTCAGGGGACTTCTATTCCTGCTTATGAGATGCACTGAATTCCCTGTTATTATCTAGCTCTGTGCAAATTTGATCCCAAGTTAGAACAGTAACTTCTATCACCCATATTTGGTCTAATATGGRTGATAGAAGTTACTGTTCTAGTTTGAAAATATCTGGCTTACATTCTGCACAAAAGAAAATGATGATGCAGAGTGTCAGGTAGTTGAAAACATTATTCATTTAGGAAAAGGGGAGTAAATGGCCACTCCTTTACAAGTGGTTCCTGAAATTACAGGAAAATATGACATCTAATCCATGGATAAACAATTTTTGAACTACAATGCACAGGCTGCTTGCTCTCATTATATTACTGGAAGCTTTCCCCAGAACCACATTGCTTTTGTAGATAGGAGTTATTAATGTTATGTTCATTTATCTTGAGACAGAAAACTAGAATTTGCAAATGGAATAATGTGCTTTTAGCTACTGGTGAATCTTTGAACTCATCCCCTCTCATGAGTTATTCCTGTCCTGAATGGAATCTCCAAACATTACTTTAGAGCTGTTGCACATAAGTAAGGAAAGAGATTTTTTAAAGTGGTAATAGTAATGTATTAAAGATCTGTAAATCTTTTGACAAAAGATTTTTCTAAATGTTTTAGAAAGTTACAASTAATATATTCCATCAGAATTACATGGGGAATGGGTTTTGAGACTGAGATTTCTAGACAACTACACTCTTTATTTGCAGCCTTTACTCCATTACCACTATCTTAGCTTTTTATCTAAATGAGGAAAATTAAATAAAATTGCCAATCACTGATCAGACACAAGTTGTCTGAAAAGAACAAACACATCATTTATCACTTTAAACTTGGTCCTAGTGCTTATAAGCCTTGCTAGGAATTTATTTTCTTTGCAGTGCTGAATCCATTKCTTTCTGAGTAAGTCTTTCCATCTGGAGCCATTTCTCTTGCTGCTCAGTCACGTTTTCAGGTGCCCCATTACCTCCAGTAAGATTACTWGTGGAAGTGCTCACTATCATGACTAAAAGATGCACAAGATTTCTACTGTCTTTTTGGTGCCATTTTATTTTAGCATCACAGTGCATCAAAAATGACAGTGATGTATGGCAAATCCTGGGGGTCTTCATGGCATTGTCATTGAAAGCCCCCCAGCTGGAGCTCCATGTAAGAAATGCAGTAAACAGGTTGCTGCCAGTAGCTTCACCAAGCATCCCACAGGGGCTCTGTCTTGGCTTTTGTCTTTATCTAGAAGAGTCTACCTTTAAAATAACTGTGATTATGCATTTAAGGCAGATACAACTAGGCACTTTTATGTCTAAGCACTATAGGTAAATTTTACCTTTTATTTCTTATTTATTCAAACAGTTTGAGAGTCCCTTTTTCCCGTTCTTCCTGGTCCCAAATTAGRTTTGCTACCTCATAAACCTGCTGTTGACCACCAAGACAGGATCCCAGGGGGGTTTGCTGAATACCAAAGGAGTTGCTCTGCCCARTCTTCTGCATTCTGTTGTTTTCCCCAATAGAAAGCAACCTGGAATTTGCAATTTTTTATCCAAAATTTAAAAAAAAAGAATAGAAAAGGAGCAGAACCATCAGAAAAGACAAATATGGAAACATCAGATTATCTTTCAGAAGAGTTAATTRTTAGGAGAGGGAGCCGTATGGTCAAGTTTTCAAAATGTGAAAACAATTTGAAATATAACAAGGTCCTATAGCAAGTAAATTATTTACTTATTTAGCAATTTACTCCTTTTACAGTGCATACATCTTCCATTTTAAATGTCACTTTGCTTACACCAACACTATTCTAGCAAATGGTCGATATGTCAGGAAACATCAGCTGGCATGAAAATTTTACTGGTGTACCTCTACTACATGTGAAATACATTACAGTGCAAACAAGCCAGCAGAACACAGAAATAAAGAAGAATTTTGGTAAAGGCATACTTTTTATGCATTAGTAGTGAATACTCATTTCTTATGTTCTAAATTTCACTGAAGTTCAATYCTCAAGAGTTTCACTTCTTATTAAACAAAATAACTATTCTATATAGTCTTTTCCCATTAATGCTTAGAGCTAATGTTCCTTAGTGTAATATTTGGTTTCTTTTTTATCCATGATTAATATAGAACAAATTAGGCAAATTGGTTCCATAGGTCTTGTTAATTGTTTAGGATATTTTTCTTAATATCTTTAGAGAAGCCTCACTTTGTTCATTTAAATAGTAATGACTCTCTATTTCTGTAGTAATCCAGAAACYATTATTAAAGTTATAATATTTGCTCAAAATTGCCCAATACGTGAGTTTGGAAAATAATTCTAAAAGAGGCTTGTAATAGAATGAATTTCTATTCTAAGAAGGAGACAGAATTAAATTAAAATTATTAAGTGCTAGSACTTAAATAAAACTGATGCCCCTGCTAGGCATGAAAGAAAATATTCTGTTTTCAGGAACAAGAATTCAAACCTTGCTATTGTTTCCTGAAAACTATAAAAAAAAAAGCCAACAATTACAAAAAAAMCCCCACAAAAACGCAAAACCACAAAAAACTAAATATAAAAAAAATCCCATAATGCTATTTTTGCCTTTTTATTGTTATCAAAAATATGGACATAGAAATGATTTTTGATTTTTGAGGTGGTCAATTTACACAAATTAAAACTCCTGATTTTTATGCAGTTTAGCCTGTGGGCTAATTAATTACTACTTAGGAAACTGGCAATGAAAACCCTATATAAACACTATTATTGTGTTCCTAATTATTATTTTGCAACATCCTTTGGCTCTTATCTTTGGCTCAGTTTTGAAGTGGGGCAGTAATTGGAACCTGCTTGCCACCTCCTTCAGAATAAGTTAAGAGGCTGTGATTTTATCATTTTTTGAAGAATAGGATTCTGCTATGACCTTACAGTTGAAAAGAATAAAATTTGAGAAGTATCATGAAAAATGCTGTCTAGATTACAGATCTCAATGATACATAGAACTCGGCACAAATTGTAAATTCCCTTCTCCTTACTGTGGAAGTATACAATCCAAAATATAGACATTAATGGCCTCAGTGCTAGYGTGGGAAGTTTATTCATAAACTGCTGATTTGTACAACACAAAAGATCACATTTTCTGTGGTAGAGCTAACAGATGGTTTAGAATTATTCTAGCTAAAAGCCATTCTAAGAAGGTAATGCTGTAAAATCCTTGCCAACCATTAGCAATCACTTGCAGGTTCCTAGCTCTCTGCTCAACCATTTAACATGTCAGCCTGTTATGACTTATCTTGCCATTCAGGTGAGAAATCCAGAACAGCAGCTCTCTGCTTTCTATCTATGTTTTGCTGTAATATTCCATAAGTTATTTTAATATTTACTACAAGCTTTGTGTCAGAAGGGGATGTTTCTTTWTCAGATAAATATGGTAAAAGCTCATTTTATCTTGACATCTCATGCAAAAGATTTCACCTGTAATATGGCACTCAGTACACACATTACCAATTTCTTTTTCCACTCCTTAAAATTAATATATGTTTTTGTGAATACAGGTGTAATGGCACTGTAGTTTTTCAGGAGAGTAAGAGTGTTACTGGGTTGTGAATTGCCTTCTACTTTGGCTGCATTTCTGACTGCATTATTGTTTCACACAGGCTGCCCTTCAGTTTGAAGAGCTGACTATACTGATTTAATTTTTCTTTTTTGATCTTACAGAAGCTCTTGCTTCTAAGCCTTGTTTCTAWAACATGTATCCAAACTGTTGGCTGCTGCTTCTGCTAGACTGGACCCTACTACTTTCTTATTTGTTTTAGAAATKATTTTGAATGTTCCTTGCTCTCAGTAGAATGCCCGGCACTAGAGTATTGACACCTGCAGGGATTTTGGCAAAATCCTTTGTTACTTCTGCTTCAAGTTTTTCTAATTTCTCTTGAAGTTTTTCTATATATTTTCTGTTCAACTTGCCTACTGCATCCTGTTTTAATATCACATATCACTGAGTCATTCATAATTTTATTAACTTTCAAGATCTGAACCAGGTTGTAATGAAAATAAATTTATTTTTAAAAAATAAAATAAAATAAAATAATAAAATAAAATAAAATAAAATAAAATAAAATAAAATAAAATAAAATAAAATAAAATACCCAAACCCCTGACATGTGGCATTAGTACTGCAAGAAATCATCACTCCCTCCCAGAAGCAAAACCAAACCAAACCAAACCAAACAAAAAAATGAAATAGCTTGCTTTTTTCACAATATTTGASGGAAGGATGGAAATTTTACAGTAATTCAAAAATTCACAATAAACATGTGAAAAGGCACTAGACTAAGAAGAAAGGAGTCTCATTCAAGAAGGCCAGAGTGCAACTTCTCCTGATTTACATTCACATGATACAAATGAGTACAATCCTTTTCATGCATCAGACACTATTTATGCATTAAGATGACAATTTTTCCAGTATCTGTTGTCACAAACCTGCTAATTCCAATTCCAAATACATCCTGTGTCCTTTTGTCAACTGCTGTGTTTCCTCTCTAACTTTGATGAGAAAGTCATTGCATCCTCCTCATCAGTGCTATTTCTAACTTAACTTTCAATAGGTTGTATAGAGTATCCTCCTCAAAATCCTTTAAGACAGTTTCTTTGATAGTTAAGGTAAGCTTTTCTTTCCAGTGTTCTGAGACTATGAATAATTCCCTTATTTTGTTTAAGCTTTCATGCTGCAGAAAATTTATAGACTTAGTTCTGAACTTAGTGAGTCTTTTATTTTGAATTTGAAGATATGGCTTTTGGCCTTCTTCTGTCATATTATCCAATAACTGCATCTGAGTTCAGCTGATATAAACCAAATTTAAGCTGATGTATTTCTAGCAGTATTTCCAAGCCAGTCTTCTTTTTCCTGTCATTTTGACAGCATGCCACAAGCTGTTTTTATACCCCATCAGATCATGTATGCAAGAACCCTGAAAAAAACAGTCACTAAATTAAGTAAAAAGAATGGATATTTATGACAATGTTTAATTCACCAGAACTTACTTACCAGAGTAATTGGGAAAAAGCAAAACCAAAAGGTATTTTGGGAGCAAGGAGAACTACTGATGCTTAACTCAAATGCCAGAAATCATGCTATTAATTATCATGTAGACAGAACTGAATCCTCAGTCACTGGATGAATACCTAGCTTTTTACTTCAGCATTTTTCTGCTATGTGAAAAATACTGGCCAACTAAATAATTTTTCTAGTTTCACACAAGTAAAGAGCAAACTATTGGGTTATCTAAACTAATACCTTGTATCTCAGTTTCTTACACTTGATCGAGTTCCATCTGCCTTTAGCCTAGAAATTTCTGATTAACTGAAGGCAGCTTTGAAAAGATATCCAAATATAAGATATGTGAAAACAGCACCTGGCAGAAAGTCATAATTGCTTATAGAAAGCTGTGGCTTATTCTACTCCTAAGGTACCTGCCTSAAGGTTCCAACTGCTCTGGAAACTGCTTTTATATTTCTGTGCTAGAATAAAAGACTCTTTAGCCCCTGAGTAATTTCTGCCTTTTGTAGTACTTGTTTGTGGTAATCTAATGATCTTTTCAGCATTTCATCCAGAAGTCAAATAGAAAGAACATTTATAACACTTCTGTTAATGGCATTTGAGAACTGGAGAAATTTACAAAATATTTTTATGACACTTTTAATCTTCCTTCTCTTAATGTTTAGCATGTTTTTAAGAAATAWTTCCTTTCAAAATCTGTGTGATATATCAGCAATGATCTGATTTTCAGGTGCAAGTAAAATGGTCACCCCACATCTAGGCTCACTGTTTGTGTAACCAAATATCACATCAATTAAGTTTTCTTGCTGAGATGTCCCCTCTGACAGCTGGAATTGTGCATCCACTACAATACTGAGATTCCTTCTAGAACTGCTGCTTCCTACACCATGGTCCCCAAACTCTACCTTGCACTCTTTTTGGTCTGTATTATTATCTTTGCATTTTTTTGCAATGTCTAACCTTGTTAATTGATCCAGGCATTTCATTATTTTTACTCTGCTAGTGCCATCTGGAGAACTGCTAGGCAGTAAACTTATGTTTCCTTCTCAGTCTTGGGTAGAACTTTTGAATGCTGTAAAGGCACACTGTCAGTCTGAGCTGCTCCTTTAGTGATGGCTGCTTTCTTGTGACAAGTCAATCTATTTAACTATATTAATACTGAAGAAATGCTGCATGTCACTAAATCAAACATCTCAGACCAATTCTGTCCTACTRTATCTATATAGAAGTATCAGCCAAAGCTGCAATCTTGTCCCAAGAATGGAATCAAACCTGACATTTGTTTTCATGCAACCATGTTACCCAGTGTCAATACCTCTGTAACATAAAGCTGGAACGGTCTTTGACTATCTACATATTTTTATTCCTTCCTCTAAATATTGGCAATTGAGCATCTGGAATTTTCCATGTTTACCACAACACTATTTKCTTGCTATTCGAGAACATAATAAATATTATTATCATTCTGTCAGAACTCTTTACAGATAAAAATTCACAGTGTTTTCAGAGCAAGTTAACTGAGCCATAAGTTTTGAAATGTTCATTCCCAGCTGAACTTTCACAGTTTTTGTGTTCAACAGTAGACAGGAGGTATTGCCTTCTCATCCTTAAGTGTACTGGCACATCATCTCACTTTTTCTTCAGGTGAGGGAAATAAATTACTGGAAATTACTATGCTTTTCTGCTTTGTCACTGACAATTTTTCTACCTCTAAGGGTTCACGTGAAAACAATGCAAAGAAAATTGAGATAAAATACAAAGTAAAACCAGTAATTTCTATCTTCAAATAATTCTTCGTTTTATTATGCTATGTTGTATAAAATATTTATTTAGGACTTTTAAGTTGCACTGGTAAATGTTCATTTTGGCAGTGCTTTTTATGTTTAATCTTTTTTTCTAGTTCAATATTTCAATGATATCTTCCTCTTTTGTCTTTTAGATTCCTGTTGCTGTGACACAGATAAGTTCAACCAACCACCCAGTGAAAGTGGGACTTTCAGATGCATTTGTGGTTGTGCACAGGATCCAGCAAATTCCCAGTATGTAGAATTGTAGTGGTGCTAATGGTTTGGAGGCTGAGAAATTAGTATAAGCTGATTCCATCAAGCTTGTGATTAGGTGCACAACAAATCACTTAGCTAATTTCAGCTTGTTAATTCAAGTGTAATTTTATTTGCTTGATAATTCCCAATATGGCTTTTCCTGTCATTGTTTCTTTTGAGCTGATAAATTAAGTAAATAAAATTAAATGGCCAGTCAAATAATGTCAAATTAAACTCTCAACTGGCTCAATTTGATTTTCCATAAGATTCTTTATCTGGAACATGCTTTCATAGCSATAGTAAAGAAGAAACAATTGTTCAGAAAAAAAAATTCTGTATCCAAAAATATCTAGGCTGGAAGCTCTTGACACTATTCTGAATTTCAAATTCATGTGCACATTTTAGTGAGAGGAAAAAAGAGGAGTTGTAGTTATTAAATAACATTTTGATCTCACACAGTCATGGCAGCAGTATTGCAGGTGGAATTTAGTTTTGCCTGGCTTCAGTTATACTTTGCATGGCTTCGCTGAAAACAAATAGCAGAAAATCAAGTGTGACTTTCTCAATGCTCTGATGTACTGTGTACAGAACCCTTTGAGGTTGTTTAGCCATTAGAGAAAACTCTCACTTTTCAAATCTACTGGGTTTACTTCTATATTTAGAGAAAATKTATTGAGATCAGTTTTCGATGAAGCCCTAATAGCAAGGTGCAGATGGAAGGAGCTGTGCTTGAACCAAGCTCCTAGGGCTGACTCCAGGCATATTCTCCTCAAGTGAACTCTGGCAGACCTGTGGTGCTCACAGGGACTGACCTGATCCTGCCCAGCTTTCAGACAGACAGCAGATGGGGATGACACTGAAAAATCCAGTGCTATTGACCTCTCAGCTCATCCTATATCCTCATCACATATTAAACAGTCTTTAGCACCAGGGAGCATCAATCCTATGTCTTACATGTCCTGTCTTGGGGAATATGGAAAATTAAATACTATTTGTTACCTGTGAGCTCAAAGTAGTGTGAAGCATGTAGCATGCCAAGATTTCACTAAAGAGACAAGAAATTTCTTTCTGAAGTATGACAGGAGGCTGTGCCTATGCATGAATTGGTTTTGAGTGTTTAAGAACAAATGAAACTAGGCAACAAATTTCAGTAATGTGAGTGATATTTGCAAGTAAATCATCTGAATATTTCTGAATCTTCAGTTTCTAAGAGCTCTAAGTATGGATTCGGGGGAAAATTAAGTTTATTGACTATACAAACAGTTTATGAGACTATACAAAGAAATTCTATCCAAGAGACGCAACAGGATGATATTTTTGACATCAGGCCTCCATAATAAAACAACACTAAAGCACTTGTATTAGATTTACATATTTTGTATAGAAAATACATGGTACATGTGAGTCTTTATTCAAATCTGAAGGTTTCTTTTTGCAGAAATATTTCAGACAAGCACTTGTTTTACTACCAGTAAATAYTACTGGTTTTGATGAATGCAGAGTTACTTACTAGGCTTCTGGTTTCAGCATTTTTTTTTTCCACATGACACTTTCTGCTAACAGAAGCGAGACTATAATGTGGGTAAGGAGTATAAAATGTGCCACTGCTACAGTAGTTTTGTGAGCATTATTAATGTATTGCTGTTTACAATGCATTGCTCTTGCCCCTAACTACCAGTTCTGTGGATGGTGGTAATTCATGATTATTTTTGCTAGATTGCAGCTTACACTAGASCTAATATTAATCAAGGGAACCATCATTTCACTGTAGATTTTCCTGAAGCTGAATTGTGTGCTGAATGAAATAGGTTTATATTGATGTGTACAGGCAAWATAACAGCACCTTGACAGAGCTGGTAAATAATGTTGGCCCATAGAAAGCCAGTATCAGATGCTCTTAAAATATGCATGTTCTTGAAATCTTGTTTTTCACAGGTATTAAATCAACTATGGCTCTAGTCAATTACTGAAAAAATGATATGGTAGAATTGTTATTTTACTTTATTTGTTGGCTTCTTAAGACAATGGAAGAATATAAATTGTTGCTTGTCCCAAGGGAAGGCAAAGTATAACTACTAGCTCTAGCTTGCCGCTTTATCAAAGATTTTTCCATCAAAAGAACCCAGTCTCCCTTCATGTTCATAGCTAGTTATTAAAAAAAGAAAAAAAGCCAAAATCTTCCCCCTCAAATAATGCAAATAAACCACCCCAAACTCTACTGCTTATTGTTTGAGCTCTGTCAATTGTTTTTGTATATATCATGCATTTGAAAAGGAAAGAAATACTAAGAGCAACACAAGCCTGTTTGAGTAGATATATTCCCTCAATTTTTAAAAATGCTGAAAATCTTTGGTGCCTTCTGTATGCTCAGTATTGTAAAATTTCAATATAATGGACCTAGTTTATTAAAGTAATTTCAGAAGATTTAAAGCTAACTATTTATCAGATTTTTTTCACATATACTGTCCAAAAAGTTGGTAATAACTTTTTTAATACTTCTGAAAGATGAGTTCAAAAGCCAGGCAAACCTATTTCATTCTGGGAAGAGAAAACATGCTTTTTGATCAGTCATTTCATTTCAAAAGTGCATTTTAATGAGTGCTGAAAAGTCTTGAAGAGCCAAGGGCTAAAAGGAAAGATTTTTCTGAACTTTTTTAGGAGGAACTTGAGAATATTATACCTATTTTTATTAATATACTTCTTCATATAAAGACTTTGCAGAATACCCCTTTTATCTGCCCCTAAAAGCACACAGGCACATACACTTGTTCACCTTATCTTTTAAGAGTTAGAGCATAGAGATGGGAGATTTTTGGCAGGTGGCTTTATACCTGTTTGGGTKKTTTTKKKGKKTTTTTTTAATAAATATTTCCTTGATGTGCTACTACCTCTTGCTGATAGACCATGTCTTTATTTTCCACTTATATTGTTTCAGAGTAGCCACTATTTTATATCTAGATAGAGATATGCCTGTATATACTCTAGAGGTGTTTTGGAATGATTGGTAATATGTTAAGGGAAGTAAATTCCTGATCGACACAAAGGTTAACCTGATAATTCTGAGATTTTTTATGACAAAATGGCAAACTAGGTCCTTTGATTAATTTCAGAGGAAAAGTTTCAGCTCTTTCCAGGTAATTCAAATGAAGTTCCAGGCTCTGGCACTCTGGTTCTTATGTGTAAGTAAGAGTGACCATCCTGATTTCTTCTTCTTCAGACAGGTTGAACACTTGCACGCCAACTATTTTTCCTTTTGTAGCAAACACAGTAAGAGTTTCATGGATGTCTTCCAGCTAGAAACATGATTGGTGATGACAAAGCTGGGAGCTTTACATATTCCTCCAGCAAGACTTTTTTAAACATCTTCACGGCTTCAGGACCTTTGTTCCTTGTCTACCTTCTCCAACCAGCTCCTCTTCATTTTTTTGTTTATTTCTCTGCCRTCCTTGTTATTTTGTTCTTTCTTTCACTTCTTTCACTTGCCTGTGGTGTCCTTTGCTCTCCCTTCTGCAGACCCCCAAGATCTCTCTTTAACTTCATGACCATCTTTCTTTCCCTCTGTTTTTCCTCTCATTCAGGGTTACTATGTTTCTCTACCTTGTTTCAGTGCTCTTCCCTGTTGTCTTTCAATTAGCTTTTTGTTGTGCAAGAAGAAGAAATGAAAAAGCATTTCCTGCAACCCACYTTTGTATTTTAGCAATGAAAATCCCACCAGAGAGCCTTCCCATATTGTGTTTGGTTTCCACAAAACTATGAAATACACTGGGAAATGAGAGAGTGCCAGATTCAGGGGATCTACACAARTGAATTACAGTCTTGCACTAAGAGAAAATGGGTCGTAGGTCTGTCTCCACAATGAGACATACTTCCCTGTGATTTTGGCATCTACTGTATTAGATGCAGCTCTTTTAGGAAATCCATGCCTTGACAACTTAACATTTAATCACACTGAAATTATTCAACAACACTGTGTACAGAAATGAAATTGTAACTGAGCTATGTGTTAGTAATATTCCAGTTTCAGTGCAATTAGTGTCACTCAATATGTAGTGTAACTCAAGCATATAATTGAGTGACAACTCTGCATGTTGTAAATGTTTGCTCAAGATGTCTCACCACTTTGTTTACAGCAGTGAAGCCCCTAAAAGAACCTTAGGATTACCTTTCTGAATGGTAGAAGACCACTGGCCATTTTTGCTCTGATATCTGTTATATAAAGGTGCAGCACCACTTGGGAAGTCAAGTCTGATTTCCTGCTGTCTTACTGGCAGCATTATCATTTACCTCTGTGCAAAATGGGCCCCAAAGTTATCACTCTAAAATCATAGTATTGACTCTTCTTTACACCAGTGTAACTAATCCTACAGAGCCAGCTGCTCCAGCCATGAATGTTTGTCTGCTGGTCCAGAAAGGTTTATCCAGGCAGCTGGGTTCCTTGTACTAGATATCTGATTCAGGAGCATGCTATTGATCTTTTGTAGCATGACAATACTGCCAGGACTGGTACAAGTTGGTCAAAACTTAAAACATTCTCATAACTGGCCACAGACAGATCTCAGTGTGAGGCAGCTTGGTGTGGTGGGATTAGGAAATAAAGCAAGTTTTTCACACCTAGATCCTGTACTATGAGCTCTTTAGCTGGCAACAAGTATTGGGGCAAATCTGGAAGGACATGGAAAGTTTCAAAGTAAATCATGAGAGGTAGGCACAGAGCGTTGTAGCAGAACAGCTCTTAGTGCATTGTTCATAAGGTTTTCAGAGCCTACTTCACTGGTTTGCTTGTTCACAGATTTGAGGTGCAGCTCCCAGGTTTAAAAGGATGTTTTTAGTAATTTTTGTGAGAATGATAAAATTAATACAATTAGGGAATCTGCATTTTTATGTAGATTTAGATGTGTGTTATATTCAGAGAGGTAATTGTGGAGGTGTTTGGATTACAGGCATTGGTTTTTAGTCCCAGTGTCAGTGCCTCAAGAATTAATTAGTAAATATTGATAAGTTTAACAATATAAAGCTGGAAAGAACAGATTCTGATTCCTTTRCCTTTTGTGGTGACAGCAATCAGCTATACCAGGTTGACAGGTTTTATTCAGCCAATGATGTTAAACAACGTCCCTGTTAAGCAAGGTCAGTGGCTGTATAACACAGYAGCTGTGCCCCTCCCTTCTCTATGCCTTATACTTTCCACAAATTGCTTGCAGCCTGTTGGATATGTTTCAGAAATTGTTTACTTCAAATTGACTTCTGTGTAATCAAATGAACCCTCTTACATTTGTGTTTTCTCTATTAGCAAGACTTAAAACTGAAAGTACAGCTGTATGAATACATATGKCCTTGTTTAGCAGTTATTACTGAGTATATGGCCAATCCAAATTCCCTTGAAATCTTTCACTGGAAAAGGTCTTTATTTGTGTGAACATATAATTTAAAAACTCAGAATGACTTCTCCAGTATTTTCACATTTCACTGTATTGCAGGTTTTAGCAGAGGAATGGTGTATGAGGAAAAGCAGTGATTATGTAATGGAAAAGATGCAGAGAGATTATGCATCTGTCAGCCACATATTTAGAATAGTTTTTTATGAACTACTGACCCTTCAGACATGTTAAGAAATTATTGCTGCTCTCCTGGCACTGCTCCCTCCCCAGAGTACTCTCCCTGTTGAGTATCTTTTGTCAACTCTTGCAGTTCTATTTCAATACTTATATACAGAATTATTTCATTTAATACTACTCTGATAAAACTACATAGAATTATTTTGTCACAGCAGAGTCTTGCACATCTATAATTTACCAAGTCATTGCTAAATCCCTTGAAAGAATTCTTTCAAATGGTCTTCTGACCCCCATGTTATCTCTCTCAGTCAATGAGGAATGTGTTCTTACCTCAAGTAGCTGGTGTTTTCTTCAGGTTTTTCTGCTGGGACTGTACCTTTGGCCTGTGTTCAAAGATAGCACAAGTACATGCCATGAAAACAAACCAAAAACAATCTGAACTATACTATGAMTTAAACTAAGGGTAAAAAAATATAGTCAGTTATTAAAGAATATATTAAACTTTATAGCATTTAGTAAAAAGTGCGTTTGAGAAACCCAGACTTGTAGAAATGTAAAATATTTTCATGACTAGGAAAATAATATGCACACATTTACTGAAATTCAGAACCAGAAACGGTACTTCAAAAGCATAGAAAAGTCCTTTTCCTTTCTTTTCCCTGCTAGACCTSATGTAACATTTCTGTATAGCAAAATACCTGCACATGATGCTTGAATATTGATCTGTTACTGCATCAAATTATTTCACTAGTTCTTGTCATGTTAAGGTCTGTACTGAGGTATACATGGGCTCATAAGCTCCTTGTGATTCTGCACTCGTACTTTTTTGTTAAAGAGCTAAATAGCATAAGAAAAAGAACAAATTCCACCAGAGGGAAATGCAATGTCTGTTCTGGGTTGAAGCAGGAGTGTGTGAAGAGGTCAGGGGGAAAGCGTGAGGGAAGAGTATTCATTTTCCTGTTTATCCTTGAGTTGAGTTTAGGAGTTTTTTAACCAATTTTGTTAAGGGAAACCAGCTCACAATTCAAAATAGGGAGAGAAAAGTGCATTTCAAAGATCTAAGCATTGCATGTTTAAGTCATACTTTCAAAAGAATCTATGCCTGCATGTTTTTCTAGCATGGTCAGGCAGATAAATTTGAATGCTCATGATTCCAACCACCTGTCTGCAAGAATATACAAAGATGTTAGAAGGTGACTATGCAAATACTTTTCTGTGCTTAAGTTTCTTACATTAGATAGATGCCTCATATGCAAACTTACCACCTGTGGTTGACACAGTCATCTTTCTGAAGAAAAAGATCAAATTTGAGTCTGTCAGGCAGTGGGATTTAATGGAATAAACAGTCATGCTGAAATATGCATGATTAGAATTTTTTTTTTATACAATACACTTAATTCTCTTAATAATAGTGTTTTTCAGAAATTTCATGCACTGGGTGAGGTAAAAGTGTCTATGCCTTGAATCTCTGATTCTTACTGAGTCTTTGGGAAGCCAGAAGCTYCTTATTTCTTGTAAGCCCTGTGAGGAACCTGTAAGGAGAGATTCAGCATTAACAGGATTACAGTATGCTAGTCTGTACCAGTACTGATGAGATGCAGTTCGAATAGAGTGTCGACACCCAGTATTTTAATTTATGTGTTCACATTCACTTGCTTTTTTTTTTTTTTTTTTGACTGAATGTTAAAGATTTCTGTGGAAACAAATTACAGCCTTCAGCATTGGCAGGAGTTCATTTCAAAGTCATTTTACAATCACTCTGATTTTAGGAGACTGACCATCCTGTGAGCATAAACCCCTTGCAGCTGGCTAGAGATTTTCCCTATCCCAACACATAATTAGCTTGGTCTTGAGAACTCTTTCTCTCCAGTGGTTCTGAAGGATGCTAAGGCATTTATTGGGGTAAAATTTGGCACCTGCCCCTATCTGTCTTTTAGCTAGTCAGAATGACTTTGTAGGTAGCACATAAAACTTGTTCAATTATAGGTTCATTTCATACTGAAGGAGACTTCTGATATCAGGAGGGGTGAACTCATAGCAAAGCTTCAAATAAATTGCAAGAAGTGGTTGGCAATGGTGCTGATTTGGAGCTAAATAGGAACATTATTGTCTGAAAGTGAGATACTGCCTACTTGTCCCTGAGAGCTAGTGAGGTAAGAGAGGGCAGAGAAGCTGCTTCCTCAAGCAACAAGGTGTGCCCTAATCTATATGRGACTGGCAGCATAGAAGAGGTCCAAAGACCGAGTTTGTGACTGTCTACAAGTCCCTTTTCTTCTGTTACCTGTAGACTAAGACTGGCCATTGGCATGGGTAATCTGTTAGTCCTTTGTACGTTACCTTTAATTCCTCTCTGGAATGACTGCAGAGGGTCAGTGATTGTATTTAGCTCTGATTTCAGACCTTCAAAAAGAACATAAATATGAAACCAGCACCCCAGAAAGCTGTCATTTTTGTGTCAGATTTCAAATATACAAGCATACCAGTCTGTATTTCGACTTTATATATAAAATCTGGAATTTTCAGAACACATTAGAGGATATTGTTCTAGGAAGTAGTGTGTGATTTTTTCACGTTCATCTTGTGCTTGGGTCTTGCAGTTGCTTGTGAGTTCAAAGCTCTTCAGAGCAGTACATTGACTATATTGAATTTCTGCTTTGAGAAACAGGTGCAGTCAGCCTGTGTAAAGATTATGCACAATGGCTGTTTAGGAAGATTGTCTTCTCTAATATGTTATAATATGAAAATATACTCTAGTACACTTAGATATGAGCCATCTTGTAGATACCAAATTTGATTAAGCAATTAAATAAGTTTTGTTTGCACATTTTGGCAAGAACTGACAAAATGAGCATATAAATCATTTCTCTCAAATCTGTAAGCTGAGAAAAGTGTCTTGGGAAAGCAAGCATTTGAAATACAGCCTAAAATGTCTGACAGTATACCCTCTAGAATTTCTCCCCGGATCAATGGCTAAGATGCTTGAGAGCACACTCAGCATCTTCATAATTCTTTTCCAGGAGAAGTACCTCTTCTGTCAGCTCTGAGGGTTTTCCACTGAAAAATTCTCTATCTATCTTTACGCGTTATTTTGTGATATTCAAAGTYTAAAATATATTCTTGAGAAAAATAGTTGCCATATGTGCACCTAAGAAACAGTGTGCATTCATTACATCCACTATTTTTCACAATCTAAACACTGCAAAATAAGAAAATTATTTTTTTTTTTTTCCTGTTAGATGTCCGCAGAAGAACAATTTATGAATACCACAGGGTGGAGCTACAGATGTCAAAGATTACTAATCTTTCAGCTGTTGAAATGATACCACTTCCAAGTAAGTAAAACATTACATAAGCAGGATCAGATCTAGAAAACATCTATCTCCCTCTCCCTCCCAGCAACACATACACAATTTCAAATATTTTGTTTTATCTGTGGACTTGGAATCACAAACAGATTCATTTATCCTCTCCTAGATTCCCGAACGGATGATGCATTATCCAGTCCATTCTCATGTATCTCAAGTTAGTTCATAGGTACATAGCTCCCAGTAGGTTTTGAATGAAATTTGTGCCAAATCATTTTTTCAGAAGAATGATTATATTGCCTTTAAATACATTTCCTCAAGAAAGAAAGAAAGGACAGTTTTCATGCTTGCAATGCAAACATGAATTCTTCTGCGTACTGTGCATCACATCACAAAGGCATATCCCTGAACAAATGCCTCCAAATACTTTGCAGTTCATCTGGCTCTTTTTTCAAAGGTAAAACTACATTGCTTAGAAATCTTGGTGTTTAAAATGCCAGCTGTGCTACTGTAAGAAGAGTAGGAACATCTATTTTTCCTTTTTTTCAAATTCAGGTTTAGTTCTTGCACATTTTTCTGTCAGTCTCATTATCTGCTTATGTCGGAATGTTTACAACACCAAACAGCCAGAGAAGAAAGAGATTTAAATAAATACTTGATATTGAGCAAAAAAAAAAAAATTTAGGAACAAAGCTGAATGAACACATGGAAGTAGGAGTAYATTTACAAATGGGATACAAATGGAATACAACAAATGAAATGTACTTTTGTGTACACAATTGTGCAAAGCATTGTAACAGGCTGGGTTCAGGGTCTTGTTTTAGACATGGTTGAACTTGTTGACTTCCTAAATATGTATTATCAGAAGAGATATTCTTCTTTTGTGCTTTTCTGTGAAACATATATGAGACTAATGAAATAATTCATGTTTATCTACACCCCAGCTTGTCTCCAGTTTACCARCTGTGGTCCCTGTGTCACTGCCCAGATTGGTTTCAACTGCAGCTGGTGCAGTAAACTCCAAAGGTAGAGAAAATAATTTCTTTCTTTGTGTGTGGGTATGGAGCTGTGCTCAAAGGCTATCTAAAACCATTGCCTACAGGTTGTTCAGCATTAGAAGTTGTTACATTTGGGTTTATATATATGCATTCACATGAACATAAATCTCAAGTGTGATCACTAGCAACTCATCATTGTTACATTTCACTTCAACAATTATGCAGTAGTCAAAACAGTTGACTCAGGAGTTAAGCCCTAGTTCTTGTTTCTTCAGTCATACTTAAAATCCTTTTGAARCAGAAAAAGAAGGAGATGTCATAATAAAAATCATATTTTCTCCCTACACCATTGGCTTCATCAAAAATAATTTAACCCCATGGAGATGTAAGGTGTTAATACAGCTGTAAAAACTTCCTTGTTAGCAGCAGGGAGACCAACATCCAGTCAGAGTCCTTTCCTTTTTAACCTGTCATTACACTTGGTGGGTGCGTTGGGTCTCCTCAGGCTCCCAGTGACACATGGACCAGGACAGCCAAGTCCTGGCAGGAGTGATGTAGACTGTGGAGCAGCTGAAGCACAGCCAGCAAAATGGAAACTCTGCAACTGCAGCTTCTCAAAAAGTTTTTCACTCACTGACCTTCACTGACCATAATGATGAATTTCATGCCAGTTCTCTGAAATAAAATGCAGTATCATAATGGACATTCATTGTTGCTGTGCTCTTCAGCTCTAGTGCTTGTGTTTAGAAATACTTTRGATGAAACTGATGTATACTGAAACACGAAAAGGTAATTAACATTCTAAAATAGTGCAACATTTTGAYGCCATGTTGAAGAACTGGTAAATAGCTGAAGAACACAGCACAGAATTAGAAAATTRGCGTCATTTTTATAATGTTTTCTTAAGCTGCAACTCCTGTAGTAAGTCACCTAAAAAGTAACTCTGTTCCCCATTTGTCTTGCAAAAMCCTTTCTAGTGGAATTAGAGCTAAGACAAATCAAGTAATATAAAACATAGAAAATATATTGAAGTGTGGTACTACTTCTAGAAAACTGTTCCAAGAAARCATGAACAGTTCTTGGTTGCTTTAGCCAAATCCTTTCTTTCAGCATTGATTCGTTCTCCTTCCATCAATAGGTGCTGTAGCACCCAGTTTCTGTTAGCTTTGGTTTGAGCAGGGCCTGCTACTTTGTGGCCARTGTTTTTCTTATTGTTTGGATAAACACTCTTATATTATAAAATCCAGACCTCTTATAAAGAACAGGAGCAGAAACCTTCAGATCCTTTTTGTTTCCCTCTAGTTTCCAAACACCTGAATTTCCTGAGTYCTGACCTTGCTGAGAAATATGTTTTGCTCACTGAGGCACAAATTCACTGTGGAGAACTAAGTTTTATCCTTCTGCAGGAGCAGAACCAGTCATGTAGCCACACTGTGTTTCCTTCTGCTCATTTAGGAGCATTTGTGGTTGTCCACTCACAACTGGCAAGGTGTAATTTACTGCTGAAAAATGCACAGTCTGAACACATCTATTTCTATTCGATTAAAGTTTGAATGAAGAAAACTTTACATTTTGTTTTGCGTGTGGAGATCAAAGATGAGCCTGCTGTGAGGTAGTCCTGCAGTGTTTCCCAAAAACAGCTGTCTCCACTCTGTAGCATGGTTGTGCTTTTGAGAAGATGCAGCAGGTRGACTGAGTAGTTTTATTGCTATTAATTAGGCTATTACTGACAGTAGTGAGACTGTCACTTCATGCAGGCTGTCTTTGGGCATTGTTTGACCACCAGCAAAAGCAGGAACTGGAGAAGATTCCTTAGAAAAAGGATGGATACTGAAAGGGAAACTAATGCTTCTACATGGGAATTTCAGTAGTATTAAAAAAGTCGTACCATACAATTTTTATATGTCAGATGAGCAATATTCATTCAGATTTTAGAAAATGGAGAATTGTGTATAGAGTCAAAAAATAGCTCAGAATGGAAAATCCAGACTAACTTCCCACTCAAAGCAGGGCCAGCTATTAGTTCAGATGGGTTTCTTCAGGACTCTCTTCATATTGGACTTGGCCMCAGAGGCTGTGGCCCAGTCCCCAGAACTGTGGGATGGGAGAGTGCCTCGTTATGTTATTATTAGTATGTAWAAGGTRTATGAGGCGGTAAGTRGGATTGCGGCTCCTGTTAGAATAATTGTGAAGGCAGATCAATTGAAAAGTGCGATTACAATGGTTAGTTCTGCTATGAGATTTGTTGTTGGGGGAAGGGCTATGTTTGTTAAGTTGGCTAGGATCCTTATACGGGATTTTACATCTAATCTGCTAGATTGCTRTTTCCTCTGGAAACATGGCTTTGGTGGATGTCTGCTTCAGGCCTCTTTGTCTTTCTTGGACACTCATCTCCAGTTTCTGAAATGAGCAATTTCAACTATTTCATCTCTGTGGAGAAAGAGATCTGAAATAATAAATGGTTAAATATTTTGTGAAAAGAGGCAACTTGCTTTCCAAAATGTGAAAAYTTAATATTTATTTGGTTACACTGCAGGATTATTGGGATGAGGAATCATTCTGTCTCAGCTTTGAAAATTTTCTACCAGTTCTGCATTCTGTCTCTGGACTTGTAGTCTGTTGCCTCTCTTCCTTTACCTTGCACTTTCTCAGCATGACTAATCATTTTTAAGAGATAAAAAATTAAAAAATCTTATTCCATTCTCAAAGGCAATGTCTGGTTCAAAGAAAAGTGCTCRGAGTCATTTGCTTCAGTACCACATTGTGGGTTTTTTCCCCTCAAAAATAAATTTCCTCTGTTAAAACATTCTTTTTGCATGTGATAAAGAAGCATTTCCTCAACAGGAAAATCTAACAGCCTGGTTAAAAATCATAAAGGATGGAAAGTTGTTAATTCCTACCTCTCAGTCCTTCAGCTTTTTCTGTATGTCACTGCTCTTCACTCACCAGTCTTGTAAATCAATTGAGACTTTTATMTCCTGTTATGATATACATTGCTCTGCTGCCGTAGGATAAAATCAGACTGAAAAACCAAGGGCAAAGAATTCCATGAAGTATTAACTTAGACATTTCAGAAGTGCCTAAAGGACAAAGAAATTAATATTTACAGTCCACTTTCAAATGTGTGCTCATTGGGTTTTTTGAAGTAGGAGGAATGCTTAGGAGCAATGCCTGAGTAATGCTTCTCAGTTGCAAATCTGACTGGACACACTGGTCTGTAGGCAAATCCCAGAGTGGGGAAGCCAATTAGCCTTTGTTGCAAAAGCCTGAAGAAGGCTTTGAACTGGGAGTGRTGGGTTTTCAATGTACCAATAATCTCCCGACAGACCTAGCACTCAGATTTGTGCAGGGRGAGGATGCCTGTTTGCTTCTGAGGGCACTGATACGTAGTGAGGCTCAGATGTGCCTGGAACACACAGAGATGTTCTTTCTGTGGTGCTACAGTGGYACTGTGGTGCTCTAAAGTGAGATATTCTCTAGCAGACAGACTTCCATGTGGGTAACAAGCCTACACATATCCATTGGRGAACGCAACCTTTTTTCTCAGGTACCTGTTACCCCATTTAGCCAGAGAAATGTTACTACCAGAAGCGCCATCTTGCATTTAATTTCTTTCCTTGCATTAGATTTAATCCATATATTGAATCATTCACACAGCAAAGTACAGTTTTGGGGGGKAAAACCCCAAAACTTTATGTAAAACCTTTTAACTACACAAGGAAAACTGACCAGTGTGACTATTGCAGAAAAACTATACTCCCCCATGTGGGCAATCTCTGTTGGAATGAAAATTGCTTTATTGCTTATTATTCCTACAACAKGGAGTTGTTTCCTACCTGTATCTTCAACGCAGCTGCTGTGCAAGCGCTGCAATGGTTGGAGAAGCAGGTTCATTTTGGATGTGACTGAGGGCCAAATCCTCTATTCCTGCACTCTCTACAAGCCTAAATCACCATTAGCTCCTTCATAGGGGGTCATCAAGCCATCCTGTYTCAAATCCAATATGATGTGTGTCACACAACTTTACCATGACTGAAGCAAAGGCACATCATTTTCCTTTGACTCCAGCAGATGGAGGATCCCCCTAGGAGCTAATTTCTGTTGGAACAATGTATATTTCATAACTGTTTCACAAGTAAAGCTCTTCAAAGGAGATTAACTGTAAATATGTAAGCTAAGATGGTATTCTAACTTTCTCCAACACAAGTATACATGTCCATAAAATGCCTGAAACACTTTAGCAGCTGTCCCATGGAGGTCTCCAGTGGCTGAAACGTGGATCATTTGCCCTTCATTATCTCTAACTTCCTGACATGTAAAAATTGAGAGAATTCATTAATGTTAGATTTGTTTATATCATTTTCTTATACAACTGAAAATGTTTATATACTCTCGGCACTTGGTATAKCCTGCACATTAGAGATGTCATTTTCTAGAAAAGTTTTTGAAAGTTTTAAGACCACTTTGATGTTATTTTTTAGCTACACTTTGTAAAACTTACTTGCATATACTGAAATAGTGAGTTCCCTTGAAATATTTGAAGTTGATTGTCCAATAAGTAAAGATTCCCTAGATATTGATGTTTTTATTTTKATTAACTTCAGGAAAGTCTCACATTTGGGCAGTGAAATGAAACTGATATTTCAGAGCACATTCTTACAATCTGTGCATTCTGAGACTCAGGCTATGAATGTCTCATGCTTCACTTCATCAGTACAGGACAAAAGTACCTCCCAGTACCTGCAACACCCATCAGGTTTGATGTGGTACCATCGCTCCTACATTGAAGATAAGGGAACTGGAGGGCTGTAGTACTAAGGGCAGGGGCTGTAAACAGTTTAGATGATAGGTTTACTCAACTGTCACTATTGGAACATATATGCAAATTTTTAATCCTCAAAACTGTCTGCCTTATGCCAAAAGGTTAACATCTGGATCCTCAAGAATGCTTTGTTGGCAAACTCACTTGGGTTTTCAAGGGAAGTTACACAGAATAGGAGAGCAGTACTAAAAGCAACTTTTTACCAAATTCTGGACTTAAGTATCTAGGACCAAAAAATTTCTAAAGGTCCAACACTTTGTATGAGAAAAAAAAATCTTCAGATGAGTCTAAGCAGAGCTGAGCAGTGAAATGCCCCATGGGAGCCCCACAAAGCTTCTCTACTCAGTAAGGTGACACTGCCTTGACACAACAGTCTGTCAGTGATCAGAGAACCCCCAGAGGCTCAGGAGATAAATGAACATTGTTCCTGTGAAAGCAAGTCACCCCTGAAGAATGGTCAACTAATTGTGGAGGTGTGTAAGGCCGAGCACTTCCTTGCATGTCTSCAGCTCAGACCAGCTCCACTCCCCTCAGTCACTGGCTGCCTGGAGACTCAGGATTAGCTCCTGGCACTGCTCTCCAGGCAGCCYTGCTGGGGTCTTCCCTTGGTCTGAAAAGAAGTGACAGCTTGAACTCTTATCCTTTAGAATCTCTGTTTTCCAGAGTATGCTTTGAATAATATGGTTTGAAATCATACCAGTTTATGGTATTGACCCACAAAGTGCAAACCTCCTGTTTGAAAAGTGCCCTGAAAGAGACTGTACAAATTCCAGCGCTGAGTGCAGTGATGAGGCAGGGCACTCCATGGACTTTAGGGAGTCATACTGCCCTTGTGTGTAGGCACAGCTCCCACAGCTTCTTACACTCTTACAGCAATTCTGAGGTAAAAAATATTGAAATAATCCCACTTGTGGTGTATTTCACTTCAGTGCTTGGTCCTGTGTGCCAACAATAGCTCTAGTTGTGTAAATGAACAGGTTATAGCTGGGGTTTATGGAATGTGTTCCGAGCAAAGTGAAAAATCAGAAATGTGTCTGGGAATAGTAGCAATAATGTGWTTTAAGGCTTGATACTTCTAATCTTTTATTATGATAATCACTATTCCCATCTAAGCAGGTGATAAAGAAACAAGTTGTTTTGCATTCCATGCTGATTAGCTGGAAAGCAGGGAAGGAAGACTCTTTAGGCACCTGCATTTTTTAAGAAAACATGTTACAATTGAAATATGAAGTGACAGTTTTCCATGTGCCCTTATAGTAACTGAGAAACAAGAATTTTTATTACTTGTGTTCTGAACTTCTGGATAAGTTTGAAATGTCTTGTTTGTTCTTCTTCCTTTAGAAGGAAATTGGAAATATGTTTAGTTAATTTTCAAACGTGAGTTCATGTCTGGAAATTTTTAGTATCAGGTAGAGGAAAAGGATAATGTTTTTTTGTTTGTTAGTCTGTATATCCCAATTGGCAAGACCTGTTCTCATTTTAAAAAGTGTTGACTCAAACATTGTAGTATTTATAAGTAACAGTTTTATGTAACCTAAAATATTTATCAGCTGAGCATAGCACCTTCCCTACAGAATTTATAAAACCATAAACATAATTACTATGCTATCTGACTAGAGAAGCCTCTGGATTTATGAAATAAAACAATTAAATCCAAATAAGAATCATAGCTTATTGTTTGATATCTACATTTTCCTTAGCTTTTACACCACAACAAGGAAYTGTAGATTCCACTGAAGAGCAGGGAAAGGCAAATCACATCCCTCAGCTTGGTGTCACCTGCAAAGCTGCTGAGGGTGCCCTTGATCCCATTGTCTGTGCCATGGATGAAGACATTAAGCAGCGCTGGTCCCAGTACAGACCCCTGAGGAATCTCTTGTCACCAATCTCTGTTGGGACATTTATCCTTTGGCCACTACTTTATAGATGCAAACATCTCACCAGTTCCTCATCCATTACACCATCCAACCACCAAATCTGAATCTCTCCAGTTTAGAGAGGGGTGTTGTGAGGAACTGTGCCAGAGGCCTTACAGAATTCCAGATAGGCGACATCYGCTGAGCTTCCCTTCTCCACTGAAGTTAGCACTCCATCATAAAGYCTCAAGGCTGGTTCAAAATGTTCACTTTTAAATACTTCCTCATTTTAACTACTTGAAGTTTTAAGAGTTGTGGGTTTGGTTTTGGTTCTTTTGATTGCTTTAGTAATATTTCATAGTTCAGTTGCAAATTAAAAGATGGGAGGAAGACTGGCTGGTTTATACTGTTTTTTATCCAAACACTATTTAACTGACAGTAGTGTGCTGTTATTATTAAATTGGTCACAGTACCTTAGCCATTGAAYTACAAACACAAGAAAAAAAAAGTCATTTCTATGGATTAAGTAAACCACCAGAGGGAGCATATATAATCCAATCAATGTAATAGTTTCATATACAAATTACAAGGAAAATCTCATTTTGGGTGCTTTTGAAGGGCTAGAGGTTTAATACATAGTGTGTTCTGTTAAATATATTTCATTCTACCAAYGTGTCTGACTTCATGAATTTGCTGATCATACCCCTGCTTCAGACAAAGCAAAAGAAATGTGCTGAGAATCTGGATGTTTGTATGCCACTACAGCTGGAAGGATTTTCTGTGAAAATATAGCTGAGTCCTAACAGACGGGTCTTAACAATCAGATTGTTGAATTAAGTCACATTTACCCTAAGATAAATGAAAAGTAATGGAAGTAATGTTTTTCTAACTTGCATACAGATTCTTTTCCAAKTATGAAGCAACATACAGCAGACCTGAGAATCAGAAACTATGGCCCTTTGTCAGAGTTTGCTCTAAAATACAACATATTTTTCTTTTATTTCAAAAGCTGTATTGAGACAGCAATTGATCTTTCTAATCAAGTGCAACAAATGTATCAAGAATGAATGTGTAAATTTGTCAGCCCTGATGCATTACTGATACGAGCAACACAATAAGTAGATATGTACTTTATTGAGCAGAAAATTGCTCCACACCCAACTTCTTCAAATATTTTCCAAGGTCCTTGCTCTTAATTTGACAGGCTAATTTRCCCTCATGCACTGCAAGAAACTGTTAGGAAATTAGCATTCAATAATTAAGAATTTAGTATGCATGGTAAGCCTGRTGGGACTAAAGCAAGAAAAGACAGAGGCACAAAAGTGTTTAATGAACAAAGCATTTTCTCAAACCAGAGTGAGCTCAGTGATGGTATTGTTTGATGAAAAAGCCTCACCAGATTATAGTAATAGATATTCTCAAGTGGGATGACAGTTCTGTTAGAAGAGAGCATTAACCTCAGTGACTCCGTAGGTACACTTAAAAATAATGGTAAATAGTAATGGTACRCTTAAAAAATTGTAATAATGGTACATATCAGTAAAATGTACATAACAGTACATTGGAAAGTACTGTTAAGGAACATAGATGATCCTGAGCTCACAAAATGTTTTTGTTGAATGTTAGCCTGCAGTCAGAGAAATTTGCAATTCACTGAGCATCTCACATGGATAAATAGCAAATTACTGGCCTTTCTACTTTTTTTGTAAATTGGTGGGATTTGATAGTAGCTGGAGTCAGTTGAATTATTGTGGAATTTCTGTAATTCCCTCCAGCACAAATTTTCTGGAAWAATTCCTATGATTAATGCTAATAAATCTAAAAAGCCCAGTCTCTGAGCAGAAACCCAGTGAACATGCACCAGCTTTAAGGGGCTTCATACAAGTCAGTGCAAGACCAGACCATTCATTCCCCAAGCTTCTTTTCTCCCCACATTTTTCTGCAGTTACTCATTGATGTTCTCAGCAGCTCCATAAAATTATAAAATTATCCTGATCCTAACATTAATAGATTTGATATCTAACCAAATGAATTTGAATTTTGCTTTCACATAGAAAATAGCCAGTCTTCTTGAAACTGCAGKATTAGTCACACATATGGATACTTTGCTTTGTTTTCCTGAATAACTCAGAACAGCATGAGGACAACAGTTATGCTCATAACTGATGCAGATTTTTTAGAAGTTCAAGRCTGGGTCATAGAACTTTAAATTATTTCTAGAAAAGGAGCAGAAGACTGCTACAATTCTTATTAGTATGAAATCCTGTGATTTCTGTTAAAATATTTTCTATTAAATTCTGTACCTGAAGATGGGGAAGCATTTTGAAGATTCTTAATCTAGATGTAAACACAGTGATCAATTTAAGACRCCTCACTCACACTATTATTATTCTATATATGTCTTTCTCAAAATATCATTTGTTTTTCAAAATTTGAGATTGTTTTCACTAACTGGATGTTCACAATAACATCCTTTGCCAGAGTCGTTGCTGTGTCTTCTGGAGCTCAGAGACTCTGTTCATTATCCACTGGGCAAGTTTCTGTGATATCCAATTTTGCAACAGAGCTTGGACAAGACATCACAGTTACTATGGAAAGAACCACTGCCTGGACTGTTCTAAGACCTTCCTGTAAAGTCTCTCTCATGTACCGTTTATTACCAAATATATGGCATTCCTAACATGTTTTTTATAAATGCAGGAAATAGTTATCAAAGATAGAGAGGACGGTTAAGCACTTAAATCTCATTGAGAGGAAGGATAGAAGACRTACACCTGTTATATATACCTTAGGTAATACTTAATTTTGCTGATTAATTTGGAAAGAAGATGACAACATCTGTATTTCATTTCTATGTTTAAATTCACAGAGGCACCTAAGACACCAAAATGACAAATAGGTGCAATATAATAACTAGAAAAATAGGATTCAGTACAATTGTTTTCTTTAGAAACTTCTGTTGCAATTCTTTTAAATACTAGTAATATTTTATTCTTCATTTATTGCATTAGAMCAATAAGACAAAGCCCACCTCAGTCTTTAATGAACCATTTATATCTAGAACTGCAATTTCTGTGCCAGTCATAAGTCTTTCAAATCACAAGAGAGCTTAGYACAGACTTAATTCCTCATTGTTTGTTTATCCTGAGGGCGATAGCCATTCCACTGGGTATTGCTCACTGTATGAGAGAGGTATTTACTCTGGGATTAAACTTCAGGTTTTTTCTGAGAKAACTATGCCACATTCAGTCCCATTGCAGCCCAAAATTCTTTTCAGTTTGGTTTCCTTTTCATCTGTTCATAGCTTGAATTCAGAAAAATTCCTATTTGATTGCAGAAAGGTGACACTCACCCTTGAAAGGGTTCCACAGATACCTTATAATGTGATATATATTAGACATTTTAAGAAACTTGACTCAGGCTCGTAGTCATTATTCTGTGTGTGATAGGCTGTCTSTCTCTTGTGGTTCCTACACAAGACATTATAGACTTTCTGATTCCCAAACAAATGCCTCAAATGGTCATCTACCATAATTATTGGAATTTAATTATATAATACAAAGAATGCAAGGGACATTCAAATTCAAATTTCAAATAAAACAGACTTTTCTGATAACAAATTAAAATATATGGCAACACTGCACTAAACACATTGTAATGCAAAGTGATTAGTATGATAATTTTCATAATACATGACATGTGAAATACAGGTAGATGGTGAATAGATGAATACAGAACACAAATGAGAAAAATTAGAAAAAACTAGGTTTGTTACTTYGACACAAGACTGCTTAAAAAATGCTGAGAGGGAGGTTGCACATAAGGCAAAAACTGTACCTGCTTTACCYGCATTCAGAGAAAGTGCTTCAAGAAGGCTTTGAGATCTTCAGATAGGAACATTGCTGTATGAGCCCATGTTCAAAGACACAGGAATGCAGTCAGGGTCACAAACTTCTCATTGGTTGTCTCACTATAGTGTATTGTACCGAAAAGCAAGGAGATAATTTAACATCATGGATACAGCATCATTTCTACTCTACTTAGGTTGTGTTCTTGACACTCAGGCTGTTTCTTCCRTTTCTTTTTGTGGGTAAAGTCCCAAAATATATCTTTTTCACACCTCTGAAATTTGCTACATTTTCCTTACTCTAGCTAACATTAATTTGCAAKTGTTATCTTTATTTGCTAAAGTAGTGATATTTTTATCCAGTTCTCTCTCTGTTGACTGTTATGTATGGTTCTTTACRCTATTTTGTGCTACTCTAAGAGTCATAAGTGAGCTGACCATCTTCCTCTAATGGAAACAGTGGATTCTAAAATAGCTCAKGGTCGCTTTTCTAACCATGTATGACAGGATATATGTTTTGACTTTGAACATATTAGAACTTCAAAGTTCTATTATGAAAGTTAAAGGGAATAAAAAGCAAACATAATTTGGTTCTTAGTTTCTCAGCTCTTAGGCCCCACAACAGCATTTTCTGAGCCAAATATATAATTAAGCTTCCTCTGATGAAACTAACTAGTTTTTCTAGTTAGATTTCTAAATTAATTTGTAATCAAAAAAGGATAGGATAGTACTATAACAGGATAGTTCCATTTTCCATCATTGCTCATTYTGCAATGCTTTTATGCATTGCTGTACATGGAGCAGTGCTGCTGCTATTTTGCACTGTATCTTATCTTCTTTTCCATTRGCCTGAAATAAATCAACTGTACTGCTCACAACAGATGAACAAACTGGGCATTTTTTCTGTCCCCAAAATAATGTATTAGAAAATCCACAAATTTGGCCAACCCCAGTTTTATGACTTTAGGATGATTTTTCACAGAAGTTCAGTTGCAGAAAAGGTTTATAAATGGATTAGTAAAATAATGATTGTGCAGTAAGTTCATTCTGTCTCATAGACCCTCTCAGTAGACTAATTTAGTGAGGAACAAGGTACTAGATTTCTTTCCTGTCATGTCTGAGATAAAYTTAATTTGTAGTTCCAGACTCCTTCCTTGATTACCAGAGAATRGTATGTTCCAAGAAATTACTTGCTGGGTAACTTTTATCAAATATTTGAATGTTCACGAGTCTATTATTTCAGAAGCCATATATCACTTACCTATTGTAGCCTAAATTGCTGRCCTAGATAAAATTTTCTCAACTGGTCCCATTCTTTCCTTATTTCAAGTATGAAAAAAAAAAAAAAAAGTGAAACAGAAACTGAGAACAAAGCATTTCAGGAATGTCAAAACTCACGACACATCTGTGGAAACAGGCAGCCCAGATTATCACACCTGACTCTAGGATAATTTTTAGGATGAATGTTAATCTCCTTTTTTGGAAGCATTAGATTTTTTTCCTTTCATATAAGCATCCAACCCACTGCATTACCATGGAGAAATCTATCTTCCACCGTTTTTTATGATCACTCTTAATTTTCTGTGTTCTCATTAAAAGGGCAATAAACAAAACAAGGAAAATAAAAAAATAAGTCAAGTGGTTTTTAATGGAATCAACCAAGATTTTTAATGGAAWGTTTTTTGCACTTTATCAAATTTTCTTTTTCTCATGTTTCATTGAAATATAATGCAGAATGATATCCCCAGTCATATTTACAAGCATAGTTCATACTCATACAAAGTATCTTTTTACATAGCATTGCAAATTAAACACAGCCTGGGAAGCTTCCTGGGCATTGTAAAACAATTGTATGTGTCCCTAAAACAGTTGTGATGTTTCCTGGTGTGATTTCAGTCCGTGCCCAGGAGCACTGTCCAGAACAGTTCCCAGGCATGGTGCAGGAATTGGACTGTTCCAAAGGTTATTCCCAGCTGGCTATTTATGTGCAGCCTCCTCCTTTTCAAGGCTGAGAAAGTTTGCTCCTTCAGGCATAGGCCATTGTGTGCCAGCAGTCTTCAGTGCCAAAGAACATTTCTGGGCATGTTTATTGTACTAGTSTGGACAGAATGATCACAATTGCCCTAATTGCTTTCCAGAAGTGCTAACCTCTTATGGTTGTACTCCTCAATATAAGCTGGGCACCACTGAGATCATGTTTGCCTCACAGCCTGCTAGATATCATTCTATAATGAAGTACCATGAATGAAAAGTCTCTTTTATTTAGCATAYTTTAAATTTTACACATTCTAAACAYAAAACACTTGTCAAAAGTTTTTATTTAAAGAAATCTGAAATTCATGTGTGTCTTCATAAATTTTGGATTATGTGAGATTAGGGTGACCTCAAGGAAACTGCTCCACTTCCCAACATAGTCTTCAGATTTTTTATAGCATATATATTTCTCAATCTTTCCAGTCATGTAAACTCAAGAATTCTCTAACATGTTCTTGTAGAAAATATTCTCAGCTTAGGGAAATAAATGAAATTTTATGAATACACTTCCTTAAATGTCATTTTTAGTTCCCCCTCTATWCAGATCTATTAACTCTTCCAATATCTGCATTATCATAATGCATTAATGAAATCACTGAATATCACAACAAATATTAATATGTACCATTAATTAAGAAACTGAGGAGCTCYTACTGTTCCGTAATTCTTTTGTAAACTCTTTTGCTGACTGGCCCTGCTCAATGTTGACTTCAGAATTGGACTCACTTTTAGAATAAAAAATGAGACACAATTAAGATAATATTTTGGGAAACAAATAGCTTTCTGAATTTTAAGTTGCTTTGAACATAACCAGTTATAGGATGATTCATGTCCTTCCTTGTTTTGCCCTCTCTCTGAATAGTTCACTGAGTTTTAATAGAGGGTGTTTTTCTTAGYCCTAATTTACACACTTTTATTAGCATATAAGCATTGGATTATTCAGAGTGAGTTTAGCACTCTGTGCCTCCTTTGCCTGTCATAGCTCCTGCTTCCTTTCAGTTCTTACTCTTTTTAGAGTTGTGAATGAGACACAGCAGGGGCAGTAACCCAGCACTAACCACACTATTGCTGTAATTCTCCTAGCAGCTCAGATGCTGCTGCACACTAGTATTGAACCAGCCATGGTGCACACTGTATGATTAATGGGGTTCATGTGTGATAACAGACATGTGAACAGCTCTTTTCCATACAGTCTCCAAGCATCAGGTCATTTTTATCCTATCACAAAGACTCTACTAGTCGTTAATGTTATCAGTGTGAGTTTTTAAAAGGAGTAAAATCCCAGTAAAGTACCTGAATAAAAAAGAKCATGGGCAATGTGTGAATGAGATCTGTGCCTTGATACACATCACCTGAGACTTGATGTTTTTCAATTTAATTCCCAGTTCTACCATTCATATGTCTGTGAGTACTATGGGAAACACAGAAGCTGTGAAATAGTGTGTGCTCATCTGGTTTTCAGRAAATCTGGGCTTAATTCTAGGTTCTGTTACAAATTATGTGTTATCTCAGCTGATTATTCCATGTCTCTTATGTTCTGTTTCCTGATCTCTAAAGTGGAAAAAAGAAACATTTTCTCCAAAGACAACTTTCATATTTTTATTTTTAAAATGAGACTAAATCAATGAATATGCGACAATAACTATAATTCTGAGATAGTGTCAGCTGCATGTGCAAAGATAGAACATAGTTCAGACAATCATGTTAGAAAGAAGAGCTAAATTGTGTTTTTTAGGATCACTAAACAGAATGTAAAGTACATCCAGTAG
Organism: Cardinalis cardinalis; assembly: GCA_014549065.1. Taxonomy (NCBI): domain Eukaryota; kingdom Metazoa; phylum Chordata; class Aves; order Passeriformes; family Cardinalidae; genus Cardinalis; species Cardinalis cardinalis. Next base: position 1,253,358 of record JACDOX010000009.1, on the reverse strand, counting down.
TACTTCAGAGCTGTTTGCATCAAACCCTGAGAAACTACTTGTGTGCCAAACATGCAGCAATGCCAACAGATCAGAATTCTCTGCTAACTTCTGTTGCTATTAGCTCTTTATACCCACTTTGTGCAGGTACAAATACACAAAGTCAAAGCCATGACAACTGTAATCTAGTATGAGGGACTAATCTCAGTGTGGCTCCTTCCCAGAGAGCTCATTTGATGTAAATTTCTGCTGATTCTGTTGGAAATGCCAGTACCATAATCTCATACATTTGACTCTAGGGTCCTCCTCTTACACTATCTTTTTCCTTCTAACTGTTCAAAGCAGAGCCTTTAGCAAAAGCATATTTTTTATTCTTTATCTGCTTTTCAGCATGTTTCCTTCATTGTTGTAACTGACATTAAGTTTATAGAAAATATCCTCCTATTCTTCTTTAATCAGAACTYTGCCAAGTCTCACTTTAACCACAATTTGATCTTTTTCTTTCTAGTGGAATTGAAAATAAAACTTACTTCTTTTATCCCACTTTTATTCTTAGACTCTTTCAGCAGAAAGAATTCCCTGTGGGAGTCTTTATTTTCCACTGCCTATTCAAATGTTGTGTCAGAGTTGCAAAAATTGAGGCTTATGCATGTTCAGTCGTTTTCTGTAGAATAACACCTTGGATTTTTACATCTTTTCCTTCTATGTTTATTTGATATTTCAGGAGTATTTTACACAACAGGTAGCTATATTTTTCCTAGCTTTCCATCCCATAAAGTTGTGGAACCACTGTCAGGCTGAAGATTGACTGCTAAACTTCGTTCCACTCCAATCATCCGTATCATTACCTGAATGTTTTAAGTTTTGAGCAGAGAAAAATGTTTAAACAGTGGTGGATTTCAGTGTTGCATCAACTATTAATTATGCCTTTGTAACATACAAWTTTTTCATAAACATTAGAAAAGTACAGGCTGATTTTAGTTTCAAATCCTTGTATTCAGCTAGTCAGATATTTTTATTTTACAAGAGCAAGATGGGAGCAAATCCTCTTCTGACTAATCAAGTTGTCCTCCTATTCTGAATTACAGTTTAATTAAGCAATATTCAAGTAAAAGGATAGATACAGAGACAATATTTATGCTAGAATTCAGATATATGATTAGAAGTACTAAGCTAAGTGATAAGCACCAATGCTACTCAAATACCTTAAAAATGCATACCATAGTCACTCACAGTGACACTTCACATGAAYTTCATAAGCATTTCRAGCTGTGATTAAGTTCTGCATTTGAAAGTGGAAAATAACAAAGGAAGGAAAATTCAGTCTTTCCCCAAACAGCACAGTGTGGCAAGAAAGTGATATTTGAAGGGTGAAGGAATCAAATTGGAGCCTGCTCTGTGGTAAAGGGAGGCAAAACCAGACCAAGCACAAAGATAAACATTTTTTCCTCCAAAAATCACTCTATGATTAGAGTTATTTTTCAGTTGGACAAACACAAAGTTCCAGTATTTTTTTTATTATTATATTTGTATTTATTTTTTACTTTCTCTCTCACCTTGGAAAGAAATTTCACTTTAAAATGTTCTACTTCTTCTTTTAGTAATTCAAACATCCTAGCAACAGTCTTAATCCTTTCATAAATGTGATGGTCCTTCCTTAATGGTTGAATTCAGAAAAGAGTTCTGCCTCTTCAATTTTCTATTTAATTTTCCAGATTAACCTTTTATTTAGCTGAGTTAATAAACCTTTTAAATGAGCTAAATCATTACATGGTATTTTTACAAAATCATTTCAGATTTCTGGAATGCCTTTCATTTCCAAAAATCTTCTCTTTGCATGCTCTTACAGAGCCAAAAATACTAGGAAATTATCGGTTTAAATAATATGAGCTGTGCATTTCAATGTTTTTGATTTTCATACTCCAGCTCAACCTAATGGAAAGGYTTTTCCATCCAGATTTGCCCCTTTTCTTCCTAATAATTTTCCATTACATTTCTAGATTTTACACRTTAAACCTTGATGAATTTTCTGTATTCAGATTATCTCATTTATTATTATTGTTATTATTATCATCATCACGCTCATCATCATTAATCCTCATTGAACTCTCTTTAAGAAAAGGAGCAAAGCATTTCATGTCCTGCACTGACTGGACACTTCTTGTCATTCAAGTATTCTCTGCCAAATAAAGGTAAAGGGCATTTGGTAAATAGGATGGCATCTTCAGCTCCTCTCTGGCTACATACAGTTCACTGAATGGATTCTGACAGCTTTCTTCTTGCTCAGACTGAGCTGCATTAGTTGTGCCATTAGTTGAGCTGCATTAGTAGCTATATGTGTAGAGACATTCATTTTCCCTTTCCTCCATGAACCAGTACTCCAGAGTTCCACACAAATCCTGAAATTCCTTGCATTTCATAAATGTCCCTATTTTCATTTCCTAGAACATCTTTATTATTGCTTTCCTAGGAGCTGAATTTGGGCATCACTTGAAAATGAAGTGGTTATGAAATAGCCGTGTTGACAGATGGCATAAACAGCACAGCAAATCAAATCTGCTCCAATGTTTTAATGGCAACAGGGAATTATCACCATGCCACTAAATTAAGGTCTTAAAAATGCAGTCAGTAAAGCGGGTGCTGCACTGAAATGACAGTTTCCAGAACTCTTAACTCAATGAGGCAGCAACAACAGTAGCTTCTATTGCTGACATGCAGTGATTTATGCCTCAAAGGAAGTTCACAAACAGGTTTGCCAGGAGACTRTCTCATTCCTGATAAAGCTGCTTTCTGATAATATTGTTTGGACTTACTATGCATCAGTGGAAAATGTTAAATAAGCAGTGCCCAAGGTTTAATGTTTTTTTTTTAAGGYAGAGTCTTCTCAAGACTGCCTCACATGTTTGAAAGAGCCATTCAACATCCTTGAGTGTTACATGCAATTTTTGGTGATTGGTTAATTCCTGGTGAAAAAAAAATTAACCCCAAAAATGTTACTCACCCCTATAATTCATTAGTTTGTAAGAAAAACTTAAGAACTGTAAGTGAGTGCACCTGGGATACATTTTTATTCATTTAATCTTTGGAACCTTAAATTTGACATCATTTAGATGTAAGATAAAATCTAGGTTTGTTTAATCCCTACTAGCTCTAAGTACACTGAGTTGAATTAGCATAGATATGCAACAGCAGTAACTGCCTCAAGTGGAGGAATTTATGGAGTGGCTYGATTTCATGTCTAAATATTTGGTTTGGTTTTCTCATGTACTGAATATCCTCAAAACCATTTGAGCCAAAGCAGTATGAATAAAATGTGATGGATTTATGAGTTTTCAGTACATCTGAGAAACCAGTCTAGTCCTGCTTAGAGATGGGCACAGAAGCTGCTAATGAAGATCTTCAAATTTTAAAGAAAAGTAGGGGAGACTGAAAAAAAAAGTTCTATTCATACCTGGAATACCATGCTATCGTTTCTTTCTGCTTAGTAAAGTTCTTCTGRTTCTTTCAAACATTCGCAGAGACAGAACACCACAGAGATGGAGAGGCAGCACTGAGCTCCCAACATAGCACTGATTCACTCACAGTTCAGCAAGAAAACACTTTTCAAGTGGTCTTTATTCACAGAATGATTTGGGTTGGAAGGGACCTTTAAAGACTACTCTGAGCAGCCCCACTGGGATGGGCAGGAACACCTTGCAGTAGATGCAAGGATGCACAAAGCCCCATCCAACCAGACCTTGAACACTTCCAACGATGGGACATTCACAATTTCCCTTGACAGTTTATTCTAGTGACTCACCAGCATCACTGTGAAAATCTTCTTCCTTATATCCAGTATTAGTCTATTCTCCTTCATTTRAAACCATCACTCATATTCCGTCACTACTTTGATAAAAGGTCTGTCTCCATCCTTCTTACAAGCTCCCTTTAAGTGTGGACAGCCTGTAGAGGGTTTTCCTGGAGCCTTCTCTTCTCCAGGCTGAACAGCCCCAATTCCCTCAGCCTGTCTTCATAAGAGAGGTGCTCCAGCCCTGTGATCAACTCTGTGGCTCCCTGGACTGCTCCAGCWCATCAATGTCCTTCCTATGTTAGAGTCCTCATGCATTGGGAAGGAGATATAATAAATTAATTTCTCTGAAATACATTTCTKGTTTGAACATTTCCCTCTTAATGGCAATGGGTTTTTGGAGAACCCAGTTGCTACAGTGTGTGAAAATTGGCACCAGTTAGTGTTGGGGTATTTCTTTTAATAATATTGCAAATGATGGAATGTGGTATGCAATGCAGATATRACAAGAGAATGAACATTTTTCTCAAAATCTTTTCTGAAAGACATTGTAGATTCTGCTCAGAATAATTATATGGAGATTTTTCTTACCCCAAGTGTGTTGTTAACATTGTTTACATCTTCTTGTAACATCCTCTCCTTCTGTAAAAATAATTATGATGTTCCATTTTTCCAAATGAACTGCTCCCTTGCTTGAAGTAGGTAGTACTTGACATGTCTTGTTATCTTTCAATTCTTTGTAAACAAAAAAAAAGGACCCTGAAATACAGCTAACCATAACAGTGGCCTTATTTGCTTGCCTAGTCTTATTAAAAGACAGCAAAAAGTTGTTTTTTTATATATTCAGGTGAGTTATGACCATGGCTGCCAAATGACATCACCCTGTCTCATAACAAAATTATGCAGGWAATGAATGCAGAAACCAAAAACAAACCCTCCAAAATAAAAAACATCCTAGCTGGCAAGAATCTCCTTCAAAGCTGAACATGGTGTTTTAGTTATTTGCTTGCCATTTTAAAAATGCTTTCTGTTTGTGATGCTACCTGTTGTCTAGGAAACACAAACTTACTCTACAGTCACTGATAATACTCCTGAGAAATGGGCATTTTCAGGGGAAACATTACATTAAAGTGTTTCAAGTTTCTTAAAAATTTATTTGTTACATACAGCAAAAGAAAAGGGATATTGCAAACAGGTTATTAAACTCACCTAATTTGGTAAGAAATATGCATGCATTTTCAGTTTTCTGCATCTAGAGAGGAGGGAGAAGCAGCTGTACAATGTTCTCTATTTGTTACAGAGAGTGTTCAGAGAAGTTGTGAACATTGATCAAATGTTTCTATGTGCATCTTGATGTCTGTGAGCATTTTGCCTGATAAACCCAGTGACTGGTTCGCTGCRTCCTTTGTGGGATTGAATTTTCCTGGATAAGTCTGGACAATAATAATTAAACTAAGTYACATTGATATAGATGACATCAAACTTAAAAATGCTATGGGTCAGTGACATCTTAAGAATAATTATGCAGTGGAAGGTAGATATTCCTATCTAAAAATGATAAATAAATTTTAAAAACTAAAATAAAATCTCATTCATCCCACCTTTCACTTAAGTGGATTAAAGAAGTTTCTCATATTGTAAGCAAAAGCATCTTGAATAAAAATGATACCATATAAAACATATGGATTTTAAATCACATAATTTACCTATTCTTTCTGTCACTCTCTTCTGTTCCTCTCCCTTCCTTTATTCTTTTTTTTCCTCCTATTTCCATCTGACAACTTCTATCTGTTTCATCATTTAAAGATGCTCCAGTGGATTTGATCGTCACCGCCAAGACTGGGTAGACAGTGGCTGCCCTGAAGAGGTATGTGAGTAGTTTACATCCTCAGYCCATCAGAGACAATTTATGTAGTTGTGGTGTTTTTGTTTAAATTATTCAGATCATAAAGCATGTTTCAAGGCCAAAGAAATACTATATTTATCTTTCARGGGAAATCCCATAAGGCATAACAAGAACAATCTGAGCAGTCTCACTCCCCATTTGGGGGAATAAAATGGACAAAAATTAAAATTTTATCTTTGGGAAAATACTTTAATTAAACAAAACCCAGAAAAAACCAGAAAGCCTTCTCAAAAACAGTGTCCCTGTTTTAGACCTCTGACTTTTGCCAGAAAAGGGGAAGAAACTGATTTTCTGTATTTCAGAAAACCCTTTGCAAGAGTAGCCTCAAGTGAAAAACAGACATTTCATTTTGGTTTTGAAATCTGGCCAAATCATTTAGTAAAGAAGAAATTACATTGATGAATTCAAAGATATAAAGTAAAAATAGTAATTGCAATAAAAATTTAAAAGTCCTCACACAACTATCCTATATGGCATTTTGATTTCTTCTCATGGAGATGCAGTGAGAGGGTGAAGAAGAWATGTGACAGTGGTGGGCTGTCAAACAGGGACCATAACCCTCTCTGAAAGTTATCTGGGATRCTCCTAAACCAGAGAAGTTAATTTTCAATTAACATTTATAAATATAATGATGATGATGATGATTTTTGATGATGATAATGATGATGATGATGACTTTCCAGTTTAAAAGCCCCTTTACAAGTGTTTTTTTATTTGAGGTTTGGGGTTTTTTTTCTTTTTTTTCTCCATATTGGGATTGTGGTAATAGGAACAAATTAATTTATGGCACTTTTAATCTTCATAAAAAAAGAAGGTTGCCATTAAAAAAGTTATTTTTCCTTTTTTGCTGAGCAGGCTAAATATCCTCATGAGTTTCAGCAACATAGGCCTTTTGAAATATCAGGTGAAACCCAGGGCAAAACATAGCCCCAGGTGAGAAAATCACCTAGTGAGAAAATCACATTCTGTTTTATTTTCAGTGGAAGCAAAGACAAGTAATGCTACAGGTCCATATTAATGGAAAAAAATTTTTTTGTAACTGTAATTGCAAAATAACTGCAACCTACAAACTGCCTTATTACACGGCCTTGAAGCTTCAGCTTTGCAGTTTTTCACCAGCTGATTTGAAAGCAACATTTTTGAGATGTTTATTACATCTCAAATGTACAGATGGAGGGCAACCTTTTCAAGAACATAAGATAAAAGTTACTGGGAGCACGTGTTATTATGGGGCACAACCCTTGCATTGCTCTAATCCTGATTATAATTAGCTAGGATTCAATTGTGCTTGCAAATTAAGATATCAAAAACCTTCTCTCTGCAGGACATTAGCATTCCCTTMTGCTTCTCCTTTATTGTTTCAGTCCAGCATGTGCTCCAAGGTTTAGTACATGATCTGAGAGGAAATTATCAATATACTAAGTGTATCTGAGAAATTAATAGTTTAATTTGCACAGTTTTGGGCTACTTGGTTGCAATTGGCTGTCCAGCTTTTAGGCTCTCTGGAGTAGAAGCAACAGATTACTTGGYATCTTCCAGAATTATGTCTGAGCTGACTGCTGGAGTTCCAGGAAGGATCAAAATTTAGCACACAATAGTTAGTTTTAGATGCTTCACTCAAAAGGATAAATAATGAGGATTCTCATAGTAAGGTTTCTTTATTTTTAATATAGATTTTGAGCTAAATTTTGACTGAATTGCWTCAGTGAAATTAACAGTATTTTTTTAAGAAAAATATGAAAAAATGTAAAGAATAACTATCCTGCAGGTACTTATACAATTCTGTAATGTAATAAATAGTTTAAAGTAAAAAAAATAATTTTAAAATATCTGTGAATATTAAAAGAAAGACAGTGCTTACYGGGTTTTGACAGCCAGATCTCAATAAAATGAAATAAAGGTTAGAATGACTCCACTTCTCATTAAAATGAATRGGGACAGCAGGAGTAAAATGCAGTTCCCATGTTTGCTGAAAGGTAATTAGATGTATTTTCCTGTAAAACTGTGTGAACCATAAAAGAGATTATTCATTGCATCTTCCGACTTTTAAAAACATCTAGAACTTGGGAGAAAAAAAAAAGAGCAAGCTGGCTCCATTTTTGTATCAAAATATTTGCCCATGTAAATAAATATTTATTATTTGATAGTGAATTTTATTTATAGTTTGCTAATAAATTATAATAATTTTATTATTTTTATGTTTATATTTTATAATCATTGTTTTTATATTTATTTATTATGTTTCTATTTATACGAATAATACATTACACTTTAATATTATTTTAATTAATAGGCATATAGTGAATGGATTGATTTATTGTAGTGAATAAATATTCTATAGGCTGAATACATGCACACATTTTATGCACCTATATGTGTTCTCTTGTGATAATTCCATGTAAAACCTAATTAAATGCTCCAGTTAACTACACATTGTTCACTACGAAGAGCTACTATTTAATTCCCACATATCTTTTTTAACATGTTTTATGTCACCTGGATTGATGGCAGTCAACTTTCATAACAGAAGAGTAAAAGTCTGAATTATAAACTTAAGTGTTAAACCTTGATTGAGGGAAATAAGTTTGACAATCTGGAGTGACTTTTTAATTAACAATTAAGAGCTGTAAATTTTGCAGATAAATGAAAAAATGTATGTTGCTGAATCCTGCATAGATGCTTGAAAGTGGAAAAGGAAAAATAAAATAAATTGAAAGAGAAAGCTCTTGAAATTTCTTTATCTAGTGTCTATTTTCACTCTTTTTATCACAGCAACTTGTCCACGATTAAATTCTTCATTCTTGACGGTTTCCACTGAGATTTAATTTGCTCTTCCTTGTTTCTGTTGTTTCCCAACAGTCAAAGGATAAGATTTGTGAGAGGAATATAGACACAACTGAAACACCTCTGTACTCCACCACCACCCTTCTGCCAACCACCACAAGGTTCAGAGTTTTAACAACCACCAGAGGATCCACCACTTCCCACCTTCCAACCAGCCTGCCCACAGAAGGTGACATGCATACACTGCATTTTTACACTTCAAAAAAAAGCAATTTACAACTCAGAAAGAAATTTATTTCCTTTAAGTATGTGTTGATGACAGCCTTTTCCCTCTGGGGCAGCAGGAGTTGGGAATTGCCTTCAAGGCTCTTGCTTTTAAATTGCTCGCTCCTGCACCAGTAAGGAGAAAAGGAAGTGAAGGCTCAAGGAGAGAATGCTGRTGGAGAAGTAACAACAAGTTAGGAAGACTTCAGGTTACAATGAAAACTTGAGGTTACAATGCCTTTTTCGTGTTCCTTTACATTCAGGCAGTAGTCCAAAACCTGCTGATATAGTAGTAGTAAAGGTCCCAGCTAAATCTAGAAGAAATTCCCATCACAGACTTAATGAATTTGCAATTCTTTTATGGATTCTATTTAGCCAGATGAAAATTATAGATAATCCAAAATAAAAACCTCTTTGAAATATGCCTGTTTACCTTTTCACAGTCAATTGACATTGTTCTTTTCATGTAGTGCTTACTGTTGTGAAGTAATTTCTCTAGGCTTCTGAATTGAATTAACTGGGTGAGCAATGGTGGGTCAGTTCTCATCCTCGTCCCAATGGCTGCTTAAATCTTACCTTTTTGAGCTTGGGATATCCTGCTCTCCTGCCTTTGGAGGAAATTCATCTGGGCAAGAAAGCTAATTCAGATTAATCAAGGAACGTCTGTAAAATGTGTGCGTGTGTGTGTTTGTGTGCGCCCGCGTGTTTGTTGAAATTGTATGTTAACACAAGAAAAATAACTAGGTAGAAATTTTCCAAGTAGCCTGTGACAGGAAAATCTGARCTGAAGGCATTTCAAGGTGGGAATCTACTGATAAGAAAGGCTGGTTAGATTAACACAGTAATAGTTTAGAAACTGTCAGTACAGCATTTGGACTGCATTAAAAGGAATATTTTCTGGCATTCTGTTCATTAAAATTCGCAAGAAAAAAGAGGAATATGGAAGTAAATAGGGTTTGGTATTAGTAGACTTTTCCAAGATTCTTCAAAAAGAAACTAAGTCATTGTCTTACTTTGTTGACATATGTTGGTTCATATAGTCCTTAATATGATAGAATGCTCAAGCTRTGTGTGAATATGTAATATATATGAATTATTTATAAACATTATGAGGCAGACTCTCATACCCTTATTTGCTAGTGTTTTGAATCCTCCTGAATGCTTTAACACTCTCGTAAGTAGGGGTTTTTTAGTAGTAAGAAAGTGTAGTGTTCTGTGTAAGAAAAACCACAATCTAGTTCTCACTGAGTTGAGTACCAGATAATGTTCTTGTTTTGGAATGTATTTATCATTAGAAATTTATTGCTAAAGTGAATTGTGATCTAGAAAAATGCTTTTTCCTTCAACTATCTTTGAATTTCTTTATAGATGACACCAAGATAGCACTGCACCTAAAAGATAATGGAGGTAAGAGATTTTTTTTGCCTGTAAATAGTGTCAGTATTGTCAAATTATACTCCACTAAAATTTATTAATCAAAATCTGATTGTAGAAATAGTTTTTACCAGACTCTCAAGGGACTCCAGCATCCCACATCTGTGTGAAAGATAAGTAGGGCAAATAAGCTTAGGAACTGYTTAGGAAACTAAATATTTACAATTCTCTTTAGCCTTCTATAATTAAAGAGCTTGTTCAATTATGGACATATTAAGCAAACTTTAATTGTATTAATACAATTATTGACTAGTAATGCAGTATTAATACAGTTATTGACTATAATAATGAAGTTTTATTTAACTGTTTTAAGAGAGTATATGGTGCTAGTTCTAAATAATAATATTGTGCTACAAAGTCAYTCATAGTAGTGAATCATTCCATGACATTTTGTTAATAAGCATACCCATTTTACATCTACGTGTGTACTAGCAGAGATCCTGCACATTCTCCATGCACATTCCCTGTGCAAGTTAATAAGATCACCTTTGCCAKAAAGGCCCCTGTTAAATGAGGCTCTGCAGGGGACTACGTTTGTAATCTTCTTTGTGAGTTCAAGGACTGAGACCTGAGATTTTCCCTTCTGCCTTTGAAGGGGATGAGAATTTCCCTACTAGAATAGGACTGAGTTGTCAGACGTYGCCTGCACCTGTGTTCATTGCTAAAGGAGGGCTAGCTGAGGTGAAAAGGAAGATTTGGGTTAATTTCTGAAGGCTTCAGAATGGTYTATCAAAGCAGAGGAAGATTTGTTGAGCAAATTTAAATAAATCACATTTCTGCTGATATTAAGGGGAATATTATTGGCTCTGACTGCCTTTCCAAGCAGGGAGCATGAAGTTTCTCTCATGGGTCAAGGTAGCCAAGTGTGGCAGCAGGCACAGGCTGGTCACAGGGCAATCCCAGCAGCTCAGGGGAGCAACAGGGGTCAACCCTGGTCTAGTGACCATCAGCTGAGTCTGCAGCAATGAGGCAGACCCAGCGACAAGGCAGGAAGCCAGGCTGGCAAAGAAGGGAGCAAAGGGGCACAGCTGCCAATAGACAGCTCAGGAAAGAACCAGAAAGAGCATCTCCCATCAGTGGTCCTAGAGAAGGKGAGATGATGAACCACATCTACACAGGAATTCTGCAAGAGCAAAAGGATAAACAGCTCCAGGGCCCATCCAAGGAGGCACAGTCCATGGACAGGTCTGGAGGCAAGCTATCTTTATTGCTGGTCCAGGACACAAGATTAGAGATGGGATTGAGTATAGGTGCGCCTGCAGCATAGCTTGGGTTTGGACCTGAGCTTACACGGGTGCCCCAACATCATGGACAGTGGGACTGCATACAGCAGTCCAGAACAGCTGAGATATAGCAGTTTCTCAGGACCCTCACAGAGAATTATTCAAGTTTTGAAAAAACACAGAGTGCAGATGCCACTTAGCTTGTTGGTCTCTTTCCCTGMCATTTGTTTTTCAGTCATATTCAGCCATTATTTTCTCCTTCACTCAAACTAGAGATCTGTTCACTCCATGGGGGCAGTTCTCATCCTCTTCCTTGCCAGTCTCCCCTCTGTTATTTTGCTGTCACCAACCACAGCAGGGCTGGTCACATGCTGTATTGGGCATTGAATTGTCCAGTTTTTGGCAGTGGTGTTTTTTGACATTGCTTTGAAGCATAAGTGATCCCTCAGAATAAAGTGATCTGTAAACTCAATGTGATACTTTTAAGCATTTTGTCATGGAAATGTCCCTGAAACTTTCTCTCTCTCTCTTGAAATCAAATTGCTTCTTATTTTATTGTGAAAAGTGCTTCAGTGCTCTTAGAGGCCAATAGTCAGCACTTCATTCTACTGTTCCATGTCTGCTCTGAACCGGAGGTGTGTTCCTGGCTGAAAAGAGCCCRCTCTGGCCTGTGAGCCAACGCTCTGTGGCAGGTGGCTGACCCAGGAACAGGCAGCTCTTCATCATGAGCATCTCATACACAGCTAAAAGCTATGCTGTTATATAAAAAATTATTCCAGAAGTGAGGTTTAGAAAACACATCCATATTTATTTCAGTTTGGGAATTGCAGTGGGATTGTTTTCTCACTTGTTTGTTTTGTGCCCAAGATCTGAAAAATAACTATGTAAAAGTGTTGAATCCTAGAGCAAATTATAGATGGCTGTGGCCTGCTTGGTAGGTGAGGTGTAGGGTTTGAGGTATTGGCTATACATAGAAATTCATTTCCAAAGAGAAAGCTGCTCCATTTTAGGAGGACAAACSAACACCTGATGCAATTATTCATTTTCCTTGAGCCTTCCTTTTATTCTTGAAATTTAAAAAAAATAAAATTACTTCAAACAACACAAAAGCAAAGCAACACTCCAGGATTTCTCATTCACACAGTAAGTGTATCTTTTAATCTGAGAAGTTCTTTTTGATGAATCTTCAATTATGTATTGAATTTTCTAGTGTCCCCTAGATTCGACTCAGATAAAACCTCTGTAGCCGCAGGCACATTCTTTGATTCTCTGTGGTTTGTCAGCCTTTCATAAAGAGYAGATTATTCCAGGTCATGAATACAGGGTCTTTACTTTCTCACACTAAATCTTTTAAAACTCTAATGAAAGGGAACCCTTTATAATGGAAAACCAAAGCCATATTGGATCAATGATTRCCTATAGTTTGATGTGTCCTTGGGTGATAGCAGTCAATATCTGGTTAGGTAGAACAAAAGGATTCCACAGAAATTCTACATCTCACCTCTGTCTAGAACTTTTGAAACCAAATATTATAAATTTATAAATTGTTATAAATTTAAATTTTTTGTTCTGTTCATAGTGCTTTGACCTTTTAATYGTATGAGAAAATCTTTTGCAACTGTACTGTAATCCAGCCACAGTTTTGTAGCATATCTTAATGTACATTTCAAATTTKCTTGGCTTTGTTTCTTCTGCCTGCCCTCTTTCTTTACAGACGTGACAAATGCCTGTTACATGCATGCCTAGACCGTTTTAAAATACAGGTGGCCWTCACAATTTTTGTTATACCTTGGTTCTCCTTAAGATGACAAGTATTTTATAAGTTCTAAGAGATGTCCAGGACTAAAAAATGCACAATTTTTTTTGTTATTAATTTCAGATTCAGTTGTTTTTTCATTTTCTTAWAATTTAACACAACTGACTAAGTTTAAAAGCCTAATTTTTCATAAAAACTGTGAACAATTGGCCATGGCTATCCTGTAATACAATATTTTCTTGTTGAGAACTCTCTGGTGGATGATTTAGGTGATTGGCTAGCACATCCAGAGATTTTATTTGACAATTTTAGACACTTTGTTGTGATGATTAGATTGCCATGAGTCCCTCACAGTCCTTCAGCTTTAAAACTCGAAAGAAAAGTCTATGTCTTTTGGACAGCAGGTATCAGGCAAATGCCACACTTTTCATTCCTCRAGGTGAATCAATTTCATACAGAAATTTATTTCATCCATTTCATGGAGAAATTTCTGTTTCAAAAAAAGAAAAGCTGTTAAAAAAGAGAAACAACAAACTGTTGAAGGAAAAAAAGCTGTTTAATTTATTTGTTAACAAGTTCATCCCAGCATATGTRGTTCTAGGAAATGTCAGTATCATGTTTTGTTCACTTTCATCTGGACATTTTCAAAGATGATCTAGATACAACTAACAGGAATGTACTAACAGGATTAACATTCGTGCTACAGAGAGCTTAATTTGATTTTGAGAGATTAGGAAACTCAGTTAGAAATGACCAAAATGTAGACAAAGTTTTGGAAAAAGAGTATTTTTATATACTTTATATACAGTGATAAACTTACTCAAGACTATTTTTTCCAATAGTGTCCTGTGTCTGGAAACTAGCTTCCATAAGTCATCTGTCTTCCTAATTTCAATTATAGAGAAAATGTAGTCCTTTTTTTCTTGTGTTCCCTGAACTCCAGCTGCAAGACATAAAACACCATCTAACACCTGAGAAGAGTCATATAACTTTTTTCTTTCTAATCTGTTAAGTTGCTAAATGATTCAGAAAATTAGATATATTTCACCAAAGAMATAAGCCAGCTTTTCAGGCAAAACAAATATTTTTGTCATAGAGGAAGTTATTATGACCACACAGTCCAAAACCAAGTGACTCAGCTTAATAAGTCACTATGAATTAGCTGAGCCTTCCCCAACTTTAAAGTAAAACATAACAAATTAAAAAATTATAAACATAACCTTTGTGGGGGCTTAAAACTGTTTTGAAGTGGACTTTGTATAAGATAAGATTGACAAGATATGCCTTGTTTTTTACTGCAAGAACTTAGCCTAGCCACAGGTAATGACCATCCAGAGGTTTTATCTCATCTGGTGTTAGCCAGGAATCCACAAGCTGTTCTTTTAGGCCTTTCTCCTAGCCAATGGCAAGAGAAAGCAATTAAATGTCATGCTAAAAGAAGTGCCCAGGCTGGAATACGTTACTATAWGGGGTGTCTAACTCTACCAGTTACAGAGTAAAATCTAAATTACATACTGAGAGTGGGCATCTTGTAGGTACCCAAGGTTTCCTTCAATTATCTTCAGGTTGTCCTAGCTCATGTGTTTTGTCTCCATTCCTGTTCAGAAACCTGCAGGCCAAGAGTCAGACCTTTTTTCCCAGTCTTTTGTCATGAAAAAAAGAGGATTTAAGGTTTATATCATTATTGCAAAAATCTTGTTGAGATTAGGTAATGGATTATGTAATTTTATGTTTACTTCTATGTGTTCCACTTACTCAAAAATGCTGGTGTTCCCCTAAATTTGCAGGGTTCACATAATTATTGAAGCAAAGATTTYCTTGAAAAAAACTAGTCATAAAGTTTACTTTATCTGTGCTGTGCCATGTGCTGTATTTGTATAAAAAAATCTTACCAAAGAGCAGTTTTGAAATGGTTTCTATCAATAGTCTTGCAAAAATAGAAGAAAAAAAAAGTGTCAGACCAAAGTGAAGTCGAATAGGTAGTGATGGATAGAAACATACTCATAGGATAAAAATATGAAGATAGGTTGATTCAAGAAAAATTAATCACCTTCATTATCAGATAAACCAGAAAGAGCCCTGTAAAGAGAGGTTATCTGATTTTWTTACCTTTTTTCTTTTATTTAGGTAGGAAGGGAATTCCAACAGAAACAAAATATAACTCAAATATTTAAGTCAGGGATTGTTCCTGTATTTGATTTCACACTACAAATTATAGGTTAAGAAATACTAATACATCTCATTTTACTCTCTATTTCTCTCTGAACTTTTTCCAAGCTGTTTTTCCTCTCTCATTTCTCAGCARCCTCTTCTCAGCTCAAGTTAGAGACAGGTCTTGATAAAAATTAGAACTATCTCTTGTCTTTGGTATGATCAAAGCTGAACTTTAAACCCAACTTAGTTCCCTAAATGCTGRTCTCTGTTTCCTGCAAATTCAGCTGTAACACTCAGAATAGGAAAGCAGTGCTTTTAGGAAAAAGTGTGRGATCTACCATAGTATGTTACTGTATGAAACATGAAATGATGGGCCAAGCGTAATTCAAGTTCTTCCCAGTAAAACTTGGGATTTAAGGAAAGCCTATAGAGCCTTGCTGGCGTTCAGTACGGTATTGCATTCATGTCTGATAGCAGATATCTTGTTGAAATTGAGCCAAAGCCAAGAACACAARCTTGGAAAAGCAACAGCCTCTTATGTAAATATTCCCAACTTCCTCATGCATCACACAGAGGAAGAAATATATCTTACGTATTATGTGCTGTGGCCAGTGGACTACCTGCATGCTYTTTAAAGCAAGTATAAATGAAAAGTGCTGAACTCATCCATTCTGKTTGAAAAAAATAGATTACATCAATAATCTATATTCTTATTGGCGGCATAAATAAACTGTTATTTTCCACTTGCTTCATGATACTTTGAATTGTACTAAAATGTTTCTTATAACAAGAGTTGTGCCTTTTCCAGAATTTTTGCGTCTCCACTACTTCCCAGTTTTGTTGTCAAATAACCCCCAGAAAGAAACTATCACTTTCTCCTTGAGCAAAAAAAGAGCATTTTTCATCATATTAAATGCTATATATCACATTGAAGAAGCATAATGTTAAAAAACCAGAGGAGCTGTGTGTAGATGCTTCAACATATATTGAAATCTAGCATACTAGTTTTGTTTTTCTTTGGTTTTCTAAGACAGATATAAAATGATGAATGGTATTCTACTCTTACAGTTGTCATTACTTTGTTGTAAAGGCACAGAGCTGACTTTGTTAGTCACACATTTACATTTTGCTGAC
This sequence comes from Cardinalis cardinalis, assembly GCA_014549065.1. Lineage (NCBI taxonomy): Eukaryota > Metazoa > Chordata > Aves > Passeriformes > Cardinalidae > Cardinalis > Cardinalis cardinalis. The sequence goes on along the minus strand of JACDOX010000009.1, from coordinate 1,236,937 downwards.
TTTGTACCAGATCAAAGGGTTAATGGAAAAACCCCATGTAGCTCTAAGTGCAGATCTTAAGGAGGACTACATGGAAAAAACTGGATAAACTTTTAAGAAAAGGCTGCTTTCTTTAGTGTTTTATCATCTGCTCTTATTGCTATCACAGTGCAATGGCAATGTTACAGCTAGGGCACACAAAGATCCTGTGATTTTCTGTCTCTAACTTCCTATTCTACATGGAGTTAAGCCAGTTCTGCAGTTAGTAGCCTTCTCCAATCTTCTCTACACTGCTCACTCATCTTTGACATCAGTGTGCGTGGTCCCTGTAAAGAATGGCAAAAATTAAGGTCAGGTGAAGGAAAGCTCATATAGTTGTGCATTTTGCATTGAAGTTGAAATATCTGAAGTTGTTCTGTGTCCCAAAGGTGTGGTGGGCACTGTGGTGAGTAACTCTACAAGCATAAGACACAGCGTTAGAGAGGAACAGCCTGCTTTACCTTAGTAGGGTTAAGAGGAGTCAGGGGGGTGACAGAATTGAAATTCTTATAAATACCTAACTTTTTTTAATCTGAATTTGAATCAGTTGCTTTTACAGGCAAGTGGGGTCATTCTTCATGGTACTTATTGAGCTTCATGATGACAACTGTTTGATGCTACTAAGTATTGTAATGGCTTACACAGTCTCAACCAGCTCAAACTAAAATTGATACTGAAATTAATACACATGACAACTGTTGTAGCATTAGGTGATATTTTAGAGTAGAAGAATGAAAGCCCTTACCTAACATATTTAGAGTACTCTCATCCTATAAACAGAGGGATTTGATTGTAATGGACTCTCATCAATTTACTGCACTAAGCATTGATCAGTCTTGGAGAGACTTACTGAGTTGCCTTGGGTCCTACAGAAAATTGATAGCAAAGCCAGATACTGATTTCTGGTTTTGTGTGTTATAGTTCATAATATTCTCACTCAGAGACCACCTTTCATTTCTTACATGCAATTGAAAATCAATTTTTAAAGCATTATCTGAGCCATAACTTAATAAATCATCATGAAACCAAGTAAAACAATGGCTTAACCTCAAAATGTTAACAAATGCTAAGGGATTGAACCCACAAATCAAGAAAATCACACTGCATTACTGTGAATAAGTTGAGAACTCCAGAGCATGCTGTTCCTAAAAGAGGTAGAGAGAAAACTTTTATGGGGATTCCCTTGAGTCTCTGGAGAATCCTTCCAATGCACATTCCCTTATTCCCTCCCACACGCCATTAACCATCTTTTCAGGAATCTGTGTTATATACTGGGAAAAAAACTTGTGTGTGAAGAAGCATATACCTGCCCCATAAAGCAAGGAGTCTCCTGGTAGATTCACATTCCAGATGTAGATGGAGGCCCAGAAGAGGGGGAAATTCTGGTGGCTCTATTGAGCTCACTGTACCTGTAAGCCTCATGCTCAGCTGCCCTGAACATTATGTTCTCCCTCTTGGCAGGAGCCTGTTAACTCAAACCCACAGTCATGCAAACAGGAGTGACACAGTTTCCAGGCTAGATATTATATATATAATAGGGTGGAGGGCTGGTGAGTGAACCTGATCTAGTTGCCCCAGAACATGCAGCAAGAGAAGGTTTCTGCTCTTTTGCTGACCAAAAGAGAGAAAACACATTCTTCTGGTAAAAAGAGGGGAGAAAAGAACCAAGTTTGGGACTGAGTTATCATCTTCAGGCTGCTTGCTGCTATTTAAGTCGTCTATATCCGTGGCTTTGTGTGTCAGTCAGAAGGGTCAAATAAGGTATTGTGTTTTATCCCTTAATGATTCATGTTCATAAAAGTGAGTTTGAATTGGAGGTTCAAGTCCAATGGTTTTTTCCCAGATGTTCTATTACCATCTGATCAAAATGCAAGAGCAAAAAGGAATGCCTTTTTTGGAGGGAAAAGCAAAATTTTAATTTCAAAGTCTGCAATGAAATTCTTCATTTCTGTCTGTCATTCACCTTTTGTTCCACATCACTCTATATAGAGGAAATTTTCTAGCCAGGAAGTACCAGAAGTTCATCTATTTTTCCTCATTTTTTCTGTAAAATATTTTGTATTTCTGTTCTCACAGACAGAGACTGTAATCTTTGGAAATTAAACTCTTTTGTATCTCGTATCATAAGAGGTGTGTATCACAATTTTGTTTTTTCATATATGAAACTATCACAGTAGAAATTTTTTGTAAACTTTAAAATTAGATAATAAAAAACAATGTATTTCATTATTTTACAGACCTCAAGGGTTAATATGCAGTTATGAGAAAAATAATGTTGGCAATGTATCCTCAATGTGTTTACAAAAAGCAAGTAGCAGTTTGTAAACACAAAAGCAGTTTCAGTTTGTAGTCTTTGTTCTGTTAAAGTCAGCATTGCAGTCCTGTGTGTCATGGAAAAACAAGATTTTCAATTTTCATTCCTTGAGGTTTTTTTGTTCTCCTCCTCCAAAAGAAGCTAGCCCAAGCGTAACTGGAGACATAATAGTTATTTTAAATCAAAGATTTTAAAGTGTTTATGTGTTTCTAATGGACAATAGGAACATTTTTATTGTGTTTTCACTTTTATTTTTTTAAACATTACAGTATCAGAACAGCTATTTCTTGTTTGGATTCTGTGCCTTTATATTAGGGAAAAAATCTACTTGCTCCTTCTATCCAGTCATTCAGCACCTAATGAGAAGCAGACTGACCTTGGAGATATTAACAGGCTCCTTCAGCTTAAAAGTCTAATTCATTTAAGATTTTGAGAAGACATTAAAAATATAGAGTATATTGTATGTAACAATTGCTTCTTGAGCATAAGAAAGGAAAGTCTGGGGAAATTTCCATAGAGAAAACTCCTTTTGGGAAAGGATTGGTCATAAAACAAATAGCCTTCCATGGGTATAGCCTTGCCTGGAACAACAGACATGCTGTGATAATCTTAGTAAGACTTCTACACCTGAAAAAGTTTCCAAGTCCTTGTTTTTTTATCTATTTCCCTTGGTGGATTTTTAAAAGAACTGACAGTTGATTTTGCAGCAAAGAGTATTTTCAGTGTTGACAACACTGTTTATTGTCTCTGTGCAAAGAGAGTGTAATCAATTTCTCATAAGTATTTGAGCCCTGGGGTCAATGGACTGAATTTCCATTATGGAAATTACAAGTTACTTAAACTTGATGTAATTTAAGGAAAGCATTTCTTTTGTTTCCTTTTCTTTCTTTTTCGCATTTGGCATTCTGCACTGATGTCCACACAGTGCTCCACCCTTGACTAACAGAAATCTGGGCAGGCAGTTGACACCTGTGCTGTTTCAAAGAGACTGTGTTCTTGTTTGCAAAGCTGGATGCTGAAAGCTGAGAAAATATCAGATCAAAAGGGATTAAACTGATGACCTTTATAGAGTGGTTAGGACCTTTGCTGAAGTCCAGAACTTTTTAAAATGCAGAATATGATGTTATGCCTTCAACCATAACCTAGTAACAATACAAATTGCTCGTTTAGTGCAAATCAGCCTGAAAATGGGTACATGACAAAGTAGTTTTTGATGCACAAATGTGACATTAAAGTAAAGAGTGTGAAACTGTCAAAAAGATAATTATGAGACAAACAAGCTATGAATCCTCTGCTCCTTTGCAGGAGCAGTTCCTTCTCAGTAGGGTGACTCAGAACTAACTGAGTTCACCCGTGGGAATTAACAGTCCAACCAAGAGGACRTACAATCAAGCAGGCCTTTTCTGGTGGCCTTTCAGTTACTTAATTTCCGTTTGTATGGAAACTTGAAAAACATGTACAAGTACTAAATATTGTTACAGTGCATGAACAGAAACTAAGACTGGTGTTTCTATACATTTGTCTATTCTCAAATGAAGTGAATATTGGTGGCTATGTCAAGCAAAAGATTCTGCTGTCTGAAACGAAGAGGAATATTATTTTGGATCACCTTTCTTTCCTGTCTTCTCCATGAATCTTGCATCCTTTTTTATATAGTTCTCTAACTAGTAAAAAGTATTTTAATGACCCTTTAGGAGAAATTTTGAAAATTTGAAAAATAGAACTTCCACACTCTAGGTAATATCTCCTTTCCTCCACTTCAGTATAAAGAATTACCTGGAAATGTTCACACTATGTATTGTGATAATAAAATAAAATAAAATAAAGTAAAATAAAATAAAGTAAAATAAAATAAAATAAAATAAAATAAAATAAAATAAAATAAAATAAAATAAAATAAAATAAAATAAAATAATAAAAGGCTGACACCTACTTTCCCATTTCAAAACTCCTATACATTTGTATGAACTAAGCTCTAAGAAAGCAAAGTAAATCCCTTTGTAGGATTTAAGCAGGGAGAGACCTGGTTTTTGGATCCTGTTCAAACATAAACTCAAAATTCATGTCCAAAATTAGTACAGTTAAAACTGAAGTTCCTGTGTGAACAGATACTCATGAACTTTTAAAAAGAATGATACCTGCAGGATTCAGCTGTACCAGAGTGGGTATCATGCTTGCAATTTTTTATTAAAATCATTAATGTTTCCTGCACACTAGTTTAGCTTCCCAATCTATTGGGATCTTCTTCTTTATGCTCTGATTCTGTTATTCAGTTCCTTACTCCACAAAGTGTCGCTGACTTCAGGGGACAGAACAGAGCAACACTGTTGGGTTTTGACTGTCCTCAATCCAGATTGAGGGAATATGGACAAAAGGGATATGTACATGAATCCCTTCTCTATCCCCAGAGATGCATAACTATTACATGGAGTACTAGTCAGATATATGTCTTGGCTGAGACAATGCATCTTCATTTTCCTTTTCTCCCTTTTCTTCCAATGGTGCTGTGCAATCTGCTGGGTGACCAACCATGCAGCCTTCCTTAGCCTGGTGAGAGACATGCTGCCATACATGGCTGTATGGCCTGTAACATTCAGATTAACTGTTCCTCTTCTCTTTTATTGCCCCTCAGGCAAGACATTTACCACTACCTGCATCAATATGCCTTTCTTCTATATTTTTCCAATTCTCAATTTTAACTTTAGTGAGGAGTGTTCAACTCAAATCAGATGAATGGTAAAAGACCATGTACATTTATTGCTATTGTTGTTGTTGTTCCTCTTAATAACAATAACAGTGATTTTTTTGGAGTGAAACTCATAACACATATGTCTTCAAAGAACAAATAAAAGGGAGCCCCTGACCTCAGAGAACATAGCAGGCTAAGACAACCAAACAAATATTTCAAGGGGATGACACAGCAAAAAGGATGGTTGCAGATATCAATTATTTTCATTATAGTCCGCTTGCCAAACAAGCATGGTGAGAGGAAATTTAAAAGTGGGCCTGAAAGAAAATTTCTCATAAGCAAGACCACACAGGTGTTTTATGGAGTAACCCATGAAAGTGATTAGAGGAATATCAGGAAAAGCAGAAAGCAGTGGGAATATCACACGGACACACAGAATATGCAGAGCTGGAAGGGACTCACAAAGACCACAGAGTCCAACTCCTGGCCCTGCACTGAACCACCCCCAAGTGTCACACCATGTGCCTGAAAGCATTGTCCAAATGCTTCTTGTACTCTGTCAGGCTTGGTGCTGTAATCACCTCCCTGAGTAGCCCAGGAATCCTCTGGGTGCGGAACATGTAGCAGAATGATGGAAGTTTGTGAAGTCAAATTACCAATGCTCTACTGGTGTTTTGTAAACCTAGGACTTCTGAATGGCTCTTTTGCCTGCAGAAGTGGGCAGAACMGCAATTCTTGTATGCAAGAGTATGATGAAAAACAACCAGTTCTACAGGTGTTGGTTGATATATTGAGAAACTTTTCCCCCAGAGGTTACCCTGTTGACTGTTGACTTGTGACACGGTCAACCCTCTTTTATCCTGACAGGAGCACAGCATGAGTGGCTTTTTCGTATCAAGTTTAGTAAGTGAATGGTCTTCTGTAATACTTTGGTATGACAAGCGTTCTATTGAGAGCAAGATCAAAATATTGCAGGATATTTGCATCCATCTGTTGCACTTTTGGCTGTCTGATTCAGTTGCAAAGAGCAGTTCCAAACTCGTCTATGAGCTAATGAATAAGGCTTTCAGAATGTATTTAATACCTAGACCTCACAAGGGTTTGTGGCATGTCTCAACTGGAATATTTAAAGAAAAATAAAATGTTCAAAATGTATTCAATTAGTACTTTTTTCTCTGTGAGACAATTGAAATAATTTTATAAGAAAATCAAAGCAAACTGTGTTATAAAGCCAATTAGGAACTTCAGACTGTCCATTTTAAGTTCAAAAGAAAGGATATTGATATCATTTATTGAATTAGAATCAGTAAAACATTTGAAAGTCTTTTCATTAAGATTATGAGAGTACCCAGTGGTAGAAAGGAAACATGTAATATCTTTTTCCAGCTTGGGCTGTAGAAAATKAGGTACATGTAACACAGAAAAAGCAAATGCTCAGTTGCCGTCTGTGTGATGGAATGGGTAAGGCATAAGTTACAGTGCTAAGAGRTGTGCTCTTTGTGCAGCTTCAACAGACGACAGTGCGGCGGAGAAGAAAGGCGGAACGCTTCACGCCGGGTTAATTGTCGGCATCCTGGTCCTGGTCCTCGTTGTGGCTGCAGCCATCCTCGTGACTGTCTACATGTATCATCACCCAACATCAGCAGCTAGTCTCTTCTTTATAGAGGTAAGACAAGAGCAACACTCTGTGCCACTAGTCCTGTCTCTTGGCTGGGGTATTTGGAGACTCCAAAATAGATCTTTCTTATCTGAATCAAAAGTGTCTTCGTGTTCAGAGTGTAATCCTTGAGGAAAAGGAGCTCCCCTAGCAGGGGATATTGTTTTGTTCTTAACATGTTTGTCACTTTGCTCCTTTAGCTACCATTGCTATTACTTCTTTTGCTTGTAGACAGGACATATATCCAAGAGATATATGTCAGATATCACACTACTTCTCTTTCCTGTCCTTCATTTTCCTCACAACAGCCTTTTTCCGTTACCTTTCCTGTGCACTGTCACTTTATTTCAGGACATATAATTTTTCTATAATTTTCCTGTGGGGGGAGATAAAAAGTATTCATTCTTAATTCTACAGAAGAGCTGACTTCTAGTTCATTTTTAGCTGGAAATTTGTATTAGCTATTCCTTACACCATTTAAAGGAATCTTTTTACACTTTATCTAGAGTGTAGAAAATATTTTCACCTAATTTTTAACATCTATCATTTCTTCTGCTCTTTGTATTAGTGTAGAGAGAAACAGACTCTTTCAGACCATGATTCATCTTACCTGTTTGAGACATCCCCTCTAGGATTAGACAAATTGACATTTTTCTCCCTCAAACACAGATAGCTACCTTAGGTGCAGATACCTACATTGCAGATGCTGACATTTAGTCAGTTCAGTTCTGCTGTAGACAAAAATATGAGAAAGGAAAATTCTCCATAGGCTTTTGTGTCCACACAAACCCATGAATACCTACACCTCCTTGTGGTTTCTTTTCTTTAACTCAGCAACATCCCTCTGCCTTATGATAAGTACAGATTTGCTGAACATGAAAGAAAGGACTGAATGTTCATAAGCCCCACTTGTGATATTCCCCTCATATGAAGAGCCCAGACACTTACTATTGGACAACAGGGAAGATGCAAAACCCCTGAAAGTGTCACTAGGGACCTACCCTAGGGATTGCTTAGGTAAAAGCCTGGACCAGGAAGATGTAGACATTTATTCTTAGTGACAGCAATGAGAATTGAAGTGAGACATGAACAGAATGATTCATCTTTAACATCATATTATAATAAATATTCTTCTTAGATGGAATTGTAGTGACAGAAATCAGAATGAATTGTTTATCAGTATTCCTGTTCTAGTAATGTAACTGTGCTAACCATCAGGGAACAGAATCCATATAATAAMACATAGTTTTCTCTCATGTTTATGCAGCATTTCAAGCCAGTTCACTGTTGATATAGACAAACAAAAATTCACTGAAGTCCTTGTATGAAAGAGAAGGTTTTGTCCCTTTCTTTTTTTCATACACAGATTAAATTTATAAGGATTGAATTTCTATTCTTTCACTCTACTAAAAGCACGTTTCTTATCTGTCATGGTGTGATAGAAAAAGCTAAGTAAATGGCAACACTACTTTTCAACAAGAGAAGAATTCCAAATTACAATACACATTTTTTGTTTGTCTGTTTTAAATGTAGTAAGGGCATGTTAATTTATTTCTTTCATTGATAGCATACTCATCACGCAAACACAGAGATGCCTTAATCAGTGTTGTTAAACTCATTCCACTGAATCTAATCCTTAGGTGCCATTAATCAATCTATTAATCTATTATTAGTCACAGCTAACATGTCTTTCAGCAAGCAATGTGGTAATTTAGAACAAATAGAAAAACATACACTTTCTGTATAAAAGAAAGGAGAAATCAGTCAAAATAAGATTTATGCAGAAAAGGTATAACCTTCATTCTCTATTGGTTACTAGGATAATTGTGGTACTTGTGAAGGATCAGCATTAGAAGGAATTGTAAAAAGTACTAGTCATGAAGGGGTGGCCTACTCCTGAGAGTGGTGCAAACACTGATGGACAAAGGTGGGGAAAATAACAAGGGATGAAATAGGGGATGACTGTACCTCAGAATGCTTACACAAATTTCAAAACTTTAAACTATTTTTGGTATCATGAGTCTAGAACAAAGCAATTTAATCCATTCCAGAAATAAAATTGCTTTTAATAAGTWTAATAATTTAATTTTCAAAGAAAAAATTTGTTTGATCAATGAAAAGAATAATTAGACTGTATTATTCTTATATTCATCTGATCTATAGGATTTACATGTTAGCAACGCAAAGAAGAAAATTTCTTCTCATACCTGCCTTTTGAAAATGAAGTTCAAAAAATAATCTGGCAAAACTGGTATAAATAGGCCAATCTTACAAGAAATCATTCTTTATTGCATTTGTGCATTTGAAAAATATTTGAGTAAACTGTTACAGATAACATGATACCCCAGGCAGCACAGAAGACAAGCTGCATTATTTATGGAAAATGAATGAAATATGGATCTGATGTTACCATTCTAGGAAAAGAGCTCAAGAGGATTGCCATGGACTTGGTCATGAAATAAGAACAAGCACATAAATATTTCAGAAAATAATACTGTTTCCTATGAGTCTCTTGATTAATAAGCACATTGCACAGTTAAAACAAGATGTGACAGATGGACAGGCATCAGCCTCCTGCAGATGTCCAAAAAATTACAAATACACTTTAGTCTGCCATCAAGTCTTCAAGTCAAATCAAGATCCACATCAGTTTACCTATCATTAGTAATTAATATAACTCTAAAGCTGGCCAAAAGAAGGAACAGGAACCTGGCAAATTTGTATTTACCTTTAAAGAAGTTGTTTTATGGAGGCATCATATAGACAATAACATGGCACTCATTCAAAACTCTAATATAATTAATAGAAAAAACTTCTTTTTATATCTAAGATACTATCACTAGTTGGTAAGTAAAATGTCATTTTCAATCAGATTTTGTTGGGCTTTTTAGGTTAAGGGCTATGTAAGGAATTTTTAGTAGATTTGTTTTAAAGTCATGAGTGGTTACTGAATAAAGAACAGTGTAATAAACTGATCCTGTGTCTGAGGATTTAAGTCTTTTTCTTCCTTGTGTTCTCTGCAGATATGACCCAATATTCACTTACCTCCTCTCTCAGGTTCTCACAAAGCTCATCTCAAATCCAGCTCATGTTTGTCATGAAGTGAGCTCTCCCGATAAGAATAAATACACCCAGACTTTGACTGTGCTGCTTACCTTTGCACTGATAAAGGCAATCTCTTGTGGCAACTCTGAACACCATTAAATGATATCCTGAGTTCAGGATAGTTGCTTTAAATAAACAATACAGAAAAGCCAAGAAAAATACCATTATTACAAAAGCTATTGTCTTAGAACATAGTGACATTACTCTATTAAATTTTTTACCTTTTAAAAGGTAAATGTCTGACGAAAATGCTTCTCTAGGGGTTTTTGTTCATGCCTGTTGAGCAGAACACACATATGCAGCTCTATCAGGAATAAAGATAGCTATTTTGAACAAAGAGTGTGAGAAGTCTTAAATGCCAGTGCTATTCAATTTGCCTATGCTAGTGTGCAATTTTAAAATAACATCTAAACAGTTCAACGCATTTTCAAAAACATTCCACATTTTGTTAAGTCTGTAGAAGATTCAAATCAAAATGCACTGTTTTCCTGTTTCTTCCAGCCTCTACACTGTTCAATATGTGTTTCATTGTTTAGGTTGGACGCTTCTCTGGTGGCCCAAAGACAATGATTTATCAGCTTTTAAAGTCAAGGGAGCTTCAGTCAAAGTTCCAATGAATGCAGGCTCTTCCTAAGAGCTAAGAGTAAATATTGACAAAAGATTAGCTTGCAGAGTGACAGAAGAGATGTTGCAGCCTTGATTTTTTATTTACTTATCATTAACCTTGCAGTATTTCCTCTCCATTGAATTTTATTTAGTTGCCAATGGTTTCCTCTCTTTAATCACATTACATACTCTTAACTTGAGGAATCCTGTGCCTCTGAGTATACTCTGAGCTGATTTGGACTGATTTTTGTAAAGTAGTATACATGTCAAATAATGCTTTTCATGACTTTCTCAACAAAGTTTATGTCAGAAATCTAGCTATAACRTATATCACTACACACTAGCTATAGCACAATTAAAAAGTGATTGATTGATTGATTGATTTACTAATTTATGTCATATACTTTTATTCAGGATGTGAGGTTTGATGGCCAAGAAGCCAATCATGATGTCCTGAATGTCATGGATTGCATACCTGTGATACAATCACAGTGTATGTGATCTAGAGGCCCAGTGCTCAATGTAAAGAGGAGTAAAGAAATTCCCAGCTCAGCCAGATGGATTTGCTCAGATTTCAATGAGCTGTGGGCTAAATTGAAGCTTTAGTTTTATATGTTAATTCTTCCCTTTTTTTTCCCCTCGTGTTCTTTCTTTTTCCTGTCTTTTTAATCTCTAATTATTTACATGTGTGCTTTAACTTGGGTGTTGAGAGCAGTTAATGTCCAGGGAACATATAGAAAATTAAAAATTAGGTATAAGTCTAATTACTTTTTATTCAGTTGTCTTTTGCATGTTTGTACCCAGTTATCAGTGGACAGRAGGTTGCAGGACACAAATTTACACTTGCATACTTGGTGGTTTTCTTCCCTTCCTTCCTTATATTGTGATCCAAAGTCCTTTTGAGGCTTGAAATTTACCTCAGCTGTCATCACAGTGCTCTGCCATTGGGAATCAAAGGCAATATGATYTGGCCACAGCTGAGAAGGGAAACYTGGTGGGATGGATCCTGTGCCTGGAGTGYCCTGTTGGATGGTTCCAGGCTCTTCAGGAGRGACAGGCAGGGCAGGAGAGGTGCAGRRGTGGYRCTGTATGGAATAGAAGGGRCAGAATGTATGGAGYTCACAGCTGCCAATGGCACAGCTGAGAGCCTCTGGGTAAGAATCAAGGGACAAACAAATAATGCAGATGCCATCATGAGAGTCCACTACAGACCTCCTGGACAGGACAATGATGAATTATTCTTTGAAGAACTAAGGGACTCTTCCAAGTCAACTGCCCTTGTCCCTGTGGGAGACTTCAACTTTCCAGAAATTAACTGGAAACATCACTCAGCTGATACAACCTAGACTAGAAGATTCCTAAAAACCTGAATGACAACTTTATGGAAAAGGCTTGGAAAGATGCTCTCCTTGATCTACTCCTTGTCAACAGTGTGGATCTTGTGAGCAAGTGGAGATTGGAAGCCATTTTGGCACAGTGACCACAAAGAGATCAAGTTTAAAATCTCTTTTAACACGAGGGAAAATGCAAAAACCTCGACTCTGGACCTGAGGAGAGCAGACCTCAGACTGCTCAGGGAATTAGTAAGATCCCTTGGGAAAAAGTTTTTGCAGGTGCTGCAGTCCATCAGTGTTGGTCACTTTTTAAACATCACCTCCTAAGGGCACAGGAGCAGGCAATTCCCAAACATCAGAAGTCAAGTGTACAAGGCAGAAGGCCATCTTGGTTGAACAGGATTCTTCTCTTAAAAATAAGGAGGAAAAGGAAGGTGTATGCCCAGTGGAAGCAACGTCAGGTGACATGGGAAAAACACAGAGCCTCTGCTGGCCACTGTAGGGAGAAAATTCATGTGGCCAAAGCTCAGCAGAGAAGAGCTGTGGGGGACAATAAAAAGAGGGTTTTTTCAAATTTATTAATATTAAGCAGTGTAAAAACAACATTGTCCCATTATAGATGGGGCAGGATGGATGAGGGTGGTCTCCTCACAAATAGGGACAGAGACAAGGCAGAGGTGTTTAACACATTCTTTACCTCTGTCTTCAACAAGGATGATGGACCATGGGTGCCCTGAGTTGGAGGACCATGACTGCAAGAATGATCAACTCCCAGTCAACCCTGAAATTGTGCAGGATCTGCTGCTCTGGCTGGATCCCTACAAATCTATGGGGCCTGCTGGGATTCATTCAAGAATCCTCAAAGAGCTGGATGATGTCATCACAGGAACTCTCTCAATGATTTTTGAGCAGTCTTGGGAATATGGAGAAGTCCCAGCTGACTGGAAGCTGGTGTAAGCTGTCTGAACTTTCAAGAAAGGCAAGGAGGAGGACCCCATGAACTACAGGCCTGTCAGTCTCACTTCCATGCCTGGTAAAGTTATGGAGAAGTTTATTCTGGCAGTATTGAAAAACACCTTAAAGACAACACACTCAMWGGTCACAGCCAGCACAACTTCATGAGAGGAAAGTCGTGCTTATCCAACCTGATTTCCTTTTGTGACAAGGTAACCCATAGGGTTGATCAGGGGAAACCAGTTGATGTCATGAGATTTTTGGATTTCAGTAAAGCTTTCAATGCTGTCTCTCACAGAGCCCTTCTGCACAAGATGTCCAGCTCACAGCTGGATGAACACATCCTGTGATGGGGGAGCAGCTGGCTCATGGCTCAGGCACAAAGGGTTACAGAGCATGGAGTGACATCAGACTSGTGACCTGTCACTAGGGGGGTTCCACAGGGCTCCATCCTCGGCCCTGTGCTCTTCAACAGCTTCATCAGTGACTTGGACCAGGACTGGAAGGGACAATAAGCAAGTTCACAGATGATACAAAACTGGCAGGAGCTGTTCACTCCCTCAAAGACAGAAAGGCCCTGCAGAGACCTCAACAAATCAGAGGGCTGGGAAATCACCAACCATTGAATCTCAACAAGGGAAAGTGCTGGATTCTGCACCTGGGATGGGCCAACCCTGGATGTACAGACAGCCTGGGGAATGAGATGCTGGAGAGCAGAGCCATGGAAAGGGACCTGGGGTTCCTGGCCCATGGCAAGTTGAACCTGAGCCAGCAGTGCCCTGGCAGCCAGGAGGGCCAACCCTGKCCTGGGGGGCATCAGGCACAGCATGACCAGCAGGGCAARGGAGGGGATTGTCCTGCTCTGCTCCGCACTGGGGCGGCCTCGCCTCGAGTGCTGGGRGCAGTTCTGGGTGCCACAATGTAAGAAAAATATTTATTAGAGAGAGTCCAAAGGAGGGCAACAAAGGTGGTGGCTGAGGTCACTTGATCTGTTCAGCCTGGAGGAGACTGAGAGAAGACCTCATTGGAGTCCACAACTTCCTTTTGAGGGGAAGAGGAGGGTCAGGCACTGATCTCTTCTCTGTCACGACCAGTGACAGGACCTGATGGAATGGCCTGAGGAAGTGCCAGGGGAGATTTAGGTTGGAAAAGGTTCTCCCCCCAGAGGGTGATTGAGCACTGGAACAGCTCCCCAGGGCCGTGGTCACAGCACCAGCCTGACAGCCCAAGGAGCATTTGGCAATACTCACAGGCACAGGGTGGGACTCTTGGGGATGGTGCTGTGCAGCTCTGGGAGTTGGACTCAAGGGCCTTTGTGGGTCCCTTCCAACTCAGCAGATTCTGTTATTCTGTGATATGAAGGTAAGGAATGAAACACTGGGATGTCTCTTCCCAGATCGGCACAATGATACATTGTCAAGCATGACTACAGGAGGCTTGACAAGAGATGGATAAAATTTTACTTTGGTGATTCTCTGAGGGCCAAGGATTTTAAGTCTAAAATGACATTTCAAATTAGGCCTTCTTAACCTCAGGCAAAAGAGCCTTTCTCTTGTACTCATAGTTACAAAACTTACTAACATATGTGGACTCTGAAGCTCTAAGAATATGAATTAATTCAGAGCTTATGCATTAGTGGCTGTGTATGTATTAATAGTAGTTAATATGTCACACACTGAAGAGCAGTGTGGGTGTTTGTGGTTAAAAATTAACATTCTTTTGAGTTAAGATCCTATTTTAAAGGTCATATCTTTTGCCTTCATGTTCCCAGCCTCCTTGGAGGTATGTCAGAGCTTTATTTTGCTGGTTCAGCTGCTTAGAAACATGCATGTACACTTACATCACACATATGCACATACCTGTGTCTTTTTTTGTTGTTTGTTTTACTTCATCTTGGATGTTTAAGATGGATAATTTCAGGAATCTGTTTAAATGGCCACACAGAGAGTTGGGCTGGTGCTATCGAGGCAAAGAGTGACCTTCAGGAAAAACACAAGGAGGGAGGAAGAAACAGCTGCAGATCTTCAGCAAACACATAATAGTATATGATCAGAGCATGGAGAATGCACCTTGAACTCCTCTTGATTCAACTTAAATTATGTCCTTAAATTATGTATTTTCTAGTAAATTAAATAAGGTTGTGGCTGATTTTTAGCATAAAGACCTACCAGCATGAAAAGATCTGCATTTCTGTCATTTAACTCTGCCTCACTTCAAGCTGACAGTATTTAGGCTCTTGGCATGAACTGAGGATGATTTCTAAGTACTGAGCCCTAGCTGGGGTGGTCTGAGAGAACAATAATTATTGGTGAGGTTTTTTTAATGATGGGCTGTATAAGGGATTTTATCTGAAAGCATTCACTGGCACACACATCTAGCAGTAGATTTCTTTCAGATTTTGATCTGCCTTCTTATCCCCCTATCTGCTTAGCAGAAGGAAATAATATGAGAAAATAGTTAAAATGCTGGAGTTCTTGGTATTTCAGAGCTCAGGAAATAAATGGACATTTCTGGGTCACCATTTTACTTCTCTGCTTGTTACAGCACACCACAAATAAGAGCCAGATATAACATCCAGCCATGTTTTCCATGTACCATTTCTAGGTTTCTGTATTCATGTCATAAATGCAGTGTATGTCTTCAAACAAACAAGAAGTAAATATGAGACAGATTGAAAAAAAAATGTTTTTTGTAAAAAGAATGAAATCATCAGCTGTCTAAGCCAGCTGATGGAGCTCACTCAGATTTGCTGTTTTCTTCTGGGATATGGCCCATTGTTTTTTATAGGGGATTATGCTTTTAGTTTGAAATAGGCTTAACATGGTCATCAAGTAGTTTTTGTCCAGATGTTTAGGATGAATTGCATTTCATGAAGATGATGATTAAAAAGAAGAGAACAGGTATCATTTTTCTTCTCTTCTTTTGAAGCCCTGGCATTTGGAGTATTGTCATTGATCTCACTGTCATTGCCTAATACTGATAGTAAAGTTATTTTTCCAAAGCTTATCCAGCTCAGCAGGAACCAGCAGTTCAGCAAGGGAAACCTGAATCGACCACAAGGGAGAAGCACTAAAATAAATAATCAACACTGACAATAAAAGTCAAAGGGGTAGAGGAAGGAGGCATTCTGTTTCTCGTCCTTCAGCAGCCATCTCCTCAGATGAATATAAGACTGCAAAAAACATTATAGAGAGATGGTTTAAATCACAAAAAGATACTTTAAACAAGTACTTCTATCAAAAAGAAAAATAAATGAAGTCTGTAAATTACTCTACTAAATCTTAAGTCTGAAGCAATCCTTATTTGAGAGCAGTTTCTTCAAAATATGAATTTAACATGGTGTCAGGCAATTGTTCTTTTCTTATTCCTGGGAATATATATCAGAAGTACAGTTTCAGATATTCGTAGCTTCATCCACTTCTGACTGTGATTTGTCAAATAAATTGGGTGTTTCTATAAGACATTAAAGACTCATGCATAAATTTCAGGTAACTTTAAGCATAAAAGTACATGTTATGGTTGAGGTAATTGGCAACAGAAAGATCTTTACTTCTCACAAGAAACCAAAGCCCTGAATACTGAGGCAGATTAACACTGGACAGGTACTTGGACTAATGAGTCTTGAATAATATCAGATTAACATTTAATCATTTAGTCATTTAGTAAGACCTTACTAGAGTTTTGTTCTCTTTTTCTTAATCTATTTTTGTAAGTCATAACAGTTTTTCCGAAGTTTTGACCATAAATCCAGAATTTTGATTAGTCCATATTTGCGTATTTCCATATCATCAGAATTAAATAGGCCTTCTTGGCAAAGTGTGGTTAGAGTACAGCTTTTAAATAGATTTAAATGTGCCTATACTCCTGAATTAGACAAAGAATTTGACATCAGTGGAAATGTAAGAGGCAGCTCTTCAGTAGATACAGTAAACTAGCCCTCTAGAAGTTTGAAAGATTGAAATATAGAAAAAATCAATACATAGAGGAGACAAAGTTGTGCCAGAGCATTCAGTCTAAAAGGTACTCAATAACTTCAGCTTTTGTGTAGTTTAGTGGTAAATCAAGTTTACTAGGGAGCTCTGGAGAGTCAAGACTTTGAAAGATTGACCTTCTCATGTTATGTCAAGTATTTGTACTCAGTATACTCAGTATTTATATTCAGTAAATTCAGTTTTAGAAAGAGTGTGCATGTCTTGATGAAATCCACAGTTCAAGTTTACTGCTGAGTAGGAATGAAGAGCTGATGCATGCAGTAGCACTCTGGGATTTTATGCTGGTTGAAATATACAAAGAAACTTTTGACAGTGTTTCAGAAATCTTTCTGAACAAAATGTATATGGCAGGGTTGAGGAGATGACAGAGGGGCAAATATTTCATAACTGTTTTCCTTCACTGCTCTTCTGTACAGAATTGTTCTCATTCCATTTTTGTGTACTCAGGGAAATATAGACTGAGGATGGGATGGTGATAATAGAGGCTAGGATGTAAAAATATCAAATATGTAATACCTGTTGCCAAGTTCCTTTGGTCCATTACTGGTAGAAACTTGTCTTTACACAGATGTATGAAAGGAAATTTAAAAGCTTAAAATTGCTGCAGCTAACAAAATATACATTATTACAATTGCTTTTGATAAATTAACATCTCAGAAGAMAAGTGTTAAATTACACAAATTTTAGAGATAATGTTAGCACCAAAAACTCACAGAAGCAGGGCATCAGTCTTCAGATACCAGTATTTCAACACAACTTTACACAACTGTCCATCCTCCTGTAACTGATCTTGTAGTATTGGTTACTGTTCAGCAGGAAATAAGATGGTCTACAGCTAGCAACCTTAAAAAAAATCATCAACTGTAACACTAGAAACCATGTTCAGATCATAACAACTGAGTTTTATTTAGACTATATTCAATTAACTGCACTCAGATATGTATCAAACCCTTTTTTTAAACATCTGAGTGAGATCATATGATTTTCATGGATAAGCAAGGACCTGTAAGGCTCAAAAATCCCTGATATTGAAAGATGTCAAAAGAAGAAAGTAATCAAAAAGAAGAATACACYTGGAGATCTTTCCTTGCAACCAGAATGAGGAGTTACTTCAGTTTCTACCCTTTAGTTTTAATAGGCAGAATCCCCTCTGGTTTTCCCTCAGAAGTAAGTAAAATGGTATAAATTCTGTCTCTTCTGCAAGATGGATATAAATATATTTATTTTAGTCTTTGTTTTGCTGCAGGAAGTCAAATATCCTGCACAGCCACCAGCAATGCTGTAGACAGACATCATGTAGGAAAATGAAAGGTAGACCTCACTTTCCATGGATTATCCAACTGCTAGATTTTTTTCCTTTTATCTTACTGATCTTCAATACAAATTAACTTTTTTAATGTATCTCATAAATCATTTTCCTGCGTCTCAACATATTTCTTCTGCATCTTGGTCATGTAGGGTCACAAGTGCTTTTCTCTCAACTTCATTGCTTAAAATAGTGAACTCAAGGAAGCTTCAAAGCATTTCAAAAAAATACTAGTCCCATTTTCCTGCTTTGTAATACCCTGAAAGGAAGGAGTTACAACTCTCCAGCCACAGCTCAGAGGATTTCCTTTAAGTGTTCTGATTCCAGATGAAGAAACTTATTTTTTCCTGCTAAAATYGGGAATTAGTTAAGTACCCAGCTTGGTTTCTCCCTGTTTGGTTTGGGTTTGGTGGGGTTTTTTGGTGTGTTTTGCTTGGTTGGTTTGTTTGGAGGTAGGGTTTTTTTCTGTTTTTTTGATAGTCTTCACAGAGAAAAAATAATGCATTAAGTATTTCCTGAGCTGCTTCAGTAAATTAAGGAACTTTGTATCTCCCARCATATATCAAGTTACTTTTGTTTTTTTCAGTTAAAGCTGAAATATTTTTACAGCTTTCAAGGGRTTACATAAGGCAATGAATTGATAGTTTGTCAGTGTTCCCTTTTAAAACTGTCAACATGCACATAATGAAGCTGAAATTAAACAATCACTATAAAGGGAAAATCTCACCTCAGACGTGACAAGAAACCACTGAAAACTGTAAATGCTGTATTAGAAGATGACCTTCAAGTCTTTTGCTTGATTTCTGGAAAAACAACTCATGTTTATGTCTTATGGCTTGTATCATTAAAACTGATACACATCTGTTCCAAAACTAATCATCTGGAAAGGCCAATTTAAAAGAGTAGTACAAAATGGTAAATTTAGTATCTATCATCAATGTAGCAATGAAGTAGTAACTAATCATAGGTAAACTTTAAAATTAAATTAGGAAGCAACTTAGTATATTAAAACCCAGCTCATCCTTACCTGTCACCATTTCATACAGTTTCTAGTTATTCTTTCCTACTAGTTTTCCAGTGGTTTTTCCTTTTCCCTTTWCATTAGAGACTTCTCCGTCAAATTCCTTTCTCATTTGTACCAGTGTAAATCTGAAATAAACCCTTTAAATTTAATTGCATTATTCCTGATTTACTTTAGTGAGCCTGAGAACAGAATATGACCCTTTTTCTTTAGCAGTAACCAAACTGTCCTTCTTAATTTTGAGAACACACAGAATCAAGCTTGGGTAGAAAAAACTCTCCAAAGTTTGAATAGACTAAGTTTTCTTGTTAGGAAGAGACATCCATTAAAGAAGACAGTGTTCTGCCTTCCTATTTTGTAGGAAGGTGCTGCACTGAAAAGTCTGGTATTTTAAATTACCTGCCAAACAGAATTTAGCTCTGAATGCCTCACAAGTAACCAGATCCTGCAACAGGAGGAAAAGGAAGCAGTTGCTTTTATGAGGTATCTTCCTGAAAATGAGGAAGACTTTGTGCTGAACCTGCAGTCAGCTTGTGGCTYGTTGGGAACAACTTCCAGTGACACCTCAAGATTTCTTTAGTGAGTCCTGCCCAACAGCACCATGAGTCCCAGCAAAACATCATGGCTGTGGCTGTGCTATGGCCACCAAAACACCCCTCAGCAGCATGAAGTCTCCTTTGTGAYTGAAAGGAAATAAAAATGGGGTATTATAGGGACAGAAAATCAAATGCAGTGTTTATATTCAGAACAAAGATCATAAAGTAAAATTACTTTGCTTTTGAGCTGTCAATGAAAATATAGGCTGTAACTTGTTTTCATTGATTCTCCTCTCATTTTCCTGCAATGTTTCTGTATAAATTTCTGTATTTCTAGCCCTCCTTCCAAGCAGATTGTAACTCTTGTCAGTAAAGAGAAATAAATCAGTATATTTGGCAGATAAAATTTTCAATMGGGAAAAATCTTCTTAGGAAAGATTTTTCTTCTTACTGACTCTATGAAGGAGTTTCCCTATTTTCCTGAAAGCTATTCCCTTTGACATAATCTCAGAGTGGTCACTCATAATCTGAGCTTTACCTGACATTAATTCATTTGAAAATATAGATTGTTTAAATTACTTTCCCTCCCTAGAGATATCATAATAATACAGGAATTGTTTTATCTGCCCTAGAAAATAACTGTTTCTTTTCTCTGCTTATTAGCTGTTTTTAAAGCAGGCACTCAAGATCCTAGTGGAAACTGGTTAGGACTTCTTAAGGCTCTTGTACCCAAAGTTCTTAAGAGTTTAAATTTAAATGTTGGTTCAGTTTGAACCATCAAAGTAAACTACTCAAGTAGAAATTATGGCACTTGAAATAGGAAGGCATTATTTTAACAGTCCTGCATAAGAGTGCCAGAATTTTATCCTAAATAATTTTTAAATTAAAGTTCCTGTCAACTCTGCCACATGTTTCCCGTGGCATAGAGTGTATTGGAAAATTCCTATGCAGAACTAGGAAGGAAGGGCATTGAGCAGATCCTCTAGAGGTTAGTGGAGCATCAGTTCTTTATGTGACAAATCCAATAATCAACCATTTTAGACAGGAGCTATTTAATCTTCTTCATTGCTAAGAGTGGTGGCAATGTGTTTGAGAACAGTCATCCCCCATAAATTTAGAGAGGTATTAATTCCTCTGACTTTTGCTGCTGCTGAACTGTGCCTTTCTATTCCTGTAACAACTACAGAGAGTGTGGTTTAGTATGAGAGGTCAAAATTTCAGGATATTGTTAGATCTTTTTATTAACAATTTATTGTAGTACCCCTCATAAAAGTTTCTTTTTTTATTGCTGTTGCAGCGACGTCCAAGCAGATGGCCAGCAATGAAATTCAGAAGAGGATCTGGACATCCTGCCTATGCTGAGGTGGAACCAGTGGGAGAAAAAGAAGGGTTCATCGTGTCAGAGCAGTGCTAAAATTTCTGGGACAGAACACCAGTACTGGCCTACAGGTGTAAGACATTTATTTTGCCTCTCTTTAAAGAAAAGGAGCCCTAAGCTGCTGTAGCCTGATAGAAAGAAGATTCTGGATAAACTTTGTCCAAGAAGAAAAACTATCTAAGATACCAGATTACTACTGCACAGTAGTTTTTGTTAGTGGACTGAGACACAATGGTTCATGCAGAACACTTGTCAGTGGACACCTGCAGTATCAGAACCATGGCACAAGTGCCATGTATTTGCTTTAGGTGTGGGGATGCACAGTAATCAGAAATATAATAAAGCTTTGGTGCACAAGGGTGTTGCCCTTTGGTTCAAGTCTTCTTCTCTGTTATCTCAAAGACTGAGGAAAAAATCTGTACCATTTCAGTGCAAAGGGCATTGATCACAGTGTGATTGAGAAAAGTATCTTAAGACAGGTAAAGAAGAAGAAAAGGATTTTTCCAACATTTAYATAAGCAGATGTGAAATACACTTTTCAATTCTAAATCGACCTGCCAACCTGAGTGAGTCAAAATGTAAATGCTTTCCAGGAGTAATACAATGTTTCTTGTACACTGCTGATTACTAGGCTGCTAAACAACTCATGACACACAGATTGGTAAGAACTGAAGACAGCAGATAATTTTCATGATGGTGGAATTATTTCATGGGAGTTCACAATGATGTTTGGCTGATTTTCAATTTCAATGTTCCCTAAAAAGTGAATTATCAGGTTTGTATTAAGGTGTATTTTTCATTTCTCAGCAGTTGGTTGAAATAAAAGCAACAGATCCTTTTAGCTGCCAGAGAACTTATGGACCATTTCTTAGGCAATGGGGTAAGAAAAATGAGATTTAACATAAATGGGTTTCTATTCTTTGCCATTTCATTGTGAGTCCTYACTGAGAAGCACCATAGACTACAATGCACCCCTTTCAGAGATTCAGATACAAGTGTTATTGAACCCTGCTGATTCATACAGTGGTTTTGTTTAATGCACATAGTAGTTGCATAAATATATATATAAATATATTTTTTTTTATAGCTAACACAAGGCGGGTTCTTGTGACTGTTAAGACTCCATTTTTGTCATCCAGACAAAGGAAATGAATTGCATTACTGCATATTTCCACTGAGTTGTAAAATAATCCTTAATATTAGAATATTTTTATGTTGTGTAGGGAAGGTGGTTCATGTAGTTGCAGTCCATAAACTTTCTGCCTATTGGAGCCATTCTGTCTGTAAAATTG
Source organism: Cardinalis cardinalis (assembly GCA_014549065.1). Taxonomy (NCBI): domain Eukaryota; kingdom Metazoa; phylum Chordata; class Aves; order Passeriformes; family Cardinalidae; genus Cardinalis; species Cardinalis cardinalis. The sequence goes on along the minus strand of JACDOX010000009.1, from coordinate 1,214,735 downwards.
ACCCTTTCCCTCCCTGCACAGGGAAAGACAACACTATAAATTCACATATCAAAAACAATTACTCATTTCAGGGAAGGGGTTAATATACATGGAGACCCAGAGCTTCCCTGAGGAGTGGAAACCTAAATGCTTTGATGATCTGGGCTTGCGGTATTGAAATATAAAATTCAGGTACTGCATGTATATTTCATAGCAGTCATTTACTATCAATTTTTTTACATACTGTGCAAGGCACTTGAATGATTTTTAAGTGAAGTAGGCAACATTTGTGGTTTTGGATTTTGAGCCGTTTAAAAAAATTGTAGATACCACCTTAATAGTACAGTTACTTACATTTCTTGATGCTTGTATGGCCTAAATTTGCTTACTTAATGCTGTTTAAAAAAAACACCATGATTTTTGTTATTTTGTTCAGTAAATACTACAATACTGTATTTTCTGTATTCTTTTGTTTTGGGTAACACATTTTTATTTTCATCTGGTTTGAATCATCTAGCATGAGATTGAAACTATTCAAAAACTAACTGATATTAATCTGAAGGTACTAACAAACACATTGATCAAAGCCTGGTTAAAAACCTGTGGCAAGTAGTCATTTCCATTTGTGTGGGTCTGCTGAACCCTTTTTCTAATAGGCTGGGTTTAAATTGCAGGCTTTTAATTCTGATAGCAATAACAAAATGTATGCACATATATATGGTGACACTCATTTTTATTAAATAAAAAGATATCAGTGCACATCATGTAGGAACGTATTTGGTGTGCAATAATTATCATCAGTTTTTCTGGGAATCTTGGAAGTCATCAGCTGGGGTTCATTCCAAAAGAAGCAATTGTAGAGCTTCTGGAATCCTGTTTGAAATAATTTTTATTTCAGAGAACGTCTTTGCAAATTATACTAAGAATTTGCAAAAATCTAGATAGTACTGCAATAAGTTCAAAGGATATTTCATATAAGTGAAGAAGATTTATATTATTATGGGTTTACAGGTCTGCTCTTCATCTGATTCACTCCTATTTTTACCCAGGTATGTAATACATATCATGCAATGGAGTATTTGTGAAATGCTTAGACAAATATATCAACAATTTTAAAATCTGATGTTTTGATTACTTTTTGTTTAAGGCCCCTTCACAGCTGAAGGATGTTTGTTAGTATTTGCAGACTAACTTACATGTTATACTACTTCATAAAATGATAGCAATCATTTTTTTCACTTTTTTCCCCCTCCTGTACTTAGTGGGAGATTTCACTGGTCTGCAGAGAGCATCATAGAATASTTCTTCAGGTTTTTGCCATGATGTTAYATGCTGTGGGTTATAACATGAGGAGTTGCTGGGTTTATTTAATAAGATGGATAGGCATATGCTTATGTCTGATAAGAACTGCTGTCKGAAGAGAAAACCTCCTGCATACTAATGGATGTACAGTGTCTCATTGGTGTCTGCTTTGATTCTGTGGTATGTTCTATTTATCCCAATAGGCAAAAGTTAATTAAGTAATCTGTTGCTCTTTTGTAATTCCATCTGGTTTTCTAATTTTTTAATAATTAAAATTGCCACATTAAAAATTATACAAAGATTAATCTAGAGGTCTGATAAAATACTGAGATTAACTGAGAATCCTATTCTTATATTTTTATAAAGCAGCAGGTTTAGTTGCCCTGGACCAAAAAATGTCATATAGCCCTCTCAGAAATCCAGCTGAAATGTTTTTCAACAATTCATAAATTTTCATCCAAGTGTCTGAAACWGTGGTTTCACTAGTGTTCCCAGTGGTCCTTCATTTGAATCTTACTCAGAAAAATGCTTGTTTACAGCRTCATTTATCCCAGCAGTTATTTTAACTCTTAAACTTCCCTATAAATTTATTTATCTAATACTGTTTAATTATTGCAAGGTCTGTCACATTTTTTTTCTTATTATTTTCCATTTCAGTGTCAACTGTTCCATAATGCCTAACACTCTCAGTGCTCTGCTTCAGCTCATATTCCTCCACAGAGATAAAAGAAAATTTTAATTCTAAGGACTCAAGGCWCATTACTAAKTAGCTTTCAAATCTCATTAAGATGAAACATTAAATCAGTATATATATATATATATCACCACACACAGAAATTATTGAAAAAAAAAGACCCTCACATTTCTAAAGTTGTATTCATATATAAAGAAATTGTGGAGCTTCCGAAGAAGTGGAATTGTAATTTAATTCACATGTGCATCCCTATAAAGATGGGATTGTTTGATTGCTTTCTATGTTCCTCAGTGCACCATCCCATGATGTAGTGAAATAAGMGAACACAGATTTTCACAAGAAACAGCTATTCCATATTTTTCTCCTCTTTGCTCAAATTTTGTTGCACTTTGTTGCATACCATCCAAAGCCTTTTCAGAAGAGCTTTTTTTCATGGACTTTTCTTCCATACCCATCAGCATTGGACTTGAGGGATGTATACACCCTGGTTTATTTCTGCTATGAATATTCTTGTGAAGGGAGTCAATTTTCCAGAGAGCACTATATTAAAGGTTTGGGGCTTTTTTCTTATTATTGCCCTTCTMGTTCTCTACAGCTTCTGCTGCAAATGATATAGATGTCTTGTAAGTAACAACCTACTTCAATGCAACATTATAATTTAGCTTCAGATCAAGCTCATTTTACAATTAATGTGTGTACTGGAATTCTGGGAAAAAAGATAATACATCACTGTATTTTGAGAAACTGTGGAAACCAAATTAAATTTGCACAAGCTGAGCAGAATATTTAGCTTCGCAAATTCATCATATTTCTTGTTCAACAGAGTTCAAACCATAAAAAAACTCACTACATGAACACCTGAGACAGCTGAGTAGTCACACCATTAGTTTGCCATTCAAATGTGGAAGCAATGGAAAAGGAAACTGGTTTGCCAGTGAGCATGGAAGAGATATTCTGTTCTGTAAAGTGAAAAGAGTTCCAATGAAAACAAGAGAATATTTCTATATTCTATTAGAGAACATTTTGGATAAGCAAAAGAAACTGTAAATTGTAACACACATCATTTCATTTGTATAGGATCTCTAAACAAGGTTTTGCAAGCAATTGTCAAGAGCTGGCAGATTTTCACAAAGTAGGTGGGTGACTAGAGGTGGGTGACATTCAGAGTAGCCCATGCTGGATCATGGTCCAGTTCACAGATCATCAAAGGGAATTTTTGCCCTGAGCGCATGCAGTGGAGAAAGCAATRGCTGTGTTATCAGTTTCTGATGCTAAGCGATGAAGCTTTGTATAAAGACACCACTTGACATTCACATAGAAGATATCTCAGCTGCACAAAGTCCACAGAATTAGCCATGAGGAACAGAACTGGAATAGATCACAAATTTGGCTCAGATCAACAGTTTTGATCTCGGGGAATTTATTACCTCCAGTGAAGAGAAAAACCAGCAGCTTGTACTGCTGTTCAGAGTAAGACCAATGGAATCCTTACACTTGTGCCTCTGCCTTCTTGCAGAGAACTGCTTGAAGCCTAAAAAGCTCCAGAAATAAATGCTACTGACCAACAGGGTAACCTTAACCTTAATTCTCATGTTTTAGACAGAGATTTCAGGAACTGATACCTGTTATTAATTTCTTTATGGATGTAATGGTACATTAGGTTTGAGTCTTGGTTTTTTTGGAGTAGGAGAAGGAGAAGGGGAAAATGCAGAAGGGAAGGAATTTCAGTATTCCCAGATGCTCTAAAGGTACAGCAAGAAACCTTATTTACAGTCTTGACAGCATTGATACTGTGTGCCAGTGGCACTGAGTAGAAACACGTGAGGTCTTCCTTCATGCCAGCTCTATAATTTTAAACTAAAAAAAAAAGTCATCAGAACAACTGGCTTCTGTCTAAATCTACATGAGTCTGTATTTCATCTCATGGATGGTTTATGTCACTCCTTAGAGAAAAAAGGCCTGAGCCACAGGCAGCATTTTGAGGTGGAACAGTGTGCCAGTAGTGTTGTATCAGAAGCCAAATATGACAAAGCAGGATGTAGTTTGTGTGGAACTGAGAGAAACAAATCAATTTAATTTTATCAGAGCAGCCAGCATCCCTACGGCTGGAGCACGGATAAAATATTCAAGTCTGTGAGCTGATTGGACTTGATTGAAACAATATCATAAATCTAAAGCTGTCCTTTAACTATCAGTTTATTGTCAAATCTTAAGTGATTTTCTTGACTTTTTAATTTTTTATGGGGAAGAAAACACTTGAGCATGCCAAGTAGAATAAAGYATCTTTCTGACAGGAACTGAGTCTCATCTCCTGATGCAGTTCTTTCCYGACCAGAATAGTTGCTCCCCTGTGAACGACTCATTTTAGTGGGTCTCATGATGATTCCACAGGACATTCCACACTTTTTAACACAATTCTCTTTCTCTTGCAAGATTTTTCTATATCTGTATCCTGCCTTGCATTTTATCCTTTGGYTCTTCACCTCTGACTTAACTCTGCATTCTCACTACTTCACTTTCTTTTACTCCTTTAAGCTCTGACTTACGTGTCATCATGACCACTTTTAGTATCACTCAAAATAAACCTCTATCTGAAAAAACAACTCCACTTGATTTTTTCCTCTGTATGTGGGTTCTGGGTTAATAGAACTATTTGAAAGTAGATTTTCCTGTTATTGACTAGATTCTGTCCACATKAATTAGCAAACTAAATGCTGAATCTCTCAGAAATTTTTTGCTTAAACATTTTGGTCAAACAAAATTCTGGTCTCTTCCATGAAGAATTTGTCCCAGATATTTTTTAAAACAGCGAAAGGACTTTAAAAGACAGACCTCAAGACATTAGTCTTAATTACATCCATTTAACTAAGCAGATAATTTTACCCAGTTAATTAATATAGATGCCTGTTGTTTCTGTGGACTCCAAGAATATGGTGTTTAGGAATATTAATTAAAATCTTTCCATGAATTCTGCATTATTTCCTTTGGTGTAGCTCTTACTCAAAAAACAAAAAGACTATTTTGTTAATTGCTAATGTTAGCTTGAAAGAAATTTGGTTTATTGTCTGCTTGGGTGGCGCAGTATTTCCTCAGACATCTAGAAGCTGTTAGTAAGATAAATTACCTGTTCCTGTCTAGCTTTTTTTGGACTGCTGGTTTTATTACTGGACTTCTTTTTTCAGTTTCAATAAGAGTTGTTTGTTGGGTTTTTTTGAGAAGTAGCAAAGCATTCTGTAATCTGAGGGTCAGATTTGACTAAATATCATCAATGTTGTCTTTTATTAAAGATTTTCACCTTAAAAATTTCCAGCTCTGACTTGACTGTGAGTAYGTCAGGATTTCACCACTGTTTTAGTGGCAAGCTGAAGCTTTTCAAAAGAAAATGGCATGCCTTCCTTGGATATGTGGGCATTTTCATAATGACCTGTTCCCAGAAGGAATCCTCTTCCTGGAGAGATGAGTCTGGCAGTCTAGGCTTACAAACAGAGTGTGATTSAAAAAAACTAACTCTGCAAAACACAAACTCTGTGTAGCTGTGCTATCAATGCATGGAATTACTTCCAGCTGGGACCTGACCCCTCCACAGCCCCTCTCCAACATGGGCTGTGGGCAGGATGAGGGCAGGGCAGGGGATGCTTGAAGGACTGCAGGTGCCATTCCTGCTTGGAAAGCGAACGGGCAGTGGCACCTTGCAGTCTCCATAAAACAGCGTGACCTTGTGCCAGCCCCTGCCTTGTCGGTGCTGAGCACAGGCCAAGGCTCTCCTCAGCAGTCCCACGAGGTCATCCCTGTGGGGYGAGCACAGCCTTTGCCCCCTGCAGCCATACACACACAGCTTGCACCCCTCACGCTCTGTWACCATAAAARATGACACAAGTTGTCTCACTCTGTATCTTTGCAGCACGCTTTGCATCCTGAGGTGAGGACCTGACAGATCCCCTCCCAGAATGCTGTCCTCCTCACCTGCAGTCCAGGTGAGCAAGYCAGTGAAAGGTCACAAGTGCTCAGAGGTTATGTTGGCCTGCAGATTTCTGCCTAGGTGGAACTAGACATGACAGGAAAGCTGGAGAGTCTGCAATTGAATGATTGCGATTTTTTATATGAGATCAGATACCTAAAAATTTTCCTAAGGATGTAAATTTTCCAGTCTAGAGGTGTGACTGGAAACTGTAAGAGTAGCAAGCAGTTTCAGGTTGTGTCTTTGTCTCAAATATACAGTTAAATCAGAGATGCTAGATTCCCACACTCAGCAAGATGTGGATTTTTAGACATATGTTGCTATTTTATGAGCAACAGACTGGGCATAAGACACCCTTGCCCATTTACGTCATTTTTCATCAGAATCATCCTCAGGAATCCAGTTCACCAATATATAGATTTAGGTATACATTTCCCTGGAAACACTTTCTTGCCTGGAGCTGATGTGAAAAARCTCTGCATCACAGTAAGCTGTTCCCTAACTTGCAAGGTGCCTTAGCAGTGAGGAGAGGTAAAGCATTCCTGAGGGATGCTGGGGTATCTGTGATAAGCATCACGAGCATGCAAACACTCAAGCACAAAGCAAAGCCAAATTTTAATTTTTCTCCCTGCTGCAGAACAGGAAATCGTGAGCACGAAAGTAATGAAATCAGATGAACCCTTCACTGCAGAAGCAATGAAGTGCTGTGTGGAGGGTAGTCTTGCTGTCATCTATTCTAATGGTTTAGAACAGTCACCTTGTACTTTGGGAACTAAATGATGTATGGAGCTTTTATTTGCCTAGTCCATGTCTTCTCTCCAACCAGTGCCTGTTGCAGACTGGAAATCTGTCAGCTTTCCACTTCTCAGATAATGTATAAACAACCCAAGGTTTATAGACACAGTTGTTTTAGTAAAAGTTCTGTCACCTCTCTCTACATTGAATAATGATGCATTGGCTTAGAGAAACTCTSAGCTCTGTGGTTTTGTTCCTTCTTTCTCCCTGCAGTGGATATTAATAGTTGTACAGCATGCAGAGAGCTCAGCTGAAGTAYTGCAAATGAATGTCAATTGTTACATGTGATAATGGGAAAAGAATTAGTAAAACCATGCTCGGAAAAGAAATATTTCTCATCTTATCTACTAACATTCGAATATTTTAACAAAAATTGTTATGGAATGACCCTGAGTATTAATTAGAGGGCAGCATATTTCATCTGAATAAAGAAGTTGCCTTTCATTTTCCATGAAGCTATAATCATAGTCAGCAGCCCAAAATATGAATAAAAGGCAAAACTTTTTCATTAGGTTTCAATATATGAATGTCTACCTGAATTGATAGTATTAGTGTTCCCCTTGTTGACTGTATTTAGCATGCCACTCTGTTGTGCTGTATATTTTTAGTAAAATATTTTAAAATATTTTGAMATTAATTTTCTATGTTTAATTAATTTAATCTTTGATATTAGCACAAAATCCACTGCTAAAGTTTCAAATATTTCAAGCAAACATTTAGTAATGGCATGTAAATACTAAAAAACCCATAGGTAAAAATCCCATATACAAGCATCTTTTTACAGTTATTACTAAGAAAATGTTCAAAGGGAGGAGGGGAAAAAATGAGTGATATTTAAATATACTACCAAGCATCTTCATTAATCATCCCACTGACTGCAATGGCTGAATGAAGGCAAAGGTTTAGCTCTCTTCTACTGATATTAAATTGGGATATGCAAGCCATAAAGAGTCATCAATTACTGAAGTGCCCAAAAATAGGATGCTTCAGCTGAACAGCCCCTCCTAGGGAGGCAAAGGGATGCACACCTGGAAAGAGGAGAGATTAACAGCCAGTCACCTTATTGAAACTTGTACATACCCAGATCAGCTCAGACACTGTGCTGTTTGCTGCTTTCTTCCTTTAGAACAGATACATCAGCTATGGTAACCTACGAGATGCCCTCACCTCTGCCTCTGCACAGCAGCCAGTCTTGTTGAAGTCCACCATTGCTAACAAAAACTCCAACCTAACATAAAAAAAAGAAAAATAAAGGAAAAAAAAAACCACCCCAAGGCTCAGCTAATTCTGTGCAGCATCTGAAAGAGTTCTGAAAAAATATTTACCACAGTGATTAGCCAAAGGGCTGGGTAGATTTGAAATGAGAATTATTGGATGACATTTGTATGGCTTTCTTGGAAATAAAGAACAGATTAAGCATCTGTATCAGAGAAGCATTACAGCCTAAGTGGAGGAAATACCATGAAAAACCCCTCATAAATATAAGCACTGCTATAACAGTTGCTCTTTTCTTTTTCTTTTAAGAGGTTATGTAATGCAATACACAACTTTATTCAGGATGAAAATGTTTGTCATGCTCATATATGACTTAAACAGAAACGCAATCCCTTTCAGGAAAACCTTGCCAGCAACCAGTGAAGTTCCCAGCATTGAAGCACATGTTATTTCATTAAAAGGGAAAGTAGAGATCCAGCTTAGAAAGAGAATTTTCTGATCTGATGACTGTCCAAGGAGAAGGTGATGAGGGAGCATGTTGCTCTGGAAATGAGCACATCCTCGCAATGACAGCCAGTTGGTGAATTGCTCACAGGAAGCTTTAACTTGGGAGAAGCTGACGGCTGATCATCAGCGTGGGCAAAGGGAAGAGGCTGGGCTTCAGGAGGATGGGCACATGCCACCAGGTCACCTCAAGGGTGCAGCACAGCAGAGGCCATTAGCCACCTCTGCTCTTGTCACAACAGAGACAGAAACCCAGCAGGTATAAAATGGGATCTTCTCATGCTCAGCCATTTCTAGGGGTGGTGATGGTGGTAGTGGTGGTGGTGGTTTGACTGCTGGCAGTGCAACACTCCTCACTTCGTTATTGGCCTCAGAAACCCGTGATAAATGGCTCTGCAGAATCCAGCTCCCATTCATATCAGTCAGGATTTACCTTGGCAAGATTTAGATCCCTGCTGTGTTTTCAATATCAACCTTATTTGGCACAGCAGTGGAAAAAGAGCACAGGAAGCAGAGTAACCAAACACAAAGCAAGCACAACAAAATGCTCTTGAAAGAGGTTGAGGTGATTTTCCCACCTTTTTGCAGTTTCTGTTCTCTTTTTTTCAGTGATAACTGAAATGTTCAGTTTGATAAAATCTCCAATATGAAAGTTCACACACCCTTAGGATTCTTAATAGGGCTGAATAACAAAAGTAAAGAAAAAATTGTAAGTTGTTCTTGTACCTGAAGTGCTTTAAAACCTCAGGACAATAATTTAAAATGCTCAAATGCAAGAAACCACAGCAAGTAATTTTAAAATCTATATTCTTAAGTGAAGAATAGAATTAAATCAGTGCAACCTCACCCTGGTAATGTCACAGATACCCTGCATCATGTACCCAGCTAGAGCATGTCCATCTGATTTGAAGCATGGGCTAAGGAAACTTCTATCTCCTCTCCTGTTACCATGGAGCTGCTGTAACCAGGTCCTTTATAGCTCTAAGTTTTCTACTGCAAAGCCAGGGATTTCCAGTACTCAAATTTTTCTTCTGTGCTTTTATGGGAAAATACTATAAACTACGAAACACAACCTTATATCTGGAGTGCTAGCAAGAGCTCCCAGGATTCAGGAGAGTGAGCAAGCTTAGCTAGGTGAGCAAGTCAAAGAGGAGTATGGGCAGGTAAATGAACACAAATATGGGTGGAAACACCAGGAAAGAGCAGTGTCTGATTCCACAAGAGGCTCAAAATCCAAGTGCAATTGGAACAGCAAAACCAGGCATTCTTCATATTCATACTTGCAGCATTCTTCATATTCATACTTGCAGATGTGCCAGAAAGTAATGAGGTGTCTGTACAGGACAGCCTGGGAGGAATCCTGGAGTACTGGCTGCAGACACAGGCAGACTTTCAGACCCGCTGGCAATGCGTTCTGTTGTCAGTAACCCAAGCAATGCTGTTTCCCAGCGYTGTAATCAAAGGGCTAGTCTTTTATCTCAGCATTACAAATTTCAAAAAAGAGARAGCTAGTCTTTCATTATAAGATTTCCCTAGTTTTGAGCAGCAAAAAGTCACTTTATTTCTACTGTTCTTAAATAAAACTCAAACTCAACATTGCCAATTTAATTTTGTCAAAATKATAAATGAGCCCAAGATAGGCTAGTTAATTCTTGAATGAAGATCCACATTGCAGCACTGGGTATTGCAGAAGTTGTTTCCAAACTGTGGGCAGTAATCAGAGTACTAAAAATAAATGGAGAGATGGACTTCTAATTCTCTGGGACTGCTGCAGTGATGGCAAATGGGAATTAAAAAAAGTAATCCTCTTTCTCATTTCAATRGAACTGGAAGTGAGATAATGCATCWGGCCTGTAGATTAATAAGAAATAGGGCAAAAAAAGAGGCTGGGTTCATTTTGGGACTACAGACAGCTAAATAAATTTCTAAATTAGTTAGTTTACCATAAAATGGATTMTCTCACTTTAGTGAAATGAAACACAGGGGAAGAAATTTATCTGGGAGAAATTCAGTGTAAGCTCTTGAACTCAGCAAAAGCTTCTGGAAAAAAACCAGTTGAAACTAACTTCTAAATCTACTAATTTAAAATATATTTTWAAAAAATTATATATATATATTCTTTGTTTCCCAAAATGTGGAGAGCATACCAGGCCAAACTCTTATTGATAACTGGTCTACATCATGGATTAATAGGGTTATGTTAAATTGATTATGTTGCCAACTTAAATGAGATGATCCACACAGCCAAGGCCCTGAACAAGTAGCTGGACAAAAAAAAAAGATAAAAAATTGTCTTAAAAATTATTTACCCTGAACTAATATAGTCATAATACAAATTTTTCTGGTAAGAGTGTTAGTACCCATATATTTTGTATGGTAATTTTTAAAAAAAAATTGTTTATGTACATCAACTTAATTGTATTTTTGATGAAATGTTACCCCAGAAAAATCACTGCTGGACCTTGAAGGTCTGTGTGGTGGTTTTACTCCCTGTRCATCAGCTCCAGTAACACAGGTCACATAAGGCTGAATGCTGATGTCAGAGGTCTGGGCAGGAGTGTTGTTTTCCTTTTCAGCCTTGAGTAATACCTGTGCATTTTGATTGGATGGATTTGCTCACATCTAGCACTCCTCCAGGAGCTGGGCTGCAGGAAACAGTCTGCTGATGAGGTGTGAGCAGGGCTACATTCCAGCTTGCTCACTTTTATTGCCTTGACGAATTGTGCTGCCTGGAGCAAAGCGATAATTACAAACCCATCCTACTTAACCATATCTATCTCACATAGATGAGCTAAACATGGAACCAAAGCCACTGAATAAGAAGGGGTCATTTTTWTACAAGACCTTATTATGACCTAGCCCTACTTAAAACAATAAAAGAGACAGGAAAAGCATTATACACACTATAAATAAGATTTTCAGACAAGCAGAAGTAACTGGTATATCCTGATGATCTGATTCATGAGATGGACCACTACAGTCTATAAAGTCTAATAAATGTGTGGAACTATAACTTCTCCTCTTTTATCTGTTCACTTTTATTATAAGTGMACATTTCAGGCTGAGCATTTCAGAGTGATTCTGCATTGCAATTCTCAGGTGCTAAAGTTTAAAAATCTTTGGACATATTGTTTAGGTACATTATATATAAAGCTAGAGTAGCCAAAAAAAGGCAATCTTGATTGTTACAGTAATGGAATGCAGGAAAGCACTAATTTAAGTTGGGCTTTTTTTCCACTTCACTGAATCTCAATAACGAAACAATATTCTGTATAACAGAACAGTGGTTTCCCTGTTATCTTACAAATTTTTTTACATGTCTGCTTTATTTTTCTGCTTTCCTTCATGCTGTTTTCAGAGTTCTATATAAACATCAGGGAAATGTAAAATAGTGTATCATTCTTAACCTTCAATTTCAGAGGAAGATGGAGATTTCATGTCATGGCCACTATAAAATGATGATTCATTGAAATTCAATCATATGTATGTTGTGATACTGATTTCTTTTATAGCTTTCTTCAGGCATCTGCTAGAAGATTTATAGTGTGTGCTATACTATTTTCCAGTCCTTCAATGTTCTAATGCTAAAAACTTCCTGACCTTTAAAAAGCCAAATTTGAGGGGCTTATTGGCACTTTGTCATTTCAGCTCATCATGTTCCCATACTCATCACTATTCTTCTTCCAGAAATACCTACATGAGTGTGAAAATCATAGTCGAGGTTACTTTACTTCTGAATGTCCTTCACACACACATTTATAACTCTTCCAGAATGTCAGGGAATTTTCTTCTCACTATAGTATTGTTCCTTTCTTCTCCCTCAGGTGTTTCACACATTCATATATCTTGATGTAGGCTGAGAAGCCTGGAGGTGCAGCCAGTCCCTTATTGCACAGAAAGCAAAACCAGAATGTGCAGATAACGATCTGAAATGCACACACACCTCACTGATGGAGCCTTGCTTACAGCCTGCCCTGATTAAACACTGCTACTGCACTCCAATTAATGTGATTATTGATAGCACAGGTACAGCTTAGAAAAAGATGTCTGTTGCAGTCAAATGCTTGGTGATTTAACATGAAGTTAAGAAGTGTGCACATCTCAGAAGAAGAAAACAGCACAAATCATATCAGTGTGATGTTCAGGCGAGCCATTCCTCATCTTTAGTATCCCCTGAGCAGCAATCTGCAGTAGACAGACAGATGTAGGCAACATCATATCATATTCTCCCTATCAAAATGTTCCATAACAAGGGCAGCTCCCTACAGCTGAATCACAGGGGCAGATCTCATTGAGCTATAGATTACATATTWCCTGAGGTGTCTAATTAGGGCAAGTGATTTAGACATAAATAAACCACATCTTTCCAATTTTGGTTGCACTTAAGGGCAGCTGCTTTCCTCAGGCTATTTCACTTGATAAGCAGACCCATTAAAATCAAACATATATATACACACACAAGAACTCCTTTCTAGTTATTCTCTGATCTGCCTGATGATATTTGTTTAGTCAATTGCTTTCTTTAAAATTGTTCTGCTGTAAGTATCACTCATGTTAACTTATATGACTGGTTTAATGTCCGTTTATTATTTACACACTAAGATATAACAAAGCTGGCATCTTTAGTGAGGCTGCATGGTGTTTAAGCAGCTGTCCTGCAGTCACTTGAAACTTGATAAACATAAGAAAATTTTGGCTTTTGTAGCTTTGGAAATGAGGTTTGGGGGCAACAGGGAAGCTCCCATACCCCTGACAGGATGGAGCTCCCTAGCTCCATAAGCTGCTGTGTGAGTGATTTTGCAGCAGCCTTATGGACATTTTATTRCCATAGCAATTTTTTCACTTCACTCAATCTGCTGACTGCAGCATCCTGGCAGAAACAGTCCCAGGTAGCTTGAGGCATTTAAGTCATTCAAGAGCAGTAACACTTCTGTGTGCTATGGAGCATTGCAGCTCTTGTCCTCATCCTCTGAGACAGAACAAAGCTACAGCCAATTACAAAGGCCCCCTCTACCTTTTCCCACTTATCTGTGGCATCTCCAATGGCCAGAGAGGGGATGAGAAGGACTGCAGGTCACACATGGTGGGGAAACCCAGCACTGCATTGCAGCTAAAACCCTCTATCACCCAGGAATCCTTGAACCACAGAGTCACACCAGATACATCACACAGAGTTTAGTGCAGCCTCAGAGGCCCAGAGTTTGGAACTCATCAGTGCCTTTTGCTTAAAACATTGTGGCAAAAGTGGCAACTTGCTAGAAGCATAGAGTTCAGTACAGAGCACAGATTTTGGTTTCTCACTTGCTGTTCTTTTCCTTCTAATTCAGTATTTCACATCACCTTACTGCATAGTACCCAACTACTTCTCTTAATGTTATATAAGCTTGTAAGGCAAATTCTCAGATCATAAGTCATCTGCAACTGTGTTGAATTGTTTCTGTCATCCATTAGCTTTTAAATAATTCATGTCTTTCTCTATTTAGCTACATCCTTTCTCCACTTCATGCAGCATCATTTTCACCTTTTTTGTCTGACTTAGAATAATATAATGCAGGACATTTAAAATAATTTACATTGATTTATTTTCTTCAGCAATATATTCTTTCTGCTTCAACAGGCAGCAGAAGTGCTCCTTTTGTTATTAAAGCAGAACTTGCCATTGGCACTGTTATGAGCCACTGAAGAAAAAGCTTTTTTTGTCCTTGTTCTTTTTTACTCCTTGCCCTCAACAGTTATATTAAACACTGCAGATAAATATCAGTTCAGTGCCTACATGTTTCTGAATAAGCAGAGTGAAAGAGGACAAAAAGACATATTTATCAGCTTCTTTTCGCAGAAGGCAAAAAGGGAATTGTCTTTGTTTTAGGAAGAATAAGGATTGTCTCGAAGGTTATCTTTTCCTTTTGTCACAGCTGATAGCATGATGAACATGGTGGTTTCTACCCTGGAGAATCACATACAGCTGATAAACACAGTCAGATGACAAGAAAAAGTACATTTAGTGGCCATTACAGATCTGGGAGTTTTCCATGCAATTCSCTGATTACCCACCTGTTTCCTCATCTGTGATCCTGGGAAAATCATCATGCCCGGAACCCCAAGGTGGTTCTAGGACAAAGAAACGCTGTCCTTGCCATGCTGTGGATGTGGCAGCAACTTAACTCTAGGGGCTTGCTTCAGGAAAGGGGGTTAAGCAGCCCCTGTTAAACATCCCAACTTGTCCATAGCTCCTTCCTGCACAGATGGAGGCTCGGGACATTGATCYGTAAGAGTTGTGAAAGCAAGGCTTAAACCTCTCACTCAGGAAGCTGAGAAGAGAAGCCTGTCTGAAAAGCTCCATTTGGCAGCACTCCTAATACAGTTCCGGGCAGTCATCACAGAGCAAGAAGAAACTTAGAGAGTTAAAGCCTCTCATCTTCCTGATGTACACCAAAACCTTTAACCTTTATATTCTTACCCCAGCACATAACTTTGCTAAATACTGTTTCTTCTTGCCAGCTCTGTCCAGTAACAAATTTGCCAATGCATTCCAACTGATATCAAAGTGAAAAATTCTTTTGTCTGAAAACAAGCCATTAAAATGCAGTAGATCTGTACTTTCTTAAGGCAAAATTCTCTTTAATGGCTAGAAGTCTGAAAGGTGACCTACAAAGCAAAAGATCCATTTTCCATTCTTTAATGCTTGTGTATAAAGACCATTCAAGATTTTATATTCCAAAGTAACAGGACTATTTTTATGAGCATTGTCTCCCTTTTGGATCAGAAATGTTAGACAGTCACTTTGTTCTCAGGGCTGCAGTAAACCTTGTCATCTCTGAAGTAAGTCTGTATAAAGCCTTCCCAGCTCCACTGTTTACTTGCTGCTGGCTCACCTAGGGACACGCCTGTATATCAATATATCAGTTCTTTAGTTAGCAATATCAACTACAATTCCTTTCAGGCAGAATTTCGATAAGAACCCAGACCCACTACATGGGTAAAAGAGATTCAATTTGTTAAAATTGTAGAGAAGGCATTGGACCCCCATTAAAGTCAAGCTCATAAAAGCTCCAGCTGACTGAMTGAAGCTTTACTGAAACGAGCCCAGGAGCTACTTCTAAGAGTCMCTGTTGTCAACTCTGCCCAAATTCTTCAATGTTCAAGAAGATGGTATTTTTTGGTTGTGCCTTGGGTACAGTAATCAAACATAAATAATGATTGGCTRTTATTTTCTTGTGTCAGTGGGATTCAGAAACTTCTCTTGATTTCAAAACATGTACTCCTGTTAAACATATCAAATAATATATTAAAATAAATATTCATAAACAGATTGAAAATCATGAAAATGTTTATGATCTCATTGTGTTCTTAGTGAAGAAGAATATTCAAATATGAGACTTAGCATCAAATAAATCCAGTCATCCTAACTAGCAAGAGGTTTTTTTATCTTAGTGATTTATCTTCTATTGGAAATATAGGAATCACAACCATATAGATAAAGAGGAACAGTTTATGAAGATAAATTTTTAAACTGGGTGCTTCATAATAGCACTAAATACAACTAAAATTGTGAGCTGCATGTTTTCTCCAATACATTTGAATTCTTTGTGTACAATGCAAAATTGAAGTGGACAATAAAGTAACTTAAAGTTTTGACAGCAAGGAAAAGGAAATGTTCCTCCCAGGATTTTTACAGACAGTATAACACACAGGTCACAGCAGCAAGCCCACAGGTGAAAGAGGTCCTCAAGGTCATATACTTCAGTGAGATARAGCACTGCTCCTTCTGGTGCTGCAAATGTAATCGCATAAAAGGTCATAATAAATGTTTCATCCTTTTGCTTGATTTTTCAAATGACTAAAGACTGAACTTCAGTATTTTACAATATTGCAAAAACATGAAGGTGCTTTAAATTAATTTTTTTTTTCTCTGATAATGAAGAAAAGTTGGGACCTGTACACCCTAAAGTACTACATCAGATTATTTTAAACAGAAGAAAAAGTTCATTTGTGAGTGAATACCCAGCTGCCTGCCCAGGAATTAAAAGATGCCACTATCTTAAGCTGATATTTAATGCTGGAGCTGTCAAAAGTTCATCATGTGCTTTGAAACCAGTTTCAGCATCCAAATCAATCCCAGCACTCAAACTCCTGTGTCCTCTTGAGATAAAGCAGTCAGAGAAGTGCCTATGCTACTTGAGAGACAGAAGACACCTTTTGGAGAGGTGCTTAACACTGATCCAACTCCCTCCTAGGAGGACAGTGTTTTTATATTTCTTAATCTCCACCTGTAAATTTCCCAAGCCTAGTAGCAAGTTGCAATTCAAAGGCTGAGTTGCACAAATTATATGATTTTCACCATAACATTTATGGAGCATGGAGTGTTTTATTGTTCTTGGGAGAGCTACTTTTCTTAACAAAAACTGATATATTTCATGGAGAGAGAAAATTGACAAACACTGCCAGCAATATATGGATATGTTATATCCTTTGGTGGATTTCCTTCAGGAGCACATATGCCCAAATTAATGCAGTATTGAGAAACAATTCACCAAGGAAATGGAAACACATCTGTTCCTTTGCATGGAATAACAGTCAGCTTCCTGTGTTGACTGTGTAGCATTAGAATTATGTTAATTGCAAAAACTGCCTAATTTCATATGTATTCCTAATAATTTAAGAATTTATTCCTGTAGGTTTTCAAAACCTTTCACATAAAATAAATCCTTAAGTTTATGACTCCCTATGAGCATGTATTTTGCTTTCCTTCACTGTGCTTATATAACTAGTGTTTTATTAACCTAAATGTATTTTCTCATTTTATTCAAAGAAAAACATCAGTTTAGGAAAGCAAGTGTCAACACAAGGTATAAACTCTTTTCTCTAAAAGAAATTCATCAGGATTTCAGCTCTGTTATGGTCATTTCTTATCTGGATGTTTACACATCTGATAATTTTTATCCTCTCAAGTAAAACCAATAATAGCTGAAAGGTCAACACTAGCAGTTTACTGGATGTACAACTTTTGTTTTTATTATTTAGCAATACATTAAAGCAGTGGATCTGAAATTTTACTAACAATACATTAATCAAATAATGTAATTCCAAACATTTTTTAATTCTTTCAGTTTTTACGAAAACAAACTCAAAGAGAGAACAAACTACATGTTCTGTGTCAGCATCTCTCCATATCATCTAAAGAATATTGGTAAATAGTGCAAAATTTAAAAAAATATTTGTAATAATTKAGCAAACAGATTTAACACATTGATATCCTACTCGACAATAACCATCATTCCAAATATAGAAAATTCTAAATAAAATCTTTGGGAAAAAAAAKRAAATAAAAGAAAAAGAAAAAAAAGGAGAGAAGTAGCTATCAAACCCAAGCTACTATGAAGCCATGTGACTGGCAGTGAGTTTTTAGGTTTTAGACAATTGCAGCTCCCTGGATTGTGTAAGGCATAAGGGCKGCAAGCCAAGGAGCTTCAACCACCTGTGAAAAGCAGTAATCTCTCTGGAAGCTCAGTCTTTAATTTCTTGCCATCATAATAGAAATTTATATATCCTGTTTTTTTATATATCTCCTGTTTTCTGCTTCTCTCACTTGAGGTACTGTCTATTGGTTGTAGAACAGAATCAGCTAAGAATCCAAGGCAAGGGCAGAGGAATGGATGYCTCCCCCTCTCAGTACATTTACCCACTTTGTAATGCGGGGAAAAAACTTTACCTTCCTCAGCATTTATCAACACTAAGGTTTGTTTATTTGGCTGTCATTTGAGTGAGTTCAAACTATTTAGAGAGCAGTTGTTGTCAGTAAGTATATTTATTTTGCTTTTAAGCTGGTGAATTGATTTTTCTCTGTTTCATCAGCTCCACATTTTCTTTCTGTCCTTCTCCTGTCCCTGAGCATTTCACACAACTATGGTGTGCCAAATTTCTGCATTCTGATCGGGCTCATGGGCTGCCCAAGAAAGTCAGTGGGATCCAAGAAAGCATCAACACAGCAATTAAGTTGTTGTTTTATGGTCTTCAGCAAAGGCTGTGTTTCAGTAACAAGCAAAAAAAAAGTGCCACACAGAAGGGGACATATAAAGAGCAAGAACAGTAGCAGCAGATGTTTTTGKTTTAGATCACTGTCAATAAAAGGAATCTTTTACTAACTTGTGATATTACTTTTGTAATTTCAGTATTTTCCAAACTTAATGCTATAAAAATAATTTTAAAATAACCTAAAATAATGAAAAACAACTTAAACCATTAAACCWTTAAATCAATTGAACAATTTGTTTACAGACAACTACATTTATCATTGTCACACTATATTTCTCAAATTAAATTATTAATACCTACTGCAAAATCCTTTTTTCCCATAACTCCAGAAGATGTGGTTGTTCCCAGTTGATTTGGTCTGCTTTAGAAGTATAAATGGCTGGGATGTTGTAACTGAGGATGAGAGCAATTGAGTGGTGCTTGCTGGCTCCTTTCTGTGTACAGGTGTCACAAGGCAAAGACATCACAACAGGCAGCAGCCATCAGTGGCTGCCAGCCTTGTCAGGGGCTGTGCACTGGCAGCTTGGTTTGCAGCCTCTCCCTGATGGAGCAGGGCAGAATTGCTCAGGACAAAGTCGAGGGCAGGTGATGCGTTATGAAGGTACACAAAAAGCAGATCTGCTGCTTTTTTAGACAAATATACTAGACAGGCATTCCTGGAGAGAAGTAGTGATTTTCTAGTCCTAGCCAAGCCCTGGAGAGACCAGATTTCCAGGAACATGGGGGTGCACAAGACAGCAACCCCACACCAGCAGAGGATACACCCAGCCAAGGTAAGATATAAACTGTTGCTTTCTGTCAGCAAAGCAGCATTTTCTTCAAGAGAGGGAGAAAGTACAGAAAGATGCTAGTCAAGGCTGCATAACCAAAGTTCTTAGGAGACCCACGAGGGTCCATGAGGCACTAATCATTCATTTGACCACGTTGCTGGAGAGATGCACTAGAACATTTTGCATCTTTTGTCCCTTGCACTGTTGCTACTTCCTGATCCAGTGTTAGGGTCTATTACACTGAAGGATGACCTCAACTTTATGGATCATAAYCCTGCATGAACACAAGAATCATTTAAAATTATAGATTTAATATAAACCAGTGTCACAAACTAAAATGTTTTTCGATAAAATCTGTTCTAAATAAAATGCACTCGAACTCATATGTCTGTAAAAGATCCTATAGGAGAAAAAAAAATCAGTTAATTTGCAAGAATAACCATATGGAATATGATAGCAATAAGCTGAAAGACAGATATTAGCTTTCAGAAAAAGGTAGCCTTCTCATCAGTATGCTGTCCTGTGTCAGTAAAACAGCATGAGATTTCTCTCTGAGCTGTGTTAATTCACTGCGAACAAAAGTTTAGCCTCAACTAATATGCACATACTTCAAACAGCTGGGTCACTAGCAAGGCCAGACTTTCCAGCAGGTTTTAAAAATCYGAAGTTTGTGCTATCAAGCTGCAGGGCAGATTCTCAGCAAGACACTTCTCAGACCATAACACCACGAAAAAGAAAACTTCTAGCATTTTTCTGTTAAATTAAAGGTGAAGGCAGAAAAGGTTTCTAGTCATTTTTCTCTAGCTCTTTGTGTGTCAATGARTTCAATAAACTTTGAGAAAGACAAGACAGGAAAATACATTACAGATCAGATTTTCAGTTGGAGAAGGCAGTAATATCCTTTTCAACTAAGTGATTTTTGCTGGTTTATACCAGAATCACATCAGAGTTTGAGCRAAGGTAAAATCCCTTGAGATTCTCAATTAGAATAACCCGTGAGGCTCTTTCTTCACCACCTACTCCCATCTGGTCTTCTTTATTTCACTGCAAAGCTAAATAGTAGATTTTAAATCAACCATGACTTAAAATCGGTCACTAAGGCAATGCTCTACCCTAAGGCATTACTCTGYTCTCTCTTTGCAGGTAGAGCTCTCTGCACAGTGGAAGAGGAAGGGTTATTCAAACTTTTTCACTTCTCTTTGCTGAGGAGAGATGTGACATGTTCTTCAATCAAGGCAATAGAGAATATTAGGAGGAACATGGTTGTTTGTTTGAAATAAATGGGTTTAAGTCAGCCTTGAGCCCTGGGGACAGTTCCATGTCCTGAATCAACTGAGCACATAGTTACATGTCGAAATTGAACATTATTTCTCTCATCAAGRACAAATGTATAATTCCATTGTATAGCTTATCATTTGAGAAGATSACACAAACATGCTGGAGCTTTCATTTAGGCACAGAGGTTTATGTGCAAATAACTTGAAAATTATGAATTAAACAGAAAATTTACATCATTTTAAATTCTAAAAAGCTGTGTTCTTTCTCCTACATGATTCTATGCTCTGAAATAAGCATAAAAGCTGCTACATAACTTTCTAAGTTTGAGAACATGTTTAAGATTTTCAATTTCTTTTATTCATGATCAACTAGACTTTGGTGTATAAAGTTTTGCTTTCAGAGAAAGGAAATATGATTCATTAAACAGTAGGGAAAGCTTTTCAATTTCCCTCTTGAGATTTGTGATAATCACAGGAAAAATATCAAAGTAACTTCTGATAACCATATTTTTTTTCTTATAATGGATGAACTAGATTTTTGAAATTTCTGTTTGTTTCAGTTCAGATATCAACTTTATCAGAATGTGAGGTATATATTTATATATATGAATTTATACTTTAATAAGAAAAAGAATTGAGTAAATACACTCTCTCCAGCAGTCCAGATGCTTGTGGTAAAAATCTTCTCCAGTCTGTTTAAAGGAGTTGTGGTTTTACATGGAAAATAAGCATAAATGTCCATTTTCCTTGAGAAAAAAATGATATTTTCAAGAGGTTTGTACAGTTATAAATAAATTATTAAGTTTGGCATGGCACATGTTTAGATGGCTATGACATACACATGGAATCCTACAGCCTGCTTATCGTTTATYAGGGATATACTGCTGAGCTTGGATCTGAGATCCTAGCACCTACTGAACAACAGACAGGAGCTAAAATTCATCTTCACATGTGCAGCTCTCTGGGAAATGCAATCAGGCATCGTGTAGCCAACATGTGACTTCTTAAATAATTTAGTTCATTTTATCTGTGTTGCGTTGTATTTATTATTGCTGTCATGTTTCTGTTGACACAAAAGACACAACCAGCTATTTTGCATAAAAGTTACGCATAATTCTATCTCTTGGACTGAGTTGTGGTGTTATGAGTGAGGATTCAGAAACTGCCATACTACTTTCAAAGTTTGCTAAGGATGTGCTTCTGAGGCAGTATTGGATGTGGCAAAGAAGAAAATAGCTTTAAAGTGAAGGAATGGGAATAATTTGCTTCTTGCTTCATGACCAAAGTTTTTCAAAACAATTCCTACTTTTTTGGTGAAAACCAAATGTCAACATAAAATAACATGTATCTTCTTCTGAAGTCATTAAGTACTGAGGGTTTCTTGCAAATATTGACAGAAGCTATATTTTTTCATCTGTTCTGTGGGATTGAAAATAGCATTACTTGGAAGACATAAAGCACTCTCTAAAACCCATGATAAAAGTAAATGATGATAAACTCATTGCTGCAAAATTGACCCTTACTCCATAAGCAGCCGCACTCTTTCAAATGCTTGTTCACAAAGTGAGGTACAACTGAGCAAGAGTGATGATTTCAGAGCCTGYGCTGCTCAGATTTCTCATCAGTACCAATTTGGGGAGTCACTCTCAATTTGAAAATTTAAGTGATTCATTGTCTACTTATGATGTGTTCGTTTTCATAGCAGTCAACAGCTGAAACTTCTGAACCAAAAGAATTTAAATGAGTGGATTTATGGAATGATTAGGGAAAAAAAACCACAGAGAGCGAAAGATCAGTGTCACTTACTTACATTTCTTTGGTTCATTTTTTTCTCAATTATCTTGAAAGAAATATCAGATGTCTAGAATTTCTCTCCAATCTACTGAATACTAGAAAGATAAGCAAAAAAAATGTACTAACACGCATGCACTGGAAATCTTTAATTTTTATCTCCATCAGATCTCTGCCTATATAAGGATTAGATGATTAGATGATGCTAATAAAATTTAATGTATCTTGTGTGCTTTAAAACACTGGAGAAGAAATATTCACTTTATTATCACGGGCAAGCTCTGATTTGGGTGAAGGAGAAATAAAGTGACTGTGAATGCCATGAAGATATTGTCCAAGAAAAAATGACAACTGTAAATTATATCTTTATGAAATGAACAGAATACATTCCAATCTACAATCTAGACAGTCATGCCTTGTGTGAGCAGCAATAATGGCAGTCTTCTGCTTTGGGAAGCAGGCAAGTAGACAGTTAGAACAAAACACAGCCTCTAATCAATAAGCTAGTCTTAATAGAGTTATACTTGAAAAATTTTGTTTTATTTTGCAGATTCAATTTGCCTGATAACTACATAGAATTTAGTCATATTACTGGCCTTTCAACGACTAGTTAGCACATGGCAACATAACAGAAGAAACTATGGAGATGAGATATTGGATGTCCATAAAAAGAAATGGCAGGACAGATGTCTGGGTTATTTTTTCTTTCAATTATCATAAGATTTTACTTCATTTTGATAAACAGTAATGCAAATCTTAAAGATTAAATGTCTAAAATCAGCCCAACAGGTCTTCCTAGATTAAACTATACTACAAAAACCGAAAGAACTCCTAAATAGTTCTCTAACTAATATTATTAAYTATAAATGTTGTCAGAGAGCCTAAGTACAAGGATCTGCTCCTGGGTCTGAGATCTGACAGCCAGCACTGAATTCCCATCACTTTTAGAGTAGACACAATCATGGACCTGTGGTAAGCTCAAAGAGCAAATCCTGGGGAAAAAGACAAGATACAGACAAAATACCAGACAAGATTGTGTGTTCCTGGAGTGTGTTTTTGTGGTTCCTGGAGGCACTGTTGTGAGGAATATTATTCCAGTAGCATAGTCAGAAAGTCTGTGTGGAAAAAGTGTTGAAGGGGAGGATGACAAAGGAGGAGGTTAATCTTGAAAGTTAAAGCTGGAAGGGAATCTGAGGCCACAGATGTTGTAATGAAACGAGACAAAAGATTGAGAGATTTTAAAGCAGCTGATTAGCTAAAATTCTGATATGTTCAACTTTCTTCAAACTTACCTTACTGAAGTTAACTGTGTCAAGATAAATTACTTAGATTTTATTTATWGTCTTTCTCAACATCATCATCTTATGGTTTGGACTTGCTTCTCCCTTCATCCTACTATCAGAGATGGAAGATGTCCATATAAACCTGAACATTTTAACCATTTTAACTTATCCCAGTGTTGGTTCTTGTCTGTGTCCATTGTTATTCAAAAAGAKCAATTGGCAGTTTCAGTCATTCTTAAAAATGCCTGTTGCAAAACCACATTCTTCCTTCCAGATTATATTTTATTTTATGTGCCAGAAATTGAATGGGAGAGGGCACACAGAGATCAGGGAAAAGTGTTTCACTCACTGTTGATATTTTTAGGGCATTTTCCTCCTCTGTCTCAGAGTACGTGTACCTCTTAACCTCCCTAAGGTCACATAAGATGCTGTCAATGAAAATCCAAGCCTTGAAATGAGAATATTAATAAAAATGCAGCAGACTTTTAAGACCTCAGATATATTGTCTGAATAYTTGCATGGGGAAATTATCATGCTCTTTGAACTCTACAATACAAACTTAAGTATAGTTCTTTGATCTTTCCTCCTTCTCTCTTCACAGCCTTTCTGATGCAGACTAGAGTTCACATATTACAGAAATATATTGATTATTAATGCAAACATAGCTTATTTAACAAACAAATACAGATTACATTTTCCAACTCAAATAGGCAAAAAAAAAATTCAGTCAAATGTTGTAGATACTTAGTTTAATTCCAACCTTCTTCCCAGTACAATGACAATTTAAAACACATATGGTGTTATAATAGTGACCCATCTTAAGGATAAATCCAAAGGATTAAGAAAACYATTTAAAATGCAACACAAAGAATTTGCAGCAGCCTGACTACATTGAATTTKGTTCTGTTTTTCACTATGTTCATAGTAACTACACTTTACTACAGAAAATAGGTGATGCATCATCCTTTCCTGTAAAAAAAAAATTAGGCACATTGCTGAGTTAATGGGAAGAACCATTATTTGGATCTGTTACCACAAAGCATTACAGGATTATGCTGCTAAATTCCTATCTGAAGTCACACACCTGAAAATAATTAGGAAGGAATCAGGAAACTCACCATTCTCAGTATTTCCTATTGACTTGCACTGGATGCATCACTCAGTTGGTMATTTTCAGTCTCATTCTGGTGTCTTTATCTTTTCTGCTAAACTGTAGGAGACGTCTTCCCACCTGACTCACAGTTCTGGATTCTTCCCCAGGAACTGAATTGAAGAAATGCTCTCTGGTGTAGACAGATAGAAGATTTAAGAGAAGAGATAGGAGTGAGGCATGGAGGGGAGCAGAACTATTTRGTTGCTGCTGACCCTTGCTATTTGTTTTAGTGCAAAAGTGAAGCCCAAGGAGACAAAGATTAGAGTAATGCTCATATTTTAGCAAACAGAACAGTAATACATGTTTAAATGGTAGGTAACCAAACCAAAGAGAGGAGTTATGAGAAAGGCATACCACTAAGTATAAAATAGAGGAAAATAGGTTTTTTCCACCTATTCCAATTTCCTCCCTGAAATGGCCAAATTTTAACTTCACATCTAGGGAGAGAAAGGATACCTAGTGGCATAAAAGGGCTTGTTGAAAGTCAAAGTTACTTAGAGGTCAGATTCCCAAAGAGTAAATCAACAGAGTTAAAGAAGAAATGGCAACATTTCCAGAGAGAGAGAGARAGCAAATGAAATTGCTTTACCAGCTTGATAGACACACTAAGTGTGTAGGAAATAGCAAGAAATTCTATTGCMGGGCTTTTTAGTGACTTCTATGGATACCTTCCTGGGGCTTCAGGCATAGAAAAGGGTCAGATATATTGATTTCTGTTATGCTGAAGGAGCAATTTTAAGTATGTCTTTTTCCTTTAGTTTAAGTAGTAGATGTGACCATATCCCAGAAGGAGGAAAGGAAACTTTTTCTTAARGTGAAGTCTGAATTGTGCTACAATGATTATCATTAAAACTCAGAATATGAAAAAAGCCTGTGCTCAAACAATATTTGATGACTAAAATTCTGATTAAATTAGTCAAGGATCTTATTTGAAATGTTCTTCAGACAGATGTAGTTCAGGGCATTGCTGACCAAGGAATAATATTGCTCTAGTCTTATAAACCTCCCAATATTAACATTTACAATGAATGACGACAATAAGACACATATCTGATCAGGTGAACCTTTGCTGTGGCTTCTCTTTCACTAGTAGCTCATTTTGTAAAATTACTGACCTTTTTATTCTTTGTCAAGATTAAGTACAAGTTTCCAAAGAAAAACATTTGCAAAATAAATTTTTAGGTGTGCCACTTAAAAAAATTCTTGTCAGGATATAATGCCTAGTCTCTGTTCCTCAGATTTTTCAAGAAACTTAGAGAAACACAGAAACAGACACCAGGAATGCTGCTTGCTTTTTTTTCTTTTTTTTTTTTTTTTTTAATTCATAGCTGACTTAGAATCTATTACCTCGTGTTTTTTTTTTTTTTCATAGCTGACTTAGAATCTATTACCTCGTGTTTGTGTAAGGAGTTCACATTTTTCCCTTCCTCCCTATGTTACTTGAACTAGTGGTAACAATGAAGAAACTTTAGTTTTTTAAAGATGTTAAGAGGATTTCTAATCAATGAATCCTGTAGTTGTCSTACTGTTGTTTCTGTCCCAGCTCTCAGGCTGCCACAGCTCTCGGTTGTCTTATACCTCCACAGCTCCTTTCCTCAAAGGCCATGTTCCTTACAGCTCCTGGCTGTCACAGCTCCTTGATTCRAAGGCCATGCTTCTTCCTTCCCCAGCTCTCAGGCTGTCTTGTCTGTCCCAGCTCTCAGGCTGCCACAGCTCTTGGCTGTCCTATCTTCCACAGCTCTCAGGCTGCATATCCTTGTAGTYGTCTCACTGTTGTTTCTGTCCCAGCTCTCAGGCTGCCACAGCCAATACATACTATTCAATGGCCCCCTATAGAATCCTTCTATTTAGCTTCTTTTTCTGGCATATTTCAGTGTCAGCCATATTTGAAATCCACCAGAGGACATGTTTATGGAAGATGTACCATGAGGAGGAGGTTTTGGCTGGGAGTTTCAGGGTTCTTGGTACATAGTCACTTGGCCAGAGCTGTGGAAAAGCAAAGGCACTACAAAGACATTCCTGGACCCCTTTCAAGAAGAGTTGCCATTAGTCATCTGGGACAAGCAGCTGAGGACACACAGGGTAGGGTTTTGRTCAGACAGTTTGGGATTGTTCAATAGCTAACAAGCCGTCAGCAAATTCTGGGCCAGTTGCTACATTACTAAGAGGTTTTATGTTGTATTATGTGACCTTCACCACATGCTTTGGTGCCAAGAACCATGAACTCTCRCTCAGTTGCCAAAATCCCAATTCCTTTCTGTGTCACCAGTGGTCTCATTTTGCACACTGACACAGAAAGCCAAACCATGGTGTTGTCCAAGGCTGATTTCTCTATCGAGACGTGGCTGTGGGGGGTAGGAGCCTCGTGGAGAATATGCAAAGGTCCAGCAGATGGTGAATTATCCAGGGCTCCTCTCCAGACTTTCTGCAGCAAGCAAAGGCGGTCAGGCGTGTGAGCAGGTCGTGTAGGCTTTTTGTGTACCCACACAGTAGGATGCCAACACACCCTTTTCTTTGGCAGTTGTGAAACCAGCAGAGAAGCAAATTTTTCCAATGCTCAGTGCCTGAAAGATTCTCAATACCTTTACTTAGAGAAAGAAATCCTTGAATTTTAAGCAGCACCAGTAGAAAAGATCACCTTTGATGTGGATTTGCTGTAATAACAAAAAACACAACAGAAGACATGTTTCGTATAAACCTGAACATTTTAACCAATTTGAGGAGTCACTATCATCCCCTATTAATATCAAATCAATGTATGGTTTTCTTGCCACAGAATTTCCATGTCAAAATTAAATTTAAAGCATGGAACTTATTTTGGAGAATGACACATAAAGCCAGTAATATTATTTTTATTGCTGCTAAATGTGGGACAACTTTCTGGATTGCTATTATCTTTGTCTATATTGATAAGGCTTCTACTAAAATAAAAATGYTTTCAAATGGAAAGRGGAAATTGGACYGGTGACTGAAACAAAGGTAAGAAGAATACAATTACTGAAGAAAAAGAATGCTTGGCTTCTTGACTGAAAGAAAACWAAGACTTCTTTGAGAAGTGGATATTAAACACCAAGTATGAACAACATGGTGTGGCTAATCAAAATGAAGTGCAAACCACAGATGAGGATGAAGAGAAAATTGCCTAACTGGAAAGCAAATGGGAATGAAGAGAATCTGGAATCATCAGTTAAGYGTTTTGCAAACATGTGCTTAGAAAATGTATGCAAAAATGTGCTTAGAAAAATGTATGCAAAAATCAGCAAAAATATTCACTCACGCAATGGCATCAAGAAAGGTTTGTTTAATGAAAMACACTGTTACATAGTAAAATGCTCTAGCTAAAATTGCAAGTGTATATTCTCTTTTCCCATGATTTGGGTATAACTGAACTTAATTAATAGGAAAAAAAATTCAAACATGATTAAAGTATTGGTAGAATTCCTCAAGAACAAGGAGGATGCCAAAGTTTCGGGTTGTAAAGAGCTATCAGATAGCAGACAATGACAACATGGAAAGGAAAGCTTTGCCAAGCAGCCTGCAGTTTAGTCAGGTAAGTCACAATGCAGAACACAACAGTATCCCCCTGACAGAAATCTGCAATATGTTTGAATCTTTTAAGGGCGTCTGTTGTTAGAAATTGAAATAGGCTGCATGGAGAGAAGAATGAATTAATACAAAAGAAAGGAAWGAGTTTAGGAAAGGCTTATTTTGCTCTTCCTTTTCTCATTTGCTTTTTCTTTTTTTCAGTAGTAAATAATGAAATGTTTTGGAAAAGTTATAGGAACATTAAAAGAAAAAAATTCCACATGTATTATAGGAATTGAAAATATGCAGTTTTTCCTTGATATTAACTCCTCAGTGAAATTTTTCTGAGGTTTGAGTTCATATTTAGATTTAACAGTGCCTTGTGATACCAAAAGGGATTGCACAAATGCCACAGGAAATGGCATGGGCTGTGCAAGAGTGCAGATGCAGGCAGCTTTACATAGAAGCTTAATAGGGGGGAATTGTGACAAGCAAACAAGAAAACAAGGAATATTTT
This sequence comes from Cardinalis cardinalis, assembly GCA_014549065.1. Classification (NCBI taxonomy): domain Eukaryota; kingdom Metazoa; phylum Chordata; class Aves; order Passeriformes; family Cardinalidae; genus Cardinalis; species Cardinalis cardinalis. The sequence goes on along the minus strand of JACDOX010000009.1, from coordinate 1,185,940 downwards.
CAAGCAAATTTCTGTAATGCTCAGGGATATTTAAAACTCTGCAACAAACCACCCAATTAGATCATATGCCTGGGATTAGTGTCTTGATGAAAAGTAGATTTAAGGGAATCTGACAGGAGCAGCAGGAGGAAGTTAGCACTGTATGAACTCTGACCTGAAGTGACTTTGTGTTGGCATGAAATGTACAGAAGAAAGGATGAGGTCAGGGAAGGATGTCAGTGAGAACAATGAGTAATGACAGGAAACTATGAGAGAAGGACTTACTGGACCAAATCCAAAACTATCTGAAGAGTACACTACTTCTATCAATAGGCCATTTGACAACAGGAAGASATACCCAAGCAAAAAGAGATGGAAAAATCCCACATGGAGTATCTTTTATGAAATCTCATTGAATACAYTGGAAAATTACAAGTGACCTGACAAAGGAGGAAGGACAGAACAGCCTGAAGTTTTACTCTGGCTGCTGTAAGTAGGTGACTTGCATRAGATATGACAGTGATAAGGCAGAAGACAGATGACAGGGAAAATGTGAATTTAGACAATAAAATGTGTGGCCTGGCCTCATTAACTGTAAATCACATTTCAGTTGATGCATCTAACTGTCTGGAGAGAACTATAAATTACTACATTAGAAAGTTGGCAGTAATGTACAGCAAGAGAGGAGCGTTATCTTCACAAGACACAAAGATAGAGAAAATAAAAAATGGAAAAGCATTACCAAATTTTTCAAATATTACTACTAATGGAATTGGAATATATGTGAGAAGACCARATGTGGTAATAGGAAAGAAAGGCAGAGATCTTTATCACACTGAAAGTATGAAAAATATTGAATAGTGTCAATCAGCACWGATAAGAATTACAGAAAACTGGATTGCAGAGGAATGGAAAGCAGAAATGAAACACCAGTCATTTCTGGTGCACTGGGATTTTATCATAAGGAAAACACATTAGTACTGTGTAAATTGGAAGTCAGCTATACTGTAGAAACACTTTTTGCAGCTGTGGCMAAAAAAAAGTGCCAAATTTATCCTCAAGTCACAGTGTGTGTTAAACCTCACCCAACTGGCAAATGATATCTAGTATTAAGGGCACAATCCRTGTCTTGTCTGCTTCATAAACACCTATGCTGCCTTGCAGGCAGGCTTTTGTTGTTGATTAAAAGAGAGCACATACATATAAACACACACACACACAAACATACACATACACACATCTGTTAGATTCTGGGTTTTAATAGAAGAAAGCAAAGGGCCTGTGTTATTTTACAAAAGAAACCTTTAAAATACATTTGGAAAAACTAATAGAAATTATATGAAATAGTGTAATTTTGCAAGCATTAACTCTCACTAACTGTGACATTCCTTCTCTCTAGGGGAGAGGAAAGGAATGCTTTGTGTAAGCACTTAAATCTCTGTCTGTTATCCTCTTATGAACATAAAAAGTCTTGAAGATTCTTTTGGCAAAAGCTGAGCTACTTTTAATGTATGTGGTGCTCTGTGACTGAGAGCAGACCCAGTTTTTCAGAGGCACTGAGCTCAGGTTTTAAGAGTACTAGAAATTTTGATTTAGAGAGRCCTAAGGAGCTACAGGCTTTTGAAGGAATCTGGGACTAGACTCTCTGGGACTGATCTTATGATGAGTCCTACAGAAGTCAGCTCTGGTAAGGACACTAGCAACATATTAAACATGTTGGTCTAAGGTATATTCACACTAGCAATTTTATTCATTCAAATATATCAAACCCTCAATCTTTCTATCCTTGCATGCATCAGGGATCTGGTTCTGTGTTTTGTCTTTTATAGCTGGGACAGTTCTACTGGATGWGTCAGAATAACAGTGCATTAGTGCAGGAGGTCATAGATTTCTTCACTAAGCCAAGGAAATTTAGCCTGTTACACATTTTCCTCTATGATACTGTTAAATGAAATCACACATGACATCAGARCTCATGCAGGGCACTCCAGACTCTGACTCAGCCAGATGTAGATTAACATCACCAGCTCTTTTAAAGTTTTGGTTATGGTTATTTATAGACTTTTTTTTTTTTAAGTGGAAGAAAGCTGAAAAGTGGGAAAAGAAACAAAACTTAGAAAGAGTAAAATATGTCAAGTGAAGTAAATTAAGGGAAAGGCAGAGAAAGCAGAGATTAACTGGGCTGCAGGCAAGTGCCAGGGCTACTGGACTGAATTCCAGTGAGGCTAAATTGAACASGGCATGAAAACCCACTGGATGAACCCAACTTGAGAAGTCCTTGGATGTGATAGATAACAGTGTGAGATGCTATCAAGAGCTACAGAGAGCACTGTAGAACAGGTCTGAATTTCACAGGTGGTTAAGGAGCAGGCATCTGCCAAACTTCACAGAAAACTAGAGAGGAGCACTGGGGACCTCTGTGGGCAGTCAAGTCTTGCAAGGTCAAGAGTGTCTACTTGACCAGAGCAGAAAGAACACATAAAATTAAGATTACCTAAGGAATGGTAACAGAAATACAATTGTGGGTAATAATATCCCAAAACTGGCACAAATTGGGAGAAAGTAGTTAGAGACTGATTGTTTATCAAGGAAAAGATTGGGGCAGAGAATGTAGCTGCTGGAGTGGAGAAACAAAAAATGTGGCATTAATGTGTACAAATTACACGGCCAGTGCTGTCCAAGACTAYCTGTCAAGCAGCCCTTTACTTCATCACTACAGACAAAGCAGAAAAATAATTCAAACTCACTATTCTGAACAACTGGCAGGATGCAAATGTGTCTCTGCAGTCAGGAGGACAGGCTGGGAAGGAAAATGTGTTCCCTGGGCAAAAAGGAGAGTACCAGCATGCATGGTGCAAGCACCTGGCATGACCCTGTGGGTGCCCATCCCAAGCCTGGTAGCATCAGCCCCTGCCCCACACTTTCTAGGAATGAGGTTCTAAGAGGCTGCATCTTACGCCTGGCTGTTTGCAGTCATGCTGCAAACGTTTAATTGTGCGGTAAAAGTTTGTAATCCTGAGCTGGTAAGTAACGCAAGGCAAGTGCACACCAGTCCTGGTGAAGCTGTGTATATTCCAGAAGGATCTTGAATTATATTGACTCCATTGCTTCCTATGGGGCACAGTTCTCAGAAGAACAAGGAGAAGAAGGGGTGCCTCGACACAGTTTTTGCCTATTTCTTTTGCTTGCCCTTTCTAGTGTCTTTTGCATTACACATGCATCAARAGGTAATGTGTTTTTTAAAAGTTTGATTATTGTTGCAATTTAAAATAAATAAACCTGATCAAATTTMGGTCTATTCTTTCTCAGTCTAAAAGTGCTATTGTGCATTTGCTTACATCTTTCCATTTCCCTACTATAGTCCCAAGAGAAAGGGATTTACTTCTTTTCAGAGAGTTCATCAAATTGTCAGTCAGGAAGATTTTTCTCTAAAAATTGAGTTTTTTCTTGTTTCTTTGATTGCATTTCTTCTTATTTTATTAATGCAAATTTCTAGCAGCCAGGTAAAAAATACAAATAAAACCTAGGAAAACAACATACTGACAGTGATTACTCCAATAAACTTAATATACCATCTCTTACAAAGCATTTTTCCATTCCAAAATATTTACACTTTACTTTCAGTATCCCAAAATGTTCTGTTACTTCTGTGTTAATACCCATTAAATATCCTAGGACCTCAGTCAGTCCCAGTAGCCATTAATCTCTTGTCCAAGCTACTGTAGCCCATGTGGCTTTTCAGCTTCTCTAGGAAGCCAGCCTCTTTGGCTCTCTGGCTCTCATCATGGTAATGGCTTTTCTCAGCTCTCCCACCCAATAGCGTGTACAGAAGCATGGTGATCAGTAATGTGTGTAGTGTTGCAGAACACAGAATGCTACCATCTTGTTCCCTCATACAATGCCTTTTCTTATGATAAATAGATCCTCAAATCCTACTATTTATCCAGTGCAGGCAGCAGTGAATGACCTTTAAGTGAGCAAACATCCAAAGAGAATATATTTCATCACATGTGGACAGAATATTTTTCAACTCTTTGATTGCAAAAATTTTAGAATACACAGGACTGAACCAACTGGTTATAAATCCATTTTTAAGTGAAGTGACAAAACCATCATTATTTAAACTGGTAAATAGTGCCAGAATTGCAGACATAGCTTGGAATCACTTCAGTTAGTCACAGTCTTTTTCTTTCTTATTATGTATTGTTTATGCGTTTTATTCAAATGTCCAAGTATGTTCAGAGCCTGTGCTGAACACCAACGCAAGATCTGGGAACAAAAGGAAGTTTTTTCTTGCACAGCTTGGTCAAAATATGCTAATCATTATTCTAATAGCTCCTCATTCTCCAGAGTGACATGTAAAGAATTTGAAATCTGGCCCTTGCTTAGTAATGCTTAGATCTGTTCTAATCTCTGTGGAAGGTGAGTGCCTACAGGCCACACTTGGCTTGCAAAATTTTAACCACACTTTTGTAGAATAAAAGAATACTTGAAGATTCAAGTGGTAATCCAATGGGGAGCCAGCCACAGCTCGTCCACATTCTCTGTGGCAKAGAAGTGATATAATGTGACAGACTCATTTCACACCCACAGCTGATCACTAATGGCCACTTCAGTCTCAGAGTGCCCCAGTCAGGATTTCCTACTGATTCTGTGGAAAGATGGAAATTAAGCACAATGCAGAGCAAAGCTAAGAGTCTCAGGTGGTAAAGGGAAGGCAACTCCCAATCAGGACAGGAATTTCTTTTATGCTTAGAGCTCCTCTATGTGAGCATTTTCCACCACTCAGATATCACCAGCAGCTGCTGAACACAGYTGCTCCAGACCCTTGGGAATTTTTGAGACTGGAAACCCTGTAAGAGACAAAGGTTTTATTGAGGAAAGAGATGGTAAAATGGTGTGGTGAACAGGCTTGCCTCTTCTTCTAGATTTGGCAGGATATTTAGGGACTTCATCACAATGAATTTAAATGTTATTAAAAAKAAAATATTTAGCAAGATTTTTCTGGCATGCTATCACACCTTTGAAACATTAAAAACAGAAAGGCCAAGAACAGAAGAAAAAATGAACTTCACTGGGTGCATTTCTTTCCTTTAAATCCAGTTTGCAAAGGTATTTTTTTCTTTCCACGTTTATAAAATCTATGCATTTRGAAATTACTTATAGGGCTGTATCCTGCTATAGTTTCACCTCTGATACTGCCAGGTTCATGCAAAAGTAAAAATAAGCCCTTTCTRCTTACAGCCATGATAGAGACTTCCATTTAAAAAGTGAACATGAAGAAAGTATAGCCTCTAAAAGTAGGGATTATAGTTTAATCTGGTAACCTCTGTCATCCCTGGGGAAACGTGCACCTTAAAGAAGTTCACTTCATCTGCTGACAGGTGTCCAGGGCAGGCAAGACTTAGGCTTTCACTCCCTCTTAATTCTTGGGAGACCCCAGATTCCTGATGTTTTGGAAGACAATCACTGAATGAGATGAGTACTATGTTTATTCATGAGCGTTAAACACTTAAGAGTTTTACTGTCCTCTTTACATTAGGGACCGTGATTGACCTTGTGTATATGTGTRTGCTTGCATATAGATATATGTATATGTACACACACGATCAGAAAGCGCTAGACATTTCATTTTACACTGGAAGAACTGAGACAGAAAGAGTTTATGGCAYTTCATAGAAGATTTAATGACTGATTTCATAGCCAAGACTAGTTCTAGTAATTCAGCTTGATATTTTGGGAACTATTCATTCCAGGGCTTTGAAACCAGTGGGTACATACAGGGGGCATAAAAGATTTAGCTAATTTCTATTACTTTATCTACTCAGGAATCTGCAGGATGATGATTAAAAATCCTGAAAACTTATTAAGGAGAATAACAAGGGTACTACCAAAGTTTTCTTCATTGCTAGCAGCTGTGTAGTATTAAATCTAGCCTAGACATCACTAATGAAACTGCATTTATGCAGCAAAGATCCCTAGCAAGAGTTTTTAGAATGCACACAAGAAAAAAATGTTTAGGCATTCCATAGCTGTAATGGACAAGAATTCACAGGAGAAGCTTGTACTGACCCTTCAAGATAAAAAATTACTGTGATAGGGATGTGCTTCCTTCTTGTGCTGTGCTTCTTGCATAAAGCTGAAGATTTTAAACACTCTGCCTGCTATGACTGTTGTATACCTCCATTTACAGAGCTAATGCAGAGAGCAAGGAAGCAGGGCAGAAGAATGGCAAATAAGTGCATTAACAGGGTTTTCTTCCAAAGTGTCAGCACTTTGTAGTATGACTTCTAACTAATTATGTGTTTCATAATATACACTTTGAAAAGAGCCGGCTACGGTCTGCAGAAAGAAGAAGGAAAGCAAAACAAATGGCAAGGAACAGATCAAATCCTAAGGAAGAATAAAATCTTTCCCACCATGTCAGTTTCAGTATTCCAAAGTTTAAACAGAAGTGATGAGGATGCGTGCAAGGATACCAACAACGCAGAGATAAAATAATGGTTGATGTAGTTTTGATTCAGACTTCACTTGCCCTTTATCTGCAAAAGAACAGATGCTCTAGCTAGTTTGAAATTATGAAACTGTAGCTTCAAAACACATTCTTCTCTCCACTAAGCAGATTTAAAATTTAAATTAGTATTCCTACATTGTATGCAAGTCAGCTACTTTAGTTTCACAGAAATAACAGGTTTTTTATCAAGACACAGGTCTCAGAAAATATCTTTTACTTCAAATTAGTTTTTAGTGACCACTTAAAAGTAAAATAGGTCCTTTGCTATCATACTAATAGGGGTAATACTTATAAAAAAACKTAGAAACTCAGAGTGTTAAAAGAACACACACAGATCACTCTCTAGSTAATTTACCAGAATTTAATACATTTAGAAACTGGTTCCCTGACATGTGTTGACAATCCTGACCTAAATCACATAGTCAGTCACTTGCTCTAACAAGTTCTAAATTATATTACCTAATTCAAAAACAAATCACAATGAAAATATTGATTTTTTTTTTCAAATTAAAATAATCTAATATCCAGAAGAGGGGAAACCCAAGAACTGCATCATTTATTCTTCAAATTTTAAATCTTTCTTATGACAGAATTACAATGATCACTCTGCAAAACCTCATCTTCCAGGCGACACCAAAGTTTTGAACCAAAAGCCAAAGGAATTTTGCTGTGTTTCTTTCCTGTGTCATCCATTTGAACAGCAGGAGAGAGAAAAACAGAACCTACTGTGAAATTTTGTCTCTTAATTGGTCACTTTAGTGTGAAATATAGCATTCTATATGCATTTATGCAATAAGCACTTCACCTGGTTAGAGGATGAAAATTCCTGAGGGAAGTGCTAAAGAATAATGAAAATTACCTATAGTACAGTGTTACTTTAAAAGACATACCCATAAGAAGCAGATCTAAAAAGGCATGATACCTCTCAGGCTACATTTGCATAACTTKCAGCGTATTACACTGAAATTGCACATCTTAGGTCTGGCTCCATTTGGTATCCACCATGCACTTGTCCCACTGTGTCTGCAGGAACATTGTAGTGACAGCAGCTTTACTTGGGGCGACGTGAATAAGGGGAAATTGAAAAGTAGATCAATACTAATGCAATCACAGGGGAAAAAAAAGAAAACCTTAATCTCATATCAAAACATTGCAGCAGTTGAAGGAAAACTTATTGATACAGACAAGAGAACTAAAGGAATACACATACTAATTACACCATTACTTGTGAAGTGGAGAGGACCAGAAGAAATCTTTCAAGCTGTCAGGCAGAAAGATGAGAAGAGTAGGTGACAAATGGACTAAGCATGATGACTTCTGGAAAGAAAAATGGGAATGGAGGGTATGATGTAACCCTCTGCCAAAGGAGGTTAAAAAAACTGATGTGAATGGAATGATGTCCTTAATCAAAGTGAAGTGTAGATCATGGAAGAGGAAGTTCAAAGACTGAGAAAATTACTTGATTGGAAAGCACCAGGAAAAGAACAGAATYACCAAACATCAGCTTAACAAAATGGCACCCTCAATTCAAAATACATATATGAGAAGCTGAGATAATTATTGCACAATGGCAGAAGGTTCAATTAATTGAAAGGTTAAAGATTCATTACACTAGAACAGGCTCCCATGAGGGTTTGATGTTCTTAGAGAGCATACAAAATACAGGGATGTCATAGCATATTGTCTTTCTCATGGGAACGGACTTGCATTAGCTCATGGAGAAAAAGGCTTTCTTGGCACTTAAAAGGAGGTCAGACTATCCTAGTCATTGCAAAAACTAGATAATTTCTAACAAACAAGTTCTTGTATCAGAGAAATAAAGTCCAAGGAAATAAGGCAGGCCTGCCAGCAGGGTAGAATAGCATTTTCCAGACAAAAAAAAAAAGACACACATGATTCAATACCTCACCAGAGGGGATTTCTTCACATGTTTTGAAGGAGTCTTTAGATTAAATTTATCTGAAGCCAGAAAAATAGAAATAGCATGATGAATCAGTTTGAACAGGAGAAAGCTGGGGGAAAGGACATTTTTTTTTAAACTTTTAAGATCAGTCAAAGCTGAGCTCATAACCCATCTATGTCACAGTCAACTGTTACTCTATTATTTCATTCCTCCATTCCCCTTTTTGGCTCAGCTTTCCCTTTTTCTGTGTATTTCAGCTCATTTKCCTTTTCTGCTAAAAATGACTGTCACCGTGTGATTCAGAAAGAATGTTTTACTGGTACTGATTCAATAAACATCTATGAATCTGGATATTTGTGTCAGATATTTTATTGATATGAGAATATGGATTTTTTATGAAGCTCTGAAAGTACTGCCAGCAGAAWAAAAATTCTGCAGGATCAAAACATTTTGATGAAATGTAGAGATACAAGTTTTCTAAACCTCATGTACTTTTTTAGCTTTTTTAAGTCTCAGTTTATCCTTTGGATGTGCCTGCTCAGTTTGTTCCCCAACATTATCAAAAACATCTGGGATGTTCTAGTTATTTACAGCCAGGATACACAGTGTAGGTATGTCTGAAATGCAGCTATGTCTGAAAGTTGTGGATTTTGTTTTGAATTTGAAAATTTTGACCCAGCATTACTTCCTATCACTACAGTAGAATCAAGCTGAATAGATTTCTGAAACCATCTACAAAAGGAAATACATCACAGATGATTAATGGTAGTGCTGAAAGTACAGGGGGAAAATGATATGATTATTCGTGTTGTTTTGAGCAGATCATTTATCTTGTATTTTCAGCTGAACAAACTGAAGCTGCTTGGTAATTTGGGCTCTGTAGAAGATCCCAGGAGGGTCTGAAGTGCCAGGAGGACGTAAGTGTCGAGCAAGTTTTTATATTATTGCTACCAGTTTACATAAGGAATTTGGCAACAAGTGAGAGTCTGCATTGTTGTTCAATTCCAATATAAAAATCTGACTGATTGATCAACTGTCCRAGAAATTCTCTTTGCATATAATCTAGTGGCAGAAGAGGAAAAAGAGGTGCAGTCAACCTAGAAAATATCAATTCATTCAGTCAATAAGGTGTTCTGTAGATGAATGTGTGCAATGCCTGGACAGAGACTATTCTAAGCACATGCTCCTCACTACTTGCAAATCTGCAGAGCAGATGCAAATWAATTTAAGCCTTCAAAATAGTTCTGCTTTTTTCTGACTAGTGAAGGATTAGCAAAAACAAAGCAAAGGATAATGAAAATAGCTTCCAGTACTTTTTTGTTAATACAGATTAGCAGTAGGCATAACTCAAATGCCTCTCCACTTCTCCTCTGCTCTGGAGCCAAGTACCACTGAAGTGGAGCAGCTTTACTCTACACACGGATTTTGACAGCTTCATCCCTCGCTCTGCACGCAGCAATGCGGAGGCACTGCCTCTCATGTTCACACACCAAAGGAAGGATGTGCATGAGCTTAGAAGATGTATTGAATCAGAATAGCCCAATGCCMTCTCTTAACTCAGAACTGCTCAGTACTAGAGCAGACCTTGCAGATCTCTTAGTAATGAGCTAGTTCTAGGCACCTGCAGCTTTACACTGCCAGTCCTAATGAATTAGGCAACAGGAGCACTAATCCACATTTGAAGGGTGTTTGAGCACTCACATTCCACTTTCATCCCCAAAGTTCTACAAATCCTTGATGCATAYCACTGCACAGACTTATTTTAAGGGAAGGTAACATCTGACACATTTGGCACTCAACTACTGCTCCTTTTCTGTGCCACTGGTGTTTTACCAGCTGTGTGTTTGGTGCATTCAAATGAGGAGACACTCCAGACTGCTCCTCCGAGCCAGTATGTTTAAATCCTTCAAGACTCACATGTACAGATGCTCATGAGGAAACTTCTGTCAAGCCTAAAACATAGTTCTTAAAGTGACAGATTCTGTCAGCCCTACACCTGTGCCTGGAGAAAGACCAGATATAGTTCAGTACTCCTGCCCTGCTCACAGGGAAAAAAAACCTGCCATAATTCTGGCACCTTGGGAGCAAAGGTTGAGGGAGGTATTGTCTTTCTTTTTTTTCCTGTTTACAAAGAACAATACCACTCATACCACTTTTGACCATCTCATTTTAGTTACCCTTAGTCTCCCCTTCTCCAGCTGCCAACTATCAATATTATAATCAGGTCCCCATTAACAAGCAGTAACCAGATTTATTGCTATAGGAWATCAAGAAAAAAGGCTCGCTTAGGACTGAATCTTCAAATAGAGTCTGGAGCATCAGCTACAGCATCCTCTCAGATGAGGCCAGGATATTTTTCTTCTAATAGGATGCAGCACAGCTAAAAAATTGACCAAAGCCTTCCAGCCAGACCTGAGCAGAGACCTAGGAGATATTGGCACAAACTGATTTCAGAACATGTCCAAAAGAATGTTTATTCCCTTTTCTGGCCTCTTCAGGTTTAAGATTTTCTAATCAAAACGTTTGCCACCATTTAACTATGACAATGTTTATTGGAACTCACAAATTTAGAAAAYATATTTCCTTTCTACAAAATCTCTGGATTTCTTAAACTTCTATCTGAAATGATTTGCTGGTTTTAGTGATCTGAAAGCAGTCCTTTGATTTTCCTGTCTTCTGGGACTATTGAAAATGAAGTTTCTTTTCATAATGAATGTTCTGTAGATTTCAAAGCTACAATAGATTTACATCTGTGCAACTGAAAGCCAAATTTAGCTTTACATTTGTCATTACTTACTGAGTTCATGAGTGGCCCAGCTAATGTGATCCATGATTTATGACACAAAATACTGTACCTAGCCAAATATCCAGAATGCTTTGAAGTTATTGCTGGGCTGAACAAAGGGCCCATTTCATCCAAAAGGAACATTTCGTCCAAACCCAGATACTGAAATCAACCTAATTCTCTGCCAAAGGGAAGAAAATAAATGCAGTTTTTTCCTCTTTCCTAATAATGGGTGCTTTTCCATCACCTTCAAGCCTGCAAGTTAGCTGTGGCTATGTGAATGAGCTATGAAATACACTTTTGCATTATTTACCACCCTCCACAATTCCCCTCCTGAAAGAGCAGTGCTTGTGGTTCAGATCAAAGATTGTTCTCACAATCTGCTCTGTCCAGCTACATTCCTCCATGGCCAGGGTAACTCCTCAGCAGGCTTCTCCTTGCCCTGGACGCCCTGGCACTTTGTAGCAGTGGGAAGTCATGGAACAAGACATAAATGATCCCAGCAATTTTCAGTRTAACATTGTCATCCCTCTAGGTACAGCACCTTGGAACAGACTCTATCATCTGAAGTCATGGAAATGGTCCTCTGGAAAACACTTGAAAAAAAATCTGTGTGGTCCCTCATTCTGCATTTTTGATTCTCTGGAGGGGCAAATATATTATTAAYTATTAATAATGAGGAAGATACACTGTTACTGAGGCTCTCTGCCYTAATTTGATGTCTTCTTTCTGGTGTGAGTTCATCCCTATTTGTCTCACTCCAGTAACAGAAATTTAAGGAGAACATATACAAAAGGGGTCAATAATTCTTTGTTCTATGTTCAGTTCTGTGCTGCACTTCCCTCTTGAAAAACAAGGAAGTCTTTGCAAACGTGATTCCATTCTCTGTTGCCAGTTTGTGCTTTTAGGCGTCAATGATATGATTGGTACAAACTGATACAGATGTTTCAGCAGAAATGTATGACAATCCCTTCATTCCCATTCTGCTGGATCCTTCTCTGGGCTCTTTTGCATTGGGCAGTGGTTTTTCCTGCCAGTCTGACTGTTTGTTATGCAGAGCACACCTACATCTGCAGATTTAGCTTTGAAGCTGAAGTTGCTGTTCTGAGCAGCTAGAAACARCCAGGTTCTCTTGAGGTCCTGATGGCTTATATGTTATTTCGAGAAGTTTTGTGTCATCTTTGCTCCTTAAAAGGATTAGGTTTAAAAAATGTGTTTGTAGGATGAAGTCACTATTTTTTTTATTACAAAGTAGAAAACAAGCCAAGCAATATTTTAAATTTAAAAAAAATTCATTCTTATAAGTTTTTAATTTTTTTTTTCAATTTATAAGACACAAATTCTGTCAGTTTTCAAAGCTCAAAAAATAATCTTTCATATAAATATTATAAAAGCGCATAAATTACATTTTGGTTTGGCTGAGTACTTACTATAAAGTACAGATGTTGTAAATCTATTTATTAAGGTGAACTAAACATGACATAAACTGAAAGATTGGATTAATATTTTTAAAGTCCAACAAACAAAAATTCTTTCCTACCTCCATTTATGCTGTTTTCTAGGAAGCAGAAAGAAAATCCCTTTTCATACAGTTCTCATTCTTCACTCTCCCAATCTCTTCTTAAAAAGCTTATCAGTGTTTCAGAGAAATTGTTGAAAAAAGGAGTCCTTGGAAATCTAAGAGGAGATTTATTCCAGGAAAAGATAAGTTGCCCCTGGGTCTAGGCACCACATTTCCMCAGGTTTTAAGAAAACCCACAGGTAGTCTGGCCATATCAGTAAACTTCCACATCSCTCAGACAGAACCATCCTTTTAAAGAAGTTTACAATATTGTTCACTTCTCAAAAGTAGGGAGGTTTGKACTTTTTGATTTAGTGTGGTCTTTTTTAAATCCCCTTCCATTTCCCTGCCTTATGAACAATCTCAAGAGGGATATCTGGTGTGAACCTGAGGATCTACATACAGAGGACTTGCATAGTTTTTACAGATGACCTTTCATGTCCTCCTCAGTCTGCAGGATTTTGTAGGCACATTGTTCTATGCACCTGTAGCTGTCACCACCTCCCCACATAGTATTCAAGTGAATGAGCCAGAAATAGACCCATTATTTTCAGAGACACTGTGGTCTAAAACTCTCAGGAGCCTCAGACCTCCATTGTAGGGGAGAAGCAGGTGGACTCAGAGCCCYGCAGGGTACTCAGTCAACAACTGCGAGCCAAGGGTGTTTTAAAGATGAAGGCTGGAAGCAGGACCAAAAGGTTCCCCCTCTTTCTCAGAATTTGACAAGTAGGACTGSAACCTTCTAGAAGAGGTGTGGGGTGCTGGAACAGCACAGTGGTGTGAGGTGTGAGGTGCGAGGTGCTGGCACTAGAAGGTCAGATAACAGATGAGGTGGGCAAAGATCCTTCTGGGATAGTGGGGCCTCCTAAAACAGCACCACCTGTTCCATGCACCATGACCTCCCCTGTTAAGAGGAACAGAAGGGGAGWTGTGATAGCAGATTTCCTTCTAAGGGGAATGCAGACCAGACCCAACTCACAAGAAAGTCTGCTGTCTCTAGGGGCTCAGATAAGACACAATTACTGAAAAACTCTCAGTTTAGTAAGGTCCTCTGATAACTGCCCTCTATTGGTTTGTTTAAGCTGTTTAAACTGAGGCAGTGATTAAATAAAAAAGTCAGAGGGCTATCAAAAAAGAATTCAGGGCTCTGGGACGATTGGGAATCTGGAGCAAAGGTAGTGATTTCCTCACTTCTGGTAASAAGGAATAATACTGATGGAAATAGGCAGATCCATAAGGTCAGTGCATGGCTCCGAGGTCGGTGTTGGCAGAAAAATTTTGCATTTGTTGACCATGGGATGATCTACCCAACACCTATTCTACTGACACCTGACAGGATGCACCAATATCAGAGGGGAAAAAGAGCTCTAGCCCAGGAACTGGTAGGGCTTGCTGACAGAGYTTTAAACCAGCCTGGAAGGSGGAAAGGGAYAAARCCAGGCTGGCCAGYGATGAGTGATGGGGTGGGGTGTCAGTACTTGGGGAAAGGAGCACMCACAGGATCCCTCAGTCTGCCTCAGGAGGTGTTGGCTACAATGCACCACACCTGAAATGTGTCCACACTAAAGCACCCAGCAAGAGGGACAATCAAGGGGAATCCAGGCTTTGGCCCAGTCCCAGAGATTCATCATCTCTGGCAGAAGTGAAACCTGGTGGGATGGATCCTGTGCCTGGAGTGCCCTGTTGGATGGTTCCAGGCTCTTCAGGRGGGACAGGCAGGGCAGGAGAGGTGCAGGGGTGGCACTGTATGGAATAGAAGGGACAGAATGTATGGAGCTCACAGCTGCCAATGGCACAGCTGAGAGCCTCGGTAAGAATCAAGGGACAAACAAATAATGCAGATGCCATCATGAGAGTCCACTACAGACCTCCTGGACAGGACAATGATGAATTATTCTTTKAGGAACTAAGGGACTCTTCCAAGTCAACTGCCCTTGTCTTCTATGGGAGACTTCAACTTGCCAGAAATTAACTGGGAACATCACACAGCTGGTACAACATGGGCCAGAAGATTCTTAAAATCCTGGATGACAACTTTATGGAACAAGTCCTAAGGGAGCCAGCTCAGACAGACGCCCTCCTTGATCTCCTGCTTGTTAAAAGTTTGGATCTCATCAGTGGAGATTGGCAGCCGTCTTGGCCACAGCRACCACAAAGAAATTGAGTTTAAATTGAGTTTAAAATCTCGTTAAAAGGAGGAGAATTGCCAAAACCTGAACTTTGCGTATGAAGAGAGCAGACTTCAGGCTGCTCAAGGAACCAGCAAAAAAGGTCTCCTGGAAAAAAGTTCTTGCAGATGCTGGAGTCCATCAGTGCTAGCCACTTKTTAAACATCACCTGCTCAGGGCACAGGCGCAGGCAATTCCCARTTGTTAGAAGTCATGCAGGGAAGAGGAGGGGAGACACTCATCTCTTCCCTCTGGTGACAAGTGACAGAATCCAAGGGAATGGTCTGAAGCTGAGTCTGGGGAGGTTTAGGCTGGTTATAAGGAAGAGATTTTTCACCCAGAGGGTGGTTGGGCACTGGAACAGCTCCCCTGGGAAGTGATCACAGCATCAAGCCAGACAGGATTCAAGAAGTTTTTGGACAATGCTCTCAGTCACATGGTGTGACTCCTGGGCATGGGCCTGTGCAGGGCCAGGAGCTGGACTCGATCAAGTCCCTTCCAACTYAGCATATTCTGTGTGATTCTGTGTGAGAAGGTTTCTGAAGCATTCACTGTAGCTTCAGCATGGAAATCAACACAGATTACCTATTGGAGCCATTCACCTTAACAAACTATTTACTGCCTGAGAAAATTCTCTTACCTCCCACCAAAGTGGTTCAGAAGTGTACTTTTCACATGTTTGCAATCTGTCAAAGACACTTTTCAGAGCATTAAGATGTGAAACACCCACTCTTATCCTACCCCACATTCCTTGTTCTCTAACAGGTCCTTGAAAACAATTGCAAGGATCTAGCAGGTCAACTTCCTTCTCATCCTGAGCTGAAATAACCTCTCCTTATCCTCTAGAGAAATAGGAAATATACACCTTTTCAGAAGACTTCATTTAGTATTTTCTCTTGTTATAACTTTTAGAATAACTATGTGGACCTGCAGCAGCCACCTGGTCTTCTAGAGAGAGAAGTTTTAGACACTTTAATTGAATTCATATACCTTGGGACTTTTTCCTCTTCCCTGGTCAAAAAGAAGTGGGACTTTTTCCTCTTCCCTGGTCAAAAAGAAGTAATTTTTCAGAGACCTCCCCATTTCAGCTCTACTTATAGCCAATCCAGAATTCAGAGAAACCAACACTTGCCTTTAGACCCAGTCCAATCTGGAAATTAAAAAAAAATATTTTACTGTGRTGCAGAAGCAAGGAAGAACTCTGACATTCCAACCTAAGTATATATATTGCTTTCTTTTTCAARGAATAAAGTCTTTGGTACAAAAGTCCATGAGGCCAAAAGATTTCAGAGGGAGGAGAAGGCTATAGCTTATTATATATTCTACGTTGTATCTACTATGTGTTCCTGCTTGGCATAGCCCTGACAAAATAAATTCCACTGAAAGATTACTGCACCTAGGAGAATTCACCTAGGCTTGGAACCACAGCAAACTGCTCCAGGGATGCACTTTAAATGTATTAGATTTCTCTTTGCAAAAATATTTTCTTCTTTTATTATTAATTGGAGCATTATGTCCTTTCCCAAAGTGATATTTTTCCATATGCTGTCCCTCTTTTATATCAATTTTGCTACCTCCTGTGACAGCAGTCAATGTGTCTTGCAGCAAATGTTAAATTTSTTATGTCAGAAGGCATGACAAATATGACACAAKASTACTTACATGYTGCTGGATAACAAGATTATTTTATTTAAAACATTTTTTCACACTGTAACTCTTCTTTGCAAAACGATTTTTTCACAAAATTTGCCAATGTTTTCTACCACAAGGAACTTTCCTAAATTTTAACCACTCTTGTCTTCAAATGAAGCAGGACTAATTGGAGCAGACCATGAGCTAACCTTTCCTTTCCTGCACACCACTGGAGCAGCACAAGCTCACTTCTTGTCCTGGCCATCCCCTTCTGCCTCCCTGCTGTTCATTCCCAGAGTKTCCCTGGCGTGGCATGGCTCTCACAGAGGAATTACAGGGGCTGCAGAGCTGGGGAGAGCGTGGGCACTGGGGCTTCTCCTCTGGGTCCCAGCTCAGCCACTGCATTATTTAGCTTTAAAGGAAAACAAATGCCTCCCTCACCCTTCTGAGAAATAAGACATATTAGATTTGAAGGAGGTATTGTGTTGAGACCAGTGCTCCTGAAGCCTCAGACACCTGTGGATGTCAGGGAGGAGTTTGGCACTTCCCTTCCCAGGACAGCAAAGGAGAGTAGGGCATGGATCCAGCCTGGAGCTTCCAGTCACTGACACAGAWGTGGAGCTCTGGTGGACACTTGGGCTTTGGGGGAGTCCCTCAGAGAACTGCAGCTGTTTCAAACCAAAGTACCT
The DNA here is from genome assembly GCA_014549065.1 of Cardinalis cardinalis. Classification (NCBI taxonomy): domain Eukaryota; kingdom Metazoa; phylum Chordata; class Aves; order Passeriformes; family Cardinalidae; genus Cardinalis; species Cardinalis cardinalis. The sequence goes on along the minus strand of JACDOX010000009.1, from coordinate 1,168,709 downwards.
TCTGGTGCAAGAACTCAGTGAATCATACCAAGATTATTGTGGAATCAGTAACAAGGAGAAAGGAGATAAATTAGAAGCATGGAAGATTATTTAAGTGTTAGAGATAATGAACTCAGCAGGGCCTGACAAAATGTCCCCCTGTGAGTACTCACAGCAGTAGCCAGAGCAGGGTCAGAAATTTTAGGACTGATTTCTGAATGTGGTTAGAAGACAATGAGATCCCAAAGGATGGTGAGAGGACAAAGAGAAAATCCTTTTCACAGAGGAAAAAGGTCTATCTAAGAAATTAAATATTATTCAACCTAACTTCAGTACCTCAAAAAATACTGGAATAAATTATAAAGTAATCKATCCATTTGTTAACACAAGAGGGTAATAAGAATAATTCATTTTCAAAAAAAAAATGAGCTCAACACAATTTCTTTCTTTGATAAAATTATTGGCTAAGTGGATGAGTGGGAAGCATGAAAATATCTTGTCTTTATTATGGCTTTTGACAGTGACCAACAAGACACCCCCATAATCAAACAGGAGAAATATGTTCTAGATAAAATTGCTGTACAGAAGGTTGAATAAAAAATAGTTCAAAGTCTGTTTTCTACCAAAAGGAGATTAACAGATTCTTAGAGAGATATGTCTTATATCTTAAAGTCTTCAATATTTCCATTAAAGTGAAATATTATACAGAGAATATATGAGGGGGAAAAAAAAGATAGCACCAAATAGAAAGCTCTCTGGATAAGAGACATAAAATAAAAAATTATCTTAACAGCTTCAATAAATCATCTGAGAGAAAGAAGCTGATATCTGCTGTGTTACTTATGATGTAAATCACATGAGAAGGAAAAACACTGAATGCATAAACACAAAATATGGAGTAAAATTTTAAAGATACATCAAGAAAGGATTATAAATATACTGCAAATCACACTGACACTTCAAAAGAACATATCTTTCTAGCCTATACAAAAGGTGTTTATAGCTTAATCATTTTAGTATGTCCGGGACTATATGTCTATTACAAATATTGAGCAATGCCTCTCTTGTTAAGCATTGCCCATGAACACAGAAAATTCATAGGAAAGTTAAAAACGTAACAGATTTCAGGCATTCTAGAAAAACTGAAGTAGTGGAGGTGGTTCATCAACAAGCAAAGAAATTCACTGTGGATTCCATCTTCACATCACAAAAATGTTGATATGAAACCCACTGGGATACATTATTTGCTATGGGACTGGAGAGAAGAAATTGCTACAGACTGAGAAACATCAATGTTTGGATATATTTGGAGAAGTTTATAGAATCCTTGAAATTATTTTAATCAAAGATTTTGGATCAAGGAGTATGGCTATCCTCACATTGGAGATTACTTTGTAACCAAATCTCACTAAAAATCCATGTATGGTGAATTGAAAAGGTGACATTGGCTGCCACTGAGTTGTATGGAGATCATATCACCACTGAAACTGCTCCACAAACTGGAGCTCTGTGGATCTCCACCTTTGTATTTCTCACACTGAGATCTTTCTAGTAAAATTCAAAATAATCCAAGAGTAAAATACTTCTTTACCTTCCTTCTAGAGATGAAGTGTCATGAAAGTTAACACTATTATTCCCAACAGTCCTTCTAGTGCAAAACTCAAATGTTTGTTCTGAAAAAAAAGAGAGAATTCAAAAAGAGAGAATTTCAATTTTCTCACTTGATTTTAAAGTAATGAGTGTATTTAAAAAAAAAAAAAATTGCAAGACACTAAAAATGTCTTTTTTTATATTTGGAAAATCAGGGACAGTAGTTAAAAAGCAGCAAAATTAAAGATATCTGTTCATAGACACCTTGCTGCAGTTAAATAGTTTAAATAATTCTTTGGCATAATCTCCTGAGAGGGATGATGTGTCAAGACAATTTGACAGAGCTCTATTGTAATTTGACATATTTCTTATTTTAAAAGCTAGTGTAGATTTAAGGATATATTTCAGGTTCCCTGGCTCCATTGGAGGCAGAAGTCTTCCTCTGTTGACTTCCTAAATGCATTAAATTCTCTTCTAAACTGAAGCCTCTGCATGTCTCTGCAGCCCTCTCTAACCCAAAGGTTTTCATCAGGTACACATACCAAAACAGCTGCAACATTTCAATATGCTATAAGAAACTTAATTTTAAAAAGAGAGTCAGGTGCAGTTAAATTTGTAGTCCTTTAGGACTAGCACCACCAGCACAGAACTCCAAGAAGACCATTTGGCTTTACACCCCTTCTTGTCATAAAGAATGCTGCAAAACAAGGTGGGAGGGGAGGTAAAGGAGGGGAGAGAAAGAAAAAAAAACAACATTCATTTTTATTTATTTGTCCTATAGAGAAAGACCTAGACTCTATAAAGACTATGAGACAGTTGTGTGGCATTCACAGTCAGCTCTCCTATCAGCTCAGAAGATCTGGATGGAATCTGGTCCAGACAGAGGCAAAACATTCCTATCTTTGGGACATTTTCGTGTGTATGGAGATCAATGTTCTGGTTTCCTCAAACCAGCAGGAAGATCCTCTGATGAGAGGGACCCTGATGAGATGTAGCCACTGGCATTTACAGGCTGATGTTGCAAAGGAGAAATGATTCTATAGTAAAATATTAAAATGATTCAACAGTAAAATATTAAAGACCTTTTTGGGTCCTGACAGCTGAAGACACGTAGGCAAAGGTGGGAAGGTACCCGTTGTAGCACTGGGCAGCTGCACAGGGAGCCTCTGAGCCCAGCTTTGTGCTGGGTCGCTCATCTTGTGCAGAGGAAAGGTCCCTGCAGCCATCCTGGGCTTCACTCTGGAAGRAGCTGGCTGGTTGATTCCAGAATAGGCTCGAGGAGGGACATCATGTTTATACAGACGATCAAGGAATCGGCTTCTAGGTCCACTATCCTGTCTGGCAATGCTTCATGTCACACCAAGATCAATTAGTGATTTCTGAACAACCCTAAGTAGAAGAAAATTAGGTTATATACAGAGCAAATAGGAGCAAACACAAGACTCAAGACTTACCTGCAACTTTTAATATGTTGCTTCAATATCCATTTAAATAATTAGATGTCACTACCAAAGGCCTTCTTCACAAAAAGGTTCAATGAAAAAAGTATTTGAAGGAAGTGCTGATGCAGTGTTTTGTTTTTCAAGTGGAATGTAGATGTGCCCAATATATGGAATTCCAAGATATCTTAGATTTTAGAGTATTTCTTAAGGTCTGAATGATTCTGCTCCTATGAATCCAGACTATTTAAAAGTATTTAAATTAAATCCATTTGCAAATATTTTCTGACAACAAATAGTTTAATATATGTGTCTATACTCTTCAAACTGCAAGGAAATAAAGCAGAAACAGTAATTATCAAGGAGAATCTTTGACTGTATTATTAAGGGAAAGATGCTAAAGTACCAAGGCATGTTAGACACCAAGGTGTGTGTTCTCATTAACACACAGGCCACCTCCAGCCAAGTGGCAGTGGACTGGCTTCTCATGAAGGAGAGGGACTAGTACTGATACTGAATTTCAAAATAATTCTATTACATCAGCATTGAATACACATGCAAATTGTGAAATCAGACAACCACTCAGCATATGGGTGAATACCTGGTCCCAGGAAGCTTAGATCAGGAGGATCTTCCAGCTCCCAGACACTGATGTTCCCTTAAAATCAACACAATGAAAACTTTGCAAATAACCACTGTGCTAAAAAACAGAAAAAACTCCAGCCATAACCATGTTAGCTGGGCATGTTGGTCACAGCAATAATAATAAATGGAGACATTTCCCAAAGCTTTATTAAATTTTGTATTGGATTGTTAAAACAAAACCCTTTTCCATTTAGGAAACAGGTTACTTTGAATTTCTTTTTTTTTTTCCAGTGCACCTCTACCAATAATACTGTCCAGCTCCCTCTTATAGACTTACTCCTGCTCCTCGCCAGGCCCTGGGGAAGAAAGTTTGCATTTATTTAAAGSATCTTCACCAGCTTTCTTTGATCAGAAGTCACCCTCGGGTATATATAGAAATTAAGTCCCAGGAGAGCTACAAACCTTTCCGGTATCCTTTCTTGCAGGAAATTGTAAGAAAGAATTCAAAGATCTCTTTGTAGACATTCATCTTTATGCTGTGCAGTAAAGATATGAGYGAGTAATGAAATAAATCTCTCATAGATTTCCTGTGCTTAAGCTTGTAGAACAAGTATGAAATCAAATGATGAACACTATCTATTTGATTAGTTCCTTTCCTTGCACAACAATTACAGGTGACAGCTTTGAAACTATGTCCTTGGGAAAGGACACAACTTTGACTTTCAGATGATTGTTATGTAAGGCTGAAAGTGTTATTCAGTAGAAAGTGTCATTCCCTTAGAACTTTGCAGCAATTTAAATCCATTTTAGTTCCAGTAAGCTTGCATTTACCAAGTGAAATATCTCACACAGAAAAGGGAGAGATTCAGGCCCAAAGAAAGAATAATGTACAACACAAACCTTATGGTGGGAGAAAATGTACAGAGTCATGAGTGGAAGGACACATAAAAATGTCACCAGCTTCACTTTTTCCATGTCCTGATGTCTTCTGCTTTGAATTTGGAACCCAGAGGCATTGAAAGAAAGAGTGCTTTTACAGAGCCAAGATCTGTGATGCAGCCCAACTCCATACATTTTGCTGACATCCTGCAACTTCATTAATACTTACAGAAGTTTGTTCCCTCACAAGGCAAAAAGTGCTTGCTCTCTCTGGTATTCAAATTTTGAAGACATTCAAGCTACATCTTGCCAAATCAGAGTTCCCAGAATGAAACATTAAAGGTAATGTCAAACTTTTTCATTGAAAATAGAAAGGCCGATTCTACTCTGATTTCTCTCTGTGAAGGAGACAAAAACAGTGTCTCCTATTGCAATTATTAACAAAAACTTTGCAGAATCAGTTAACAGACTTGTCAGGTAAGTCTTATTTGGTGTCTATAGAAATGGAAATCCCATTTCTAGCACACCATAATCCCTAGTCAACCCATACTAATGTGTAGAGCAATGCAGTGTACTGGAAGTGATAACACACCCTTAAGAAACAGCTCTTTAAGGATGGCCAGCTCCAGCCAAATCAAATGYAGCGCATCACATGTATTATATCATCAGAAGGCCTGCATAGAACACTTCTGATCTTTAAGTTTCAGATGATCTGAGAAAAAATGTGTTACTTGTTCAAGCTGCTTTGTCTTTCCCAAATAGATTTATCAGATATAATAATTACTTGATTTTAGACAAAATCCATTACATAACTGATTCCCAGAGCTAGATAAATTTTAGGTCCTTTTAAAGATCTGTCCTATTACTTTGTTTTGTATTCTTTGTCAATCACACATTTTCCTGGTTTACTTAAATGCTAAGCCCATTGCTGCAATACTCAAGAGATGGCTCCTTTCCAGCAACTGCCTAGGTAAATTYTGCATATACAATTTTATCTGCGGCTTTACACAGCAATATTTCCCTGCTTCATTTGAGCATGTTTTTGTGCTCAGTTCAGCTTGCAGACTTAATGCATCATCATCCATATGCAAATGCAGATCAGAAACACTTTCAAAAACATTAATATGAAAAAGTATAAGCTTATGCAGATGTATTAAGAGGCCTACACAGAGTCACTGACCCTGTAAGCCTCAGGACACAACTGTGTGATTTCTTCCCATCTGTGGAGCATTCCCCTGCTACCAGCAAGTTTCTAGGCAGCCTGAAAAGCCACAGACCTACCTACTTCCACTCTTCCTTTTCTTCAAGTGTCAAACTCCCTGACAAGATGTTCCCACAAGATGTTATTGACTGCAAAGTGTCTTCTGAGTAGAAATAAGTGATTTGTAACACTTGGCTGAGAAAGGAAAAAAATAATTTGAAAATTTTAGTGAAATAGATGCGCCTGATCAAACAAATTTTTATTAGTCATATTCTTTCAAGTTTAACCCTAGCTCATACAGACTATTGTCACCATTATCTCTTCTTGCACTGAATATAAATCAGGCAAAGGCATTGTTTTCTTTTTAGTATTGCTATATTTTATCATAATGTCACTTCAACAATGTACAGTAGTACATGAAACTGCATGTTCTTTTTATAGAAATCAGAAGATATTTGACTGACTGTAAGGAATTACTCTAATAAACGTGGGCATACAGGTATGTATGTACCAACCTGTGACTTATCCCACTTTGAGTGCCACAAATCAGGAACAACAAAACATAAAACAGACAACAAAATTTAGGTATACAGAAATGCTCCCCTTTGGCATCACTGTGACTTTCTTGTTTGTAATTATCCAGAATCTGAGAACAGTAACAAGAGTTTATCACTGTGGCAACTATAGGGGCACAAGGTAAGTGTTTATTAGCCCTGTGCTCAGTCACTCACATCTCACCTGCTGTGGAGTTCGAAGATTGTTCGTCAAGGGTTCAGGTCTCCAAGCACAGTCAAGGCTCCTTGGGCAGTCTGTAGTCAWTGTCTGAATGAACACTGTGCCTGTAACCCCAACACTGGATATTCTCTGCCCAGTACTATCATGACAAAAAGTGTTTGCAGTATTTCAGAGTTCTCTGTGCCTCTCTGCTGTTCATTGTCAGCACTCTCCTTCTAGTGTCTTTCAATGAGACCATGCCCCAGTCTTCATTTTATATRATCCTCTGAACAATAGAATGAGGATTTTTTTTCCTTTGGATTTATAGTCCTTAAGAAGTAATATAAAAATTTAATTGTAATTTTGAACATGGCATGCTCACTTTCAGCCCATCTGTTGTTCTTTCCCCTCCCAGACACAACTGTGGCTCYAGAGCCACACGTTGCCTGAGAACAGAAAAACCCCAACGAGCTTCCCTGCTTGCACGTGAAGGGCAAGTCTAAGCAGCATAAAGCTGTGTCAGGGAGAGATACCAAAGCAAACTTGTAATGGATTAACATGGGTATTGAAAACAGCATTGCCTGCATATYCCCTGCTGTATTATTTATAGCAAACACTGTTGTATTGCTTTCAAGACTCAAGTCAGCATCCGAGAGCTACTATCTGCACATGCAACTGTGCTGAATTACCATGCCCAGCTCAGCTGCCTTGGTGGAGTCTAAAACTAATCCCACAGAGACAACAACTTGAATGCCAGCTAATTATATGCAAAGATGGAGTTTCTCTGCATCACCCATTTTCACTGATTAATAGTCTGGTCATGAAGCCCTGAGCACTTTCAACTCTCTCTACTTCCACAGTAGCTGCAGAATAGGCAGGCTGCCCAGCATCCTGGTGAGCAGCTCAGCAGATCCCCAGTTCTCTGCAGAGACAGTTTGTATGAGCTGTGGTTTTCCAGATTTCATCAGCACAGCCACAATTTTCTCAATTTTATCCCAATATCAGCATTATCTCATCCTTCAATAAATTACTGTCCACCCTGTGTGCAGTGCTTTTCAGGATGTAGAGTTAAATAGCAGGGGTTTTGAGATCAGCCATAAGAACTTCAAAGACTTTCTGCATCAAGGCAATCTGATTTTTTTTCCAAAACAGAGACAGTCATCTCTTGCAGCATTTTTCCTATAATAGTGTTTGCAACAGGAAAAGGCACTGTGCATAATGGTAGTAAACTGCTTTATTGTCAAAAAGACCCTACAGAATTAATTCTTTATAAATTTGCTGTCAAGGCAGTGACAGAGACCTCAAAACTAGATCACCAGTAACCAAATGAGATTTTCCCCTGAAGCACAGAAAATCTGCTCGGTTCCTTGGTAGATCTGAACACATGTAAATATCAACCAAGGATGTGGAATCAGTCCAATCTGCTCTTGTCAATATATTATGTAGATATGATATCTCTAGAGTATATTGCTGTGTGTTCACCCAGAAAACAGCACCCACTCTGCCTTTCTGCTTCATGGCATATTATAAACACAAACTTGTTTATCATCCTCTTTTCTCTGGTTATCTTTTGGGGCTTTTTTTTACTAAGTAGTACCTTCATTAGTGCAGTACATGCTGGAAAAAGCCAGTAAATTAGATGCAAACTTACCAGGACTGAGTTGGGCAATGCTTGTGACAATCTTATTTTCTCAGTTCACWATCTTATTTTGATTAGCAAGTTTTCATTGTGCCTGTGGAATACTCTTTCTGGAAGAGCAAGAACAAAAGGCGACTGTGGCTTATTTCAAATGCATTATTTAAAGCTTATAGCAATCTGTTAAGGAGCAAAAGCAAAATTAAAAGGGAAAATAGAATCTTTATATTGCAACAAAATTGGTCACAGCATTGCATTTCCTGCTGTATCAACATCTTTACTGTAAATGACTAAGAGTTTATAATTCAGTTGCCACATTTCTTTCTGCTGTGAGACAGCGTCCTAGGAAAATGGCTCTTTGATTTATCTGAATATTTAAACAAAAAAAAATTCATGTGTGTTTTTCACTCAGCTTACTGTGAAAGACATTGTAAAATAAAAACAATATTAAAAATGGATATACTTAAAATCTACTCAACAGTTTAATCACACATGCTTTGGCCATTTGTACAAAAATAGAGGAAGTCCATCTTTTTTATGTCACTTTGAAAAGTAAGGTTTGGAGAAAARTAGATTTGGTTAGAGATTTTGGTCTGGCATTCTCATTGCTGGGAAAATTATTATTAATTGTGAATGTTGACAGCCAGGTTAGCTATGGGTTAGCAATGAGCACGTGGCAGCTGTGCCAGCAGGTGCTTCACCTGAGCCWGGAGTGGTGCCTCTTGCAGCAGAGCCCATCACTGCCAGGCTGTGTCATTGGTGACTGTGTTACACCCACTTGYGTGGCTAGAGACAGACTGGATTGTGGTGTTCTGAAATTAATTTTTTTCATAGTTGCACTGATTTCCAAAAACAAGGAAAATTCCAACTCTTGAATTCAAAATCCACATTTACACTCATTACCCTTTGCTATTTCAGTTATGGACTAAAATAGAAATTAAGATTTGCACTTTGATTCAGAGAACAGCTGATTTTTAGAAGYCAATCACTTTCAGACTGGTTGTTTCAAGATGCATATCTACCCTGTGCTGGACAGCATTAGGCAGTCCTCCTGCTTAAGGTTATTTTCAACCTTTTCATCTTGTCATAATGTACCAAATAAATATGAAAAATACATAATTTTAGAGTATTACATTTCATAGAGAGAATAAATTTAGAAGGACCTGAGTTGCATATTTAAATATTTCTTCCACTGTCACGAAGACCTTCCTTATTYGCAGTCTTCATTTGGATACTAAGACCCAAGGCTACAGTCAAAACTTTTTATAAAAGCTTAATGTAGCTTTTAYACACATTGATATGCACTCCAGGCAGATATCTCTCTGATCATGGCCAGGGCCAGCCAAACACAAGGCAAACACTCTCAGCAGTGCTCCTCGGCTGAGCRCCAAAGCTCCACCCCAGCAGCACCCCTTGCTCTGGCCTTTCCCCTGGCCCAGGTCCCACGGACACCCTGCACAYGGAGCCCATGGAGCTGTGCCTCTGGAATGGCAGCTGGTTTCCCACCCCTGGCTGTGTTTGGGYGAATATTCCATCTGCTATGGAATGGGAAATTCAGGGTGGCAGGGAAATGCATGCATGTGTTGAAGGTATTTTTGCTGCGCTTTTAAGTTATTGTGCTTTGGCTCCAATTGAATCTGGCTGACTTCTCAGAGGAGCTCACCAGGAGAATTTGCTCAGCTCCCCCTGCCTGCTCTGCTGCAGGGACAATAGCTTCCAGGCAGACACACAAAGCTTTCAAAATAACACAACAATTTTTGCTTTGGCCATCTGTCCATGGATTCAGATTAAAGTGCTTTTAGAGAAAATAATTCTTTGCCTTTTTTTTTATTATTATTCATTCCACATTGCCTCTCCTGAGCCAGAGACAACATGATAGGTCAGATTTCTCATACATCTCCTACAGTTTCAAAACCAAAAACACACTCTCTGTAAGCCATCAAAAAAAAGCTTTAATCCTTAAACTAACAGTGTAATTATAAATCCATATTCCACAAAAAATGTTCCCTACTAGCTGTCAGTGTCAAAAGTAAATAATTTTCATAGAGAGGCTCTAATGGTAAACACTTCACTTAAAAACCCTTCAGAGCAGACAGCAGGATAGCAGAGTTATTCAAACCAAGAAGTGAGAAATGTTCGACTCTMGTGCAATTTCCCCACCAACAAACTGCAAACAAAATTCCACAGGTCTTCCTGCAGGCAGAAATGTGCTCAGTGGAGTAGAGGTGTAAGGTTGCAGGCAAGATATTTGAGGGCAAATATGTTACAGGCTGCTGAAATGAGCTCTGTCTAGCGCTGTCCTTATAATGCTTCCTGGAACAAAGCTGGGAAAAGTTTCATGAATGAGAAGACCCTTTCTCTCACATTAAGGATGACACACAAGTTTCTGCCATGGTTTTTCTGGGGAARAGTGCTGCAAGGAATTCATCCCCATTTCGTCCCCCTCCAACTCCCACAGAGCCAAGGGTGAGCCCTGTGTTGTGCCTGATGAAGACCTGGCAGGCACCAGCCCTGCATGTCTGGCTGAACTTTGCCTCATTCCGCAGGGTACACCATTACAAGGAACAGGAGAAGGACTGAAAAATAATGGAAATTGGCTGGAAAGACTTGAGTTTAAGAGRTAATAGAAAAAATAAATAAATTCAAAAGTAAAGTTGTTTGCAAATGTCTTAACTTCAGTAATGGCCAGTTGTCCASTCTTGTCACAATGATGCCACCCTCCAGTTATGTCATTTCCAATGCTTATAGTCAAACTGTCCTTCCAGTCCACCAAGTTAGGAAGATAAAGCACAAAATTTTAATTTCCCTGTGGCAGAGGAAAAATTATCTGCAATTCCTATGCCCTGAAATAAGCAGGAACCATTTGGCATTCAGTGCTGGAGAAAGTGAGRACCTGTCTGCCTTGGATTAAAACTTTGTTCCTAAACCCTCTTTTGTTGTAAGCTTTGGCATCTTTACTACCTTCTATTTGAAAGAACTCCTATTATAGGAGACACATGAGAAAAGTAAGTCAAATGTAAGTAGAGCACATTGAACAAGCTTAAGGCAATAACAAACAAAAAATATTCTTTAAAAGGCACAAAATGTCACCTATAAAGTAATTTGTTACATTGCCTGAGTCTCACCAGACATATGCATCACATTGCTCCTTCATTAATGTTCTTCAGATGAAGTTGTACAATCAGCAGAAATCCATTAAGGAGACAGAGTATTTCTATGCTGAATAGCTTGCTTGCTTTTCTTGCTTGTCTGTAAACTGTARCTTTTTATCTTTCTCTTCTCTCTTCCTAAACAACAATCCAACATGATTAAATTTCATATCAGTAAAACATATTAAAATCGGAGGACATTTTTAATTTTCTAATTTCTTATTTCTACAAAAAATGTCATCACTGCACTAGGGAAATTGAGCTGTATGTATTATTTACTTGATACCTGGAGTCATGAAATACAGATTATTTCCTGTTATTTAGTCCTTCCTGCCCAAATCTAATGTTATTAAATTAACTGTTATGCTGAGATATGTGTAAGGAAATTTTAAAAATGCTTAACTTCTTTAATGTGTCTTATGAGTACATAATAAACCTAATCTGACAGGAAGAATATTTTAAACTTTACTAATTTCAAGCTGAGAAAAAAAATTAAAGAGGAGGATGAGTGGAGCAGAGTCATCTGTGCATGCACTATTAATACACTAATGGAAAATTAGATATRTAAAATGAGGCGGGAAATTGGCACTATGCCTTACACTGTATTTTCCAGAGGAATTCAACATACACCCCCAAAATAGATATTGAGTAGAGTGACAGACAATATGTAAGAACATATTTGGTTTTTACTAACTCTTCGAGTTGCTCGTAATGAAGAAATCAAGGATTGAAATGTATGGCTTGTCACAGCACAATTGTGTTTGTATGCTGTGCTTCAATCCTCAGATGCAATTCTTTATTTAAATATAAGCTTCCACCCTCTTCTTCTGAAGGATGTCTACCTTGTTGTGTTCACAGGATTGGGAGCACCCTAATAATAAATTCTGTGAATATTACTATTATCCAAAGGTTTTCAAGCTTGCTTGCTTTTTTTTTTCTAATAACCAGAATCACACAACCATTCTGAAACAAAACCAAATCTGACCCACTGGAGGTTTTTTGGGAGGGAGAAAAAACCAAAACAACAAAAAGGCACCTTACTAACACTGGACATTGTTTCTTTTTTTTTTTTATAATTTATTTTCTGGCCTTTGTGGCTGGATGAATTCATGTTGTAAAAGAAGACTTGCAGTAAATTAATAACAAGCTTCCTAGTTGAGAGACTTTGATCTTCTTTTCTCACATGTGGCAAATGTTTCTACTGAAGCTTTTAAGTTTAAATACTCAGATTTTGCCCATTTAAGCAGTTTCATCTGGCAACAAAAGAAAATCATGAGCCAGTCCTCTAGTTTCTACCTTGAAGGACACAAGTAAATGCCTRTCATTTAAATACCTTTCCTATAAACAGTATTTTTTGCCAATCTTTTTTTGTTTGTTTTCTAAAATTATTAGTCTGGTTTTGATTAATTTTTCAACTTACAATGCAAACCTGACTCTACAATATATGTAGACTTATAGGAGCATAACTGAAATTGAAAATAAACTGGGAAGTGACACTGTGAATCTTAACTAAAGGCAGAGCATGTATTATAGAATTATAGAATGTTATGGGTTGGAAGGGGACCTTGAAGATCAACTAGTTCCAACCTACTCTCTCCAGGAACTCAGGAGTGTCACACAACCTGTAGAAGGCACAATGACTAGAGCTGAGCACCAGGAATAAGAAAAAAATATCATTTTAAAGCTATGGATGGCTGTAACACCTTATAAACAGCACAGAGGCCAATTCTCTTTCCCCACAGCTTTAAGCCTTAGTTACCTCTGCTTTAAATTACTAAGCAAATTGCTCAGCCAGCCCATTACRTGCAGTAAAAACCAAAGTCTCATAGCTTGATTAAGGCAAGTGGCTGGAAGTCACGGCCAGCTGATTTTATGAGCATGGGGCAGCACAACCTGCCCACTGGCTTGGGCTCCTCTTGCCTTTCTACATATTCCTTCTTGTTGGTCTCTGTTCTGTGGGCAGGCATTCAAGTCCTGAACACGAGCAGTTGAGCATGTAGCTGATCTGCATCAAYCTGAGTACCTGTTTTCCCAGTTCCAGGAAAAATCACCTCTTTAGGAGTACATGACAACTGTCATGAGAAAAATAAGTGTTGCAAGAAAAATTAATCTTTGATTTGCAACTGCTAAGATGCTTCAAGTATGTTTCTAAGTCTGGTAATATAGAAGGAAWAGAGCTATAATAGCTGAACACAATAATCATGAGCAACATATTCAAATGAGCAGAGATTAAAAACTTCACTTCTTCTTACTTTTTCCTAACGACCATTTTCTGGTGGAGAGAACTCCCATGCAGGTTTCCTCAGCTGCAGAGCAGTAGTGCCTTTTTGGGTAAAGCAGAAGATGGCTCTGAACCACAGTTTTCTGACCCATAACTTTGAAGCCTGTTAATACTTTTCCCACCACCATTCACTTCCATGCTAGCACTCAGCTCTAGCTCRTGTAGAGCAGTTTTGAAGCAGAACTCATATGATCCTAATAATCATGAGGCAAATATCACCCACAGGCAGAGGTGGTGAGTGAAGCTGTGATGGAAGGGAGAGCATCCTGGGTATTGATCTTCATTTGTTTTTTTCTCCACGTTGCTTCTATGTGGAATAAAACTTCTAGTGAAATTCCACTAACRGTTCTTTCCTTTGGTCTTGATTAAAAGGTGTGAGATATTTCTTTGAGAAGCATGAAAGATAAAATTTATTACAGCATATATTTTGATTACATTCTTGGAAGTAAACCTATAGTTTTATATTCAGTTCTGAGGCTTCTGAATAATAAACAAAAAATATTTCCTTAAAATGAAAAATACACAGTCACAAGGGAAGAAAAGAAAGATGATGTTTAGGAAAACAAGTTGTTGGCAGTACAGCAGTTTCACAGCAAAAAAAACAGACCAACATGAGCCACTTTCATCCATCTTTAGTCAGTATAAGATTGCACTGAGAATGTTGAGTAAAGGTAAAGTGCTCTGAGATGGAAAGGAGTTGTTGGCTTCTTCTTTTCAGCAGGCTGAAAGGTACTGCATTTGGAATCATGCCAATATGGAGATGGATATTTTTCTGCCTGAGAAAACTTAATCAAGAAGACTTGTGATTTGGAGAGGAAATAAAAAGGTGTGTCCTGATTTACCAAACTAAAATGAGATAGGAAAAGGATTGTCTATCTTGAAATACTAGTCGTTCAACAWTTAAGATGAGCTCCATGTTAAGATATGGCAAATGGTTTCAAGAAATAAGAACACAAAAAATATTTACAAAAGTAAAAATCCATTATCTGTTCAGCTCTTTTGCTCATGCCTTTCCCACACCTGAAATCTCCACAATCTGAAGATATTACRGATTTGTTTAAAACCATAGCTCAAATATCTCCATTGTTCTAGTACAGGCTTGAAGCCAACCTGAGCTTCATCAGCCCTAGGATTCAATGAGAAAATGGTGATTTATATCCCTGGGGGCTCATATTTCTGTCTGGGATTTCTGAGACTGAAATATATGYATAAGAGCTGTACAGTGGCTAGACAGTGAGTTCATCATTGCGCAATGTCTCAGACTTACCATGCACATGCTGAAGCAAAGGTCATCATCACCCTCTGCAGAGTGTATGAAGCAGGGCTGATGGGAGCCAGGCCCCTAAATCCCATTGTTCATGCATGAAAAGGTGGGTGTGGGGATGGCTATGGGTTTGTTTCACTCCTTCCCACCTTAATCCTCAAGGCAGATGGGGTTGAGCTCAGCRCCACAAATTACCTGGCCTATTCTGACAGATGAGTTTTGAAAAGAGGAGTYGTCAGCATATGTAGTGTCAGTTCATTTTCTTGATCTGCCACAATTTTTGACCTTTCAAAATTAAATCTGAATATATTTTCCCTTGTGAAAATGTCTTTGTTACCATTTGAACTTCAGAGAGACAACAAYCAGTCTTAGGTATTCCCTAAACCAGGTGAAAAGCATGTTAACCAAGTTGAGACACTCCAATCCTGCACYCTCCATCACCTGCTTGAAACTGGAACAGGTCCCTTTGGCTGGATGAAAGACAATGGGGGAATACAAATGAGAAAATTCATTAAAACAGCTTCCGATAGCAGTCTCTCAGCATCTTGCACACTARGATGACGTTATGCATCTCTGTGTAAAATAATCTTTCATGSCCATATTCAACTTATTTCAGTGASGAACACTTCATTCTGGACCCACCAACTATAGAAGAAAATAATTCCATTTATTGATCAATTCCAGTTTATAAAAAGAATTYATATGTCATCAGAACTCTTTTAGGTTTTAATTTACAGACATTTACMCAAATATAAGATTATTTTCATAATGTATTGCCTTTGTTAGGAAACCTGACTTAAGGAACCTCTAAGGGATTTTTGCTTTCCCACTTTTCTTCACTTACTTTGCTTCTCTGTTGACATTCATCACATCCTCACAGATGGACAAACAGAATGATTTGTAGAGGGCACACAGTAAAGAGGCTCTCCAAAAGACCTTGCTTAAAAATAATCCACAGGAAAATAAAAAGGCATCACTTACAAGTTCTCATTTCCAGCTTTCCAGACTTGAAAAGGCACATAAAAACACAATCCTTGGCAAAAGAACAATTTTCTCATCAGACATATTTTTGATGTATACAATGTATTTCTCCCATCTCCAGGCTGTGTCCCAGATCCTTTTATTTTCAGCTAGGGCATTTATTCAAAAGGTTGCACACATGTGCATTGCTTTCTTAGGTGTCAGTAGAGACACCCCAGTCTAGAGCGTGATCTCTATCCATACTTCACATGCTTAGGATCCTGCACAGCCAACCATGGACATCTATTTATCACATGAACAGGACACTCACAGGCATGACAGGCTCTTACCTTCCCATAACTGGACATTCCTGTAATTTACACCACTCTTTATCTGCACCAAACTCAACCCATAATATCACAGAATTGGCAAGAACAGTATTCCTATGGSCTCATGGTAAATGCAGACTTATACTAGCAAGGATAGCACCAGCTGGAATGACCACCACAATTCCTGATCCRTGAGAAAATAAAATGTGTAGGAAAAAAGTAAGGGGAAAATACAYATGAATGTATTTACATAAAAGCTTTCCTCAATGAGTCTAGCAGGATTGTAATAACACATAAAGGGCAGTCATTCTTACAGCATTACAGATACAATGACGATGATCTTCCATGTCACAGATTTTTAAATKATCCACAAAATCAACACACCCTCTGTAACATATTTCACAGGCTGCTGTGCTATAAGCAGGCTCAGTGAAGATATCCCTTTCCCTCACTGCAAACTCATAACTAACCATGAGATGAAATATATGATTATTATAGCCATCATTTTTTACCCTTTCACTTCTAAAACTATCATTGCCAAATGCAGCAGACTTTTATGTATAGCAGAGAAGACTATGACAGGGAAGGTTGAAGAATTAACTTTCAACCACAAAATGTTCTTGTTAACCTTTTTCTACAGATGAAGTGGCATCTTTTTGTGAACAAGTAGATTCAGCAGTGTCGTAACTCATAGGAGCCATTGGGGACAATTAGCATTATTGAAGGTTCATCAGACTCTGATAGACTTAATTATGGACTATAGACAGTTTGGACTTGATATGGATCTCAAGATGGACATTCATAAATCAACATAAGCTGTCAAGAAATTCCTTTTCTTTTCCCAGAGGAATTTTTAGTTGAGCCACATTGTGAATTAACAAAAAAGTATTTTTAATTCTAGCGAAGAGAAGCTGCATGAAATCCTCAGGCTTATTTATTTTAGTGAAACAACAGTTTAGTACAGAAAATAAACACTTACTATTAGAGRGACACCAAGATTAAATACACCTGATTAGATCTCAAATCATCAAAAATATGAATTTCTAAAAAATATTTGATTTTGAGTTGTCCCTTCTCAAGCTGATTATATGGTGTTTCTGTGGATTTCCATGTCAGTGCAGAATAAAACCACAGCAATCTTTTTTGGGGGGCAAGTACTTTTTTGTAACACTGAGTTGAAATCTCTTGTACTTACTAGGTATAAAAAAGCAAAAAAATAAAAATTAAGAAAAATAAAATAGAATTCATTTCTTCCTCTTTCATACCAGATTTACATACTTTCTTTWCCTATAAATATAGTAAACAAGCACATCAGACAATGTAAACAGTGAGCTGCAACAACATAGCTCTTCCCAGRTCTGAGAAGAGATAGCCACTTTTCCAAGTAGATCAGTTGGAATCAATTTACCCATTAATTGCTTCATTTTCTCTTCCCAATCCTCAGATTGATTTTCTATTCCAGACACTAGAAGCTGGTGAAGTCTGCTGGTAGCAAATGCTGTCAATCTCAATTTCCTTATTTATCTCAGTCAGTGAGTCTTGGTAAAAGATAGCATGGTACATAATGAAGGGCTTTTTCTGAAAGAGTTTTCTCCAAATAGATCTCAAGACAYGGAAATACTCAGTACCTCAAACTCCCGTTGTTGCCAGCATATTGGCAGTAGCCATCTCTGAACTACATTTCCAAAATGAAAAAATTCCTGCATGAAGAGAACTGCAGCTTACTGGACAGAAACAGTTCAGGGAACGAGGTGTAACTGTCACATTGTTGTTTCTCAATTTCTTTGTGCTTCAGAGCCTTATTCTGCCTACTCTTTACATACTAGAGACCTTCTTTTTCAATAATTTAACAAATGAGAAGGTTGTTTTTCGATTGTACATAGCTCAACAGGAGTCTGGCAGGTTTCTAATTGGTTCTGTAGCAAAGAACAGAATAYGCACAAATGTGCATATTTATGATCTTAATTCCATTAAACAAGAAGTAAAAATACATTTGTCCCTCCACCAACCATTCCACCGCATCCCCCAAGAAGAAGATACATAGAAAATTTCAGTTTTACCATGAAATATATTGTGGTTTTCTGCCTATTCATACTGAAGCTTTGAGTGACTTTGCCTTTCATTCTCTTGAAGACACAACAACATCACATTCTTTGTTTCCTACTAAAATTCCCACTCTTCATACATATTTGGTGGTGATGGTTTATGAAGAAAATGGGAGTAATTAATGAAACCTTGTTAAAATCCAGGCCATTTGACAGCCAGTAGAAGCTTTGCCATTGACTTTCAGAAAACTAGCACTTTATCCTGATTATTTCTAGACTGAGGTACAGCTTTTACCACATGAGACTTCAGAAGAATTTCCTACCGTAAAAACCTGTTTAAAGAACTGGGATCCAAGGAACATCAGGCAAGCTCATGGGCTTAACGTTGCATGTCTCAATCTACCGAACAAATGCAAAGCTTTCCCAGAAAATTTCTTTTTCTTTGCACGATGGTAGGTCTGCTATTTACTAAGCGTACAGTTCATCATYAGTCTGCAAAGAAACGTTTATATCTAGCTGCTTTGAGACTCATAACTAAAAACAATCCACAGAGGAAACTTATTTTGTATATTTTTTTAAAAAAATTCATTTCCATAAAACTATATTCCTTCATTTTAATGATGAAAAATACATCTAGGTCTGGCTAAGAATTAGTTTGAAAATAATCTGGGCAACTTATTTTTTAAATTTTTTTTTTTTAATGTATAAAGCATTATCTTTTCCACTGTGACTAATGCTTTGCAAGTCTTTTTTCTAACAGATTCCATGCTTTCATTTTAACATTAACATACAGCATTTTATTTCATCTTCTAAACTGCATTTAGCAGGCTTGATAACTAATAAAACTAATTAAAAGTTTTTCTTAATTTCTCCTCAGTTAAAGCATTTTTTCCTCCAGTACTATTCTTTAGCTAAGTTTTTTATTCAACCATAAGTGGAGGTTTGAAGCTCACCTATTTTATCTCCAGGTATATCTCTTAAGAGAGATGGAAAGTCAGAATAAAACCCAACTCAACATATCTCAGACTTTCTAAAGTCAAGATCTTCTATTCATTGGAGAAGACAATTCAGCAYTCACATGTGAAAATTGTTATCAGAGACATAACTATTTTTTTGCAATTATCTATAGCAAGATTTTAAAATGGCTGCTCCCTATGTCAAAAATATGCTAAGCTTAACCAGGATGCAGCTCACCAAATCCTGTAAGAAATCCTGCCATGTTAGAAAAGGTTTATCTTTCTCAAGTGCTAGGAGAATGGAAGCAGAAGAGCAGGGAGGAAACCACACCCTGACCCAAGCAACACCAGGCGATGTCCAGCCCCCGCAGTTCCGTGGGTTGGGGTAGCCCAGCTCACACTCACCCGTCCCCTCCTGCCTGGGGTGCATCGGTCCTGGCACAGTGTGGGGTGTCAGGGCTGCACAGCAAGAACTGTCCTGCCAAGGGCTGTGCAGTGCATGGGGAACATGGCTGGCTAAAAGAGGGGTTGCTGTCACTGGGCTGGCTAAACTGCAAGGCACTTTAGAAGCATTTAACTACTGATTTATCATAATRTGTATCAATTTATCTTCTGCTATTGACTGGAAGTTCTGCGGTGAATGAGTGATTCCATAATTCTTTTTTTTTTTTCAATTTGGATGACACTTATCAAAATTGATGCAACTTAATAATACCTTGTCCTGTCATTTTTTAAAATTGAGATCCAAAAAATAATAATTTCTTGTATTTAATAATAGCTGATTTCCATATAGCAAGGAAATAATCATCATTCTACTTATTTTAAAATGCCACAGAAGTTCAAAACTAATAATTACATCTATTTCAAGAAAATGTTATGATTTGATGACTAGAAAATGTCTGTAAATGACACTTTTCCACTATGTTTTCTATTTAGTATTAATTCTGGCTAATTGTAAGGCTCCRGACTTTTTTCAGACTAGGGCTAAAATTGTTAGCAACTTAAGAATTATTCCTAGGCTGAGCAGCTGCAGAAAAAGGCTGTTTTTGAAAAAGCTATGAAAATTACTTTCCCTTTCTCCAGCTCTTGAAAAAGTCAAATGAATTCTAAAATGTCCTTCTGATATAATATGCACATAAATGCCAGAAAAGAGGTTATTGCAGTCACTCACAGGCAGAATAAGCTGGTAGTAAATGCATGAATGTTGATATTAATGATTCAATTCCTACTACATTATTATGTCCAGAAACAAAAAAGTTCTTTCCTTCCACTAAATTGGGTTATCTGCCTTTGCCTTTAAAAATTATTAACAAAGATCTCCAAGAAGGAAGTTTTTATTTGCCACAACAAAAAAATACCCCAAGGATCTGTTGAAGTGTTCACTAAACASATTACAATGGTCTTTGAAAAGTCTACTTTTTAGCTGTTAATGAAAATATTTGTCCAAATCCTTTCCTCACTATGAATAAATGTTACATTAACTATGGAAGAAAAATCAAATCGCTTTCTTGACAACTACCCCAGAAAAACTGTCTATGCACTAAGAAAACTTACTTAGAATAAGGTGAGCACCTGATTTCATTGCTTAGAACAACTTAAAAATATGCCATGAAATTCCTTAAGAATATTATTATTAAGAGAACAAAAGTAGGGACTCTAGTTTATTACCACTTGGCTAGTTTGTGTGTATACCTTGAACTCTGAGCTGTTCAGACTAGAAATTTCCACAAATAGTGCATGTTTAAGGCTACCAAAGGGAAGTATCAGCAGTACTAAAAATTATATAATTTGTTGTTGAAGTTCTATATCTTACATCACTTGGTCATTTTTGAGGGGGAAAGCTGATTTCCAYGGCCTTCAATGTTGCTGTTAGGTGTTCAGTGTGGTTTTCCCTATTTGTTTCTTCGTGTGCCAGATAGTGATATAGGGTAAGCCAGGGGTGGTTTAAAAATCATCTCTTCTCTTTGTAGGTTTGTCTAGCAGAGCAAACAATACCTAGATTCAGTAAGGTCATATTCAGGATTTAAAAAGCCCTGCCTAAGGGGGTTGCAGATCTGTTAGAGAAGGGTCAAGTGTTGCAGTCCAGCTCCTGGTACACTGTAATGCCACAGAGCAGCATTCCAGGGCCTGGGAGCATCACGCGTCCAGGCAGATTGGCTGAATCACAACACCAGAAGGGCTTCCAGTTTCACATAAGAGAATTAGGTATTCTCTTCCATTGTTCCACCATATGCAAATCCAGACAGTTCTGTTGTCTTAACTCCTATCTGGGTTTTAATGGCCTTGGTTGTTTTAGTCTCTAAAAATGCTGGTCTGGAATTATCATATTACGCAGTCTATATGTCACATTAAAGTCATATCATTGTTGTTTTTCTGTAATAATTCCATTGTAATCAGGAAGAATTTACTCCTTGAGAAGCACTTGCAGGTAATCATCTGTATTCCTTTMTATTTGTTTCCCTTCTTACATTCTTTAATTATAGAACATTGTGACTTGGATAATTATCTTTGTAGCTTAATGCATCCAACAAAGAGAATTTTAAAAAAGAGCAATTTATAAATAAAATGAATGCAACACTTTTAAGAAATATTAAGCCATTTGTATCAGACCACCAATAAATATGCCAAGCACAAAAATTATTTTTTTGAGCAAGTCTAAAATTTYAGTGAAGTAGAATTTTTCTCACTTTCTACCTTCCTTTGTCAGCATAATGTAACAACCTGCATTTCTACTTTGAAAAGCAGCCACCTTCAATCAAATAAAAGTCTYATTAAATTTTTCACATTCTCCTTCAGGAAAATGCATTTATATGGTTTTTCCCATTGTCTGTCTTTAGTGYTGTTTAGCAGAGCCATTGAAGTGATGCTAAAACAGCAGCACAGGGTGGATGCAGAATGTATTAATAACAAAATAATTGGAATGTCAAAGCTCATGAATTAGCCCTTCTCAAATCCAACTGCAATCAGCAGATTATGGGGTTTGTGCCTTGTACAAACTATAAACACTGCAATTCATTATATGCATATCCAATATTTTTTTCTCTAGACTTCTTTGCCTCTGAGTGCTAAATTAAGAAATTAATCCTTCAGAGGTCGATGAAAAAGGCTTTATTGCTATTCACAAAATCAAATACTTGGAACAACAAACAGTCTGGGCAGCTCCCCCAGCCCAGCATATCACCACTCCATCTGTGCTTAGCATGCCATTGCTAGAGAGTTATTCAGCTAAGCTTAAAATTCAGACAGTTCTCAGCTATTGCTTCTTTCTCCTGAAAACTCTAACTTCAATACATCAGACAAAAATATTAGCTCTGTAGGAGGAGAATGTGGGCATGATTAAGGYTTAAATCCTTTCTTCCTGAGCCAGTCCCTCAGGAATAATCCTTTCTTCCTTTAAGCACACAGATTTCTGCTGAAACCTCTTCCTTGCCCACATGAAATAACACCTTCACCCTTTTCTTGTGTACACGTAAAAGTACCAAACAGTGTTGTGGTAGTACAATAGACAATGACAGATAGACACAAGCCAACATTTCTTTAATTTTTAAATGGGGAAAATAAACTGAGGAGGAAGTGGGCAACAAAATTCTCTTTTACTGTCTACACAATTGCCAATACACAAAATAAAAACTAACCACCATCTAGTCATTGTACCTTTTTGACCTAGCATTCTGAGCTACATTTCTTTACCTCCTGACACAAAGAACAGTTCAAGAGTTCAGTTCAGGTGAAAATTCTTCTGGGTGGAMACAAAGACCACTTTTAAATTTAATACTTATAGGACTATTATTTTTCTCA
Source organism: Cardinalis cardinalis (assembly GCA_014549065.1). Taxonomy (NCBI): domain Eukaryota; kingdom Metazoa; phylum Chordata; class Aves; order Passeriformes; family Cardinalidae; genus Cardinalis; species Cardinalis cardinalis. The sequence goes on along the minus strand of JACDOX010000009.1, from coordinate 1,145,904 downwards.
CATACAAAATCTGATGGTCATTGATGAATTACCCAGAGGGAAAAAAAATCTTTTCAAGAGTCCCKAACTCCTTTAGACATTATCCACACTTTGTAAAACTTCTCTTCAGTGACTTAGGGAAAGCTAAATTCTATCTGGCATGCATTCCATGCACAGCTTTTTAATAAAATTGATGGACAAATATTTTTTTTAACCTGATGACCCTCTGTGTCATTGATTCCCCTAGGCTGTAGAAATGCCTATGCCAAAGGCCATAGCCTCTGGGAGTACATAACATGACATGTGCTTAGTTTGTTTCCTTGAATATATCAAAGATGAGAGCTTTTTCTGATTTTTAAAAATGCCTCTTTTGCTATATACTCATTGCATATACTGTTGCACAGAAAAAGAGTAGCTGTATTACAGTGCATTTGTACTCTATGGCAGCTCAAATTTGTAGCTGCTCTGAACATTAAAAATCAAAAACACAAAAAAATTTCTGCTTTCTTTTCAATCTGTGATTTACCTTCCACCCTCCACCTTTAAACTTCTAACTAATCAAACTTATCATAAAAAAATTTCCTTCTTCTTCCCCTCTCAGCTCCACCTGGGCTCTTCCTTTGTTGTGATATTCCCTTGGAGCATCTTACTCTATTGATACTAATCAGCTTTTGTCTCAGTCTCTAGTTGAGTTCTGAGCAATTACTCTTCACTAGTGCAGAATTTTGAAGGTTGATGCCTCATATTTCATAGGCTGAAAGGTTTTCATGTATTAAAATTGTCTATTTTTTTCTAATTATATCAGTAAAAGGTTTTACATCTCCCCCATGAACCTTGTTTAACCCAGATTGCAAAGACCCGCATTMATTTTTTCCGATTTTTAATGGATATTTTACTAAGACCTTTGTGTTTGCAAATATCAAATACCTTGTTGAATGTTACAAAACTGATCTCCTACAGCTGTCAGTTAATTTATTTAAATACCAAAAGTAATGCATTTTTTATTAAACAACTAGTGAGGGAACGAARGAGAAAGCATTTTTTTGCTTCATTTCCCTAGCAGCATCCAAGCCTTGCCTGTGGTCCACTCAATTTAGGGACTCCATAATCTCTCTGTAAATTCCACAAGTGAGGGCTGCCTGGTTATTGTCACCACAYAATGTCCAGTAAGAGGAAGCAAAGCTTGCAGGGGATAACAGAGTATTCACATAGCTTTGCATAAATATTGTATAATGGCTTCCCTTTGAGAGATTTGTAATGCTCACATTAAAAATAACTGGAGTGCATATCAGATTAGCCTCTCCACACTTCAGAAGTATGTGGCTTGGAAGAGWGACAGCGTAACTCCCATTTCATACATTCAGTACCTCTTGTGAAACAGATTCTTTCAAAAAATAAAACGTACCAAACCATGTATTAACAATTAAATTGTTCATCTCTTTATGAAGGTAATAGCAACTATTTGCTTATGAATAAAACTATATAAATAAGCAGTTTCATAGTAAGTCTGTACGAGCAATTTGTGGATCTTTGGATTTTTCAGTCAAAAGACACAAGTTCATACTACTCTGGGAATCTTCCTTTTATGCAAACAGCTGGATCAGGCCAAAGAACTTTGCCAAGTTTTACTTCTGTACTTTCCTTTTTATACAGTTTCCATACACTAATGTCTCTGATATGTCAGTTTCCCAGCAAACAATATTTYATTCCTAGGAGGAATAGAAAAAGGTAAGAAACATTTGCTTTTTTGCAGGATTTTTGCTGTCAGGAAGGTCTTGCCCAGCCTTGTGCTAAATGGTTCAGCAATGGGACTGACTTTCTTCTGTAAAAACACAGTTCTCATCCTAGGAGTGCTCAGTGTTGGTGAAATTACCCTGACAAACAGGATATACTTTACCTGGTTCACTTCTAACCCATTTACAGATATTAAACTAGTGATCCTGCAAGACGTTCAGTGCCTCCAGTTCCCACTAAAGTGGAATTCAGTCTTACCACAGAACAACTTACACTGCCATTATTTCCCTCTTTCCACCTCAGAAGTAAATTTTGTGATAAATTTATGCACCATAAGGTACAGCCAACTTTGAAAGAAAAAAATCATTGCGTTGAAGGAAGTACTCCCTCTTGGAGTGACAGAACTCCCCTGCTAAMATGCAATCAGGATGAAGCCAGACAACTTCAGAAAGAGGGGAGTCCTTGAACTGGAAAGAAAAGATTCTCCATTCTCATATTTTCATGATCAACCTGCAGTTTTCTGGACAACACGGGCCTCTGTCTCTATCACGCTTGCCTCAGATGGTGACCTCTGCAGAAAAAAGTAAGTTCTTCAGATGCTGTTTTTCTGAATCTTGACTCTCTAGCCAATGCTAAAGCTGGTCTTAATCATAACAAAAATATCATTATCTGAAGTTAAACAGACTATTTCTGCTCATGTATTTCTGTAAACATTGCATTTTACTTATGTAGKATTTTCCAATCTCATCAGTACAATGAGACCTTAAGTTTCTGGCAGCAACAGCCCTTTTCTTGATGTCATCAGAGTCAAAGAATTAATAAAGTTCTACAGTCCTTCTCATCAAACCCTTCCACTACCTCTCATCTTTTACACAGCTATCCTGACTCATCAGCAGTCTACCTAGATTAAACAAGCATTAAAGAGACACCAGCGAGAGTCTGATATTTTCTTTTCCCCACATTGTAAGATTAAGGTAACCCTAAATTTAAGCATTATACCATCATTTCGACCTCAGCCTAACTTCATATATGAATTTCACCTCTGGCATAACATGCTCCTTGAATCTGGACAGAAATCTCTTTATACTTCTTCAGACAGCAAGGTCTACAGGGCTTCGTAACAAGCTCTCAAACAGATTGATTAACTAAATTGGACTGGGAAATTTACACAACAGTAAGAATACTAATCAGAGAAAAGATATGGCCAGGATTAGGGTAATGCTATGGACAGAATTAGCTGTGGATTTCAGTATATTGCTACATTCTGCAAGACACAGTGAGTTAATAGGACTGTGTCTGCAGCTGTAAATGCTGGAGGATAAGACTGGGAATGGTCAAGGGTAGACAGAGCATTTGAGTGAGGGTGAAAATGTAGAGCTTCAGGCATTAAAGAACAGKTTTTTTAGGAATTCAGCATTTAGGGCACACTCCTCCAAACCATTAAATGCCAAACAAGTACACTGACAGAGGATTTGCTCAACAACAAGAGAGCTCACTGCACAAGCTGTTTAGAAACTTTCTTGCTGAGCAGAAAAGGACTGGTTAAAAATTATACTAATTAGCCATACCCACAAATTCTCCCTACATACTATTCTGTTGTAGGAATATATTATGGATCAGATTAGAATTTAGACAAGATCAAAGAAACTTGCCTATGAGGTACTGAAGCTTTGGCTTTCTCTTCAATACCTTTAGTGTTCCATAGTAAAAAATCAACTGTGTCAAAGGACTCTCATAGCCATTATCTTATCATCCTCACCATAGTCCCCACTGTACTTTCAACTGCTACCTATTAGCACTGTCTCAAAAAATATCCTAGACACAAACTTACAATACCAAAAATAGGGAGTAAAATAATTTAGTTCTATAGATTTGGGCTGCACCAATCAGTTAGCCTTTGGGATCAAATGGTCTCTGTAGTGTGGATGACTGCACAAATGTCGTTTGATTCACACAAAATCACTGATGAAATTTCCTTAATTCATGAACAAGTTACTGCTCAACTCAAAATATAGAATGGATACAAGTCTTGAAAATYGTCTCTCACCTCTCTGCTGGATGCCTCAAGCTGAAGACACACTTGAATTGCTCCTGACACATGGTGTCTTTGAGAAAGTTTTCCATGTCCCCTGCAAAAGGCAGGACTGTTTCTTTTCTGCCTAATTACAAATTGGTTCAGCTGAGGTCTTTGCCAATTGGCACTACACATCTAGATCAGCAACTTCAAAAACTCAGCAGTCAATACACGTAGGGAAATTAGAAAAAAAATGCCTCTCTTAGAATTATGCAATATCTTGAGCTGGAAGAGATCTACAATGATCATCAAACTCCAACTCCTGGCCCAGAATAGGACAGCCAAAGCATTACACCAAAATTTTTGTACCTGCAAAAATTTTACAAACACTTCTTGTACTTTGGAAGGCTTGGGGCTGTGACCACCTTATGGGCAGCCAATTTCCCTGCCCAGCCACCATCTGGGTGAAGAATATTTTTCTAATATCCTGTGATATCCCCTGACACAGCTTCATACTGTCTTTTAAAGTCCAGGGAAGTTTTGTTATATAGTCTGATCTGGTTTATGCAGACACCTTAATATGATATTATTTCATTGCCAAGAATTATATTATTTAATTTTTTTTAGGAGTTTTTCCTGATTTTTTCCAAARTTTCTGCTGTACCACTTGAAGGACTTGAAGCACAAGATTTTCAGTTCATATRCAGGAAAACAAAAGCAGAATAAAGGAAATCCATCACTATCATTTACAATACTATAAGGCCAGAAAACCAGAGAATATGAAATAGTAGAACATTCCAGACCACATAAAAATACTCAGTTAAAAATGACACAGTTAGATAAATGCCCCAACACCCAGGAAACAGAGACTTGTTCTGCAGCTTCACTGTTCTGTTGTACCAGGTCTCTTGTGTGTGAATTAATAATCATCAATATTATCAAGTGACCAAAAGCAATTATATAGAGCACTGATTTTGCACTTATTCCTATCTGTGCTTAATTTTCTGTGCATAAGCTGTTTTATTCATGTCAATGGGACAACACATTCAGGTGAAGATAATTCTGAGGAAAATTATTTGGAGCATTAGGAACATTGTAATACAAAGAARCAGAGATCAAAACTGCAGTGTTGTTTGTAGCAGATTTGAAGATACTTTCATACAGTTTCTTCTTATTTTTCCTTACATTTCCTATTGTCAGTACATCAGGAAACTTGAAGAAGACTATATATAGAAGACAGCGAATTAAGTGGGCCRGCTTGTGTGTTCATACAGATTTGTGTAGGAATAAATTGATAATTTGTGAAGACATTACATAAATTCTATACATGTCCACTTTACAGCCTAATCTAGTCCTTTTTTATAATCACATTTTGTATAATAACATTTTATTATTAAAATTGCTATAGTGTTATCTAGTATTTGTATCAGAATCACCATGATCCAATCCCAAAGCTTACCAATCTCTCTGTAACGAAAAAAGCATGAAAAATAGGAACTTTCAGGCTCAAAATGTTACTTTCTGAACTTAAACTAGCCATGTCTGCTATTCCATTGGAGGTGGTTCCCTACAGCTTGTAACTTGTTATTCTGTGCAGCTAGTTAGTCATTATGGCACTCATAGAGGAACTGGATGGTTCCTTGGCCTATGAAGATTCTCTCCTGCAAATACTCTCCCACCTGACAGCACTCACACCCAGACATTTACAATGAGGGATTCATGTCAGAAAACAGCCTAAAAACCTCTACATTATTGTCTGAGATGAGAGTGGCACACATTAGTCAACGGGTCTGAAGCTATTTTCTCCTTCTGCCTTTCCATCTCCTAAGGAATGTTGAAGAGTCCTCACCTGCCACTGGAGCCTGGGAGGTGAGAAGTGAGTTTGAATCTCCATAGCCTGAAGCACTGATGGGTCAGCTGCTCTAAGATGCATAGCTAGAAGAAATATGAAGCTGAAGAAATAACCAATCCTCCCTCCTGCAAGGAAAACTTACTCTTTTGGAAGAAGGATTATAGATACCTGTCTTCAAGTGAACATTGGGCTTTTGGATTTGAAGGGGCCAGAGGCATCCATACTGGGGAAGAAGAAGGCATTRCAGAAACATACCTGAGAGCAGTGKTGCCATTTCCTATGGCTTGAAGCATAGGAATTATTCTGCACAGATTTCAGCAGCTCCCCRTCCAAACAGGGTGATGGGTTTGCATCTTCTTCTGAGGTACCTGTGTTCTCCTAAGTGTTGTAACAGGGAGCCTTGGAACAGCRTGCAGTTTTCATTACTGAGCTCTTTCCTAAAGAGTGGATAAAGAGGCCTCAGTCCTCTCACACCCTGGTCTCTGCAGATCCAGTTCATCAGGTTTACTGGATCTGGTCCCTATTTCTTTCAGAAAACCAGCACTGTGCTCTCATATTTAAATATCTATTTTCTTTAGCATGGAAACAGGCAGACTGCCATGTGCTTGATGAAGCCTGTTAATTTATATAATTTTAAATAAAAATAATTATACTTACAGAACAATTCATTGCTATTCATTTTCATACTGAAAACAGCCATCACTGCTTTTTCATGAGGAATGAAAGCATCTAATTTTTTAATATTAGTCTCCAAATACTTTAAAAAATCATTTTCATACTTAGTTTTCATCTTTGCTTCATGGAAAATCAAGAATACAATCCATTTAGATCTTCCATGGTAGCAGATTTATGCAGTGGAATTACTGAGGCAGCATACTCAGATTTCTCCCTTTCTTCTATGCAGAGGAAATACCCTTGTATTTCCCCCCTTCTGTATGAAAGTAATTAAGCCCTGAATGTAAAATCTATGAAATTAATTAAAATATACATGAAACAGGATATAGATCAGTGTTTGCATCCCAGTTAAGATGGTTACTAAGGTGTACGAAAYAGAACTCTCTGTAAAGTGAAAGGAAGAAATCTTGTGATACAAATAGAAAGAGAAATTTTGTCACATGGTCTATTCTACCGAGATAGAACATCATTTTGTAAACAGTATCTAAATTAAATTAAACTGGCTATTCTTTTCTATTSTTATTTAGTATTTCAAATTTTCAAAGCCATCACTTTTTGGTTTTCAGCATTGCTACTGAAGAATAACGTGGCTGCTTATTTCAGCCTTACTTTCATTTTCTCCGGATAGATTTTCAATGCAGCTGTGTTTTCCTCAAGTGGAAGCAAATTACTCCATACATTTCTCATCCTTTCTTCCTGCCACAACATCGATCATACTGAAGGCAATACATTTTCTTAATATTAATTTTGTGAAACCCATTCAGCAAAAATGGCACCAATTCATTCATTTTTTGTGGATCTAAAGGGTCTAAACCAGTAGATAACTTTCTGGCCAGTGCTAAGTAGGTTCTGCACACCAGAAGAGCATTCAAATAATSTTAAATAATTTTCAATACTAAGGGTTAATTCTATCCCCTAAAAAATAAATTGGTACTCCTCATGATTGCATCATCTCGAATCCAACCTTCATACTCTAATTTCATATTCTAGAGCTAGTTCAATGAAAAAATCAAAAAAATATTTTTCTTTCAAATTTGCTTTTTTTGCTGTAAACAGAGTATCTTTTGGAGAAAAAAATTACTTTGGACAGATTTTTTTTCATAGTGATGCCCTAGGTTTTATCTTTTATATTTTTCAGGTTCTGTACTGCTTTAGTGTGTAGTTCTGAGCTTCATATTAAGGGATGGTAAGTTCTCTTCGCAGAGTAGCTAGACAAAAATTTCCATTCCTAGCTTGGGACCAAGGACAACTGACCCAAATTTCAGACCCAAGAGCATAAACAACGTGGACTGAAGAGAGAAAAACAAGAATTATGGGACTTCATAAGAAGGATGGGACTTTATAAGCTAAAGCTATAATTGCACAATTCACTCCAATATGCCAATGGACCAGAACTTATAAAAGTGAGAGACCCCATGACTAGTTGTCCATTTTGTAACCATTTTGAGTCCATCTAGGATGTAGCCCTGGCTGGGCTCTTGTACTGCCCAATGTRTATCCATTGAGGTCTTCTAATAAATACCTACTTTATTCTTTAACTCTGTCTAACCTCTGTTCTAGGTCAGCCTTCACAAGACATCAGTAGAGTTGTTGCAAACATGTTTAACTTCCTACAAGTTCACAATCTTAGCTCACTGAAAACCTACTGAGCCAAAGTCCCTGAGCTATGGAAAAGGTGCTACTGACATCCTGTCCATTCTTTCTATTGTAACCCCCAGAGATGAAACCTCACTGCACAGCCAGCCTCACCAAGATAACTTGGTGACAAGATCAGTTACAATCATTGGACAAAAAAGCATCCACCTCTCAAACGTGTGATCCCTTCAATTAGTATTAGGTCCATTTAGTATTTTCCTAAAGCTATTGCAATAATTTTTATAGGCCCAAAATGATTTTTCATCATTGTGGTTTATCTTAATTTCTTTACATTTAAGAAATTATAGATTTTGATGAGAAAAAAAACTTTAGGCAAGAAAAATCTTTTTCCTGTTCTAAAGGAATTCATATTTCTGTGAAGTGCAGGACCATATTATCAGGACTACTATTACCACTAAATCTAGTGTTCATAGCAATAAAATCAAAATCAACATACTCTGCATTAGATTGGGGCTGTGGAGGAAAAGTGGACAATCGGTAGCAGAAATTTAGTTATCTTCTTACTTCTCTTATGACAGTATGGAAGTAATAACAAAGAATATATTTAAATTCCTAYCATTTTTGAGTATCCAGCTAGGGCYCTTCTCAGGCAATGTGGAAAACAATGTACTTTCTCAGCTCTGCTGCTTGACACAGAGTGGTTTTGGCTCACACAGATATCTGACATGAATATGTCCACCTAATTGCATAACGTTTTGGCAAAATTTCTAACCACTAGTAAACTGTCTCATAAAAGGGAATTGGAAAATGTCAATTAAAATAGAACTCCCATCCCTGCCATAAGCCCAGCAGAGTGCATGGAAAGCTTCATCCCCATGGCCAAATCCAAGGAAGGAACTTGGAAAGAATTTCTATTAATAGTAAAATTTTTGTTCCTTACTGCCACTTTTGATTATAAAAATTTCCTGTCCTGAACTTTTTTTAAAAAAATTTAGGCAATTTGTATGCAGGGAGTGTTGYACAGCCTTGCTGCTGCTTCCATTTCTGTTCAGAAAGAGTTCCCATTAAATGTGCTGGCATGAAACTCTTGTARAAGACAGCATCTTTCCTATTCAAATCAACAAATAGCTGCTAAGATTGAAGAAATAGTGATCAGAAATATCAGGTGTTTTATTTTCTGCATTTTTTTAAGGAATAATTCCACTTTCTAACTGCAATTTCAATTGCACATTCTAATTGCCATTTCTAACTGTAGGATCATGGTGGGGAAGTGTGAAAAAACCCCCACCGACTGTGTCAAGAATCCAAGTTGACTACATTGCACTGTCATCCAAAAATAATGTTATTTGTACTTATTAATTGTAGGAGTTTGCTACAGACATCACAATACTGCCAGAGAGTCTTGTGAATGGTCAGACTGGGAAGTTTCCTTAACATATGCCTTTCAAATAAAAGCTTTCAAGTTGTGTCATTCGAAATACATAGTGGAGATAAATCAGTGGGGGGAAAAATCATAGAGAGACTAGATATTTGAACAATAAATGTCTTCTTTTAATTCAAATAAATTTAAAAGGCAGAAACATATGTACCACCTGTTTGAACAATATATTAATTAATAGGGAATTCTGTTAATCTATGCAGAGATAACTATTATCAGTACTAATTGAACAAGAAAAATTGCAAGCATGAAAAGGAAATTATATTTCTATGCTGTCAGATGAAGTGACGAATGGAGAAGTATTTACAGCACTAAAATATACACTTGATCTTGTGGCAATGCTGGAAACGGGTTTACAGAAAAAAAAAAAAGATTATTAGGATGTTGTTTTGTTGGGGTCTTATTCAGGTAATCTGGGCAAGGGAACCAGATACAGATATTCAAAAATTACCAGGTGAAAGCACATAGCAGATCATCTATCTTCATCAGTCACCCAGAAGACCTCAGACATAAAGGAAGAAAAAAATTACCAACCACCACATTTGAACCTGCTGAATCCAAGGATGCTTCTGAAGTATTAACCTCAAATGCATTTCTCCCTACCAGGGAGACATGCTATATTTTTCCACTCTCTCCCAGAAGCCCTGTAGGCCTCTGAACTGAAAGCTCATCACAATCACTGATCAAGAATTACAACTATGCAGAGAAAAGCAGATGGAGGGGTTTTACTAGACTAGAGATCCACTAGACCGTATACTCAGCTTAATAAAAATTCACCAAACGTACGTTTTCTCTCGTGTTCCATTATTTAATCAGCTTTTTGTCAAAACAGATTAAACAGTTAACATAACCTTCAGACATTGCAATCTCCAAAGAAAAGAAGTCTCTCTTTCTCCAAGCAATGATTAACTAAGAAAAGGCTATCTCTTTCTCCTGTRCCTAGTCCTCCATGTAATGCTCCCAACAGCTGTTGGGATATGACCCATTTTGGCTGACATCTGTTTGTCAGAATGGASCATTTGACGGTTCCCTCATGCCCTTGCCTAAAGAGAGAGCTTTTACTGATAGCATTATRTTATACACAYTCTTAACACTGCCAGTGAGACATAATTGAGCCCATCACAAAACCACTAAGCAGCGATAAGTTTTTCGAAGGTGACTTGCAAGGAAAACACATTGTGCATGCTCAGTGTCATAGAAAATGCACAGTCCCGCATAAACATTCAGGAAACTGATTACAGAAACATACCAGAAATGTGAACCCAAAAAGACAAAGGTCAGGTACTCTCAGATGACATAATACTCTGAATGTTACTGAAAATGAAGCTTTTTTACAGCCAACACTTCTCATATTCTTGTAGGATAATTGATATCCTTGTGATATGTTTCTCTAATGATATGTTTCTCTGTTTCTGGAAACAACAGACCAATTTTTTTAGTATGCAACAGAAAACCAGGGAAATCAGTTCAAATGTATAGACCCGAACACAAAAAAAAAAAAAAACCAAAAAACCACAACACCTCATAAAGAGAACTTAATAACATATATATATTACATCCCCAATGAGACAATAAATTGSTAGTATGTGTCAAGAAGTGCTTTTTACCTATCTCATGGGCAATCTTTTCATTGAAAAATGTGTGCTGAGAAAATAAAGTTGAAAATTAAAAGGTGAGGTGATACTTCTTTAAGTTCTTTATAGTTTTATGGTTTAGATCTTGTCTTTTGGAAACTGGGAGTAAATMACTTTGTTGTTCTCTCTCTCTTACTAATATGTGGAAGGCAGATTTATTCTCTACASCTATCTTGAACTCTCCAAATTCCTTCAACAGTATTTTTTCATATCTTCTTTTTCTTTCACAAAGTCATTAGTCTTATAGYAAGATATATAAGGACATTTTTTTAAAGTTTCAGAAGAATCTTCAGTAAAAATTCCTAGGACACTAAAATATTTTATTTGAATTATTGCTCAATTCAGGGATATCTCTGCATAAACAAACACTGCAACTAAAATATTTGCATTTCCCCCAAAGAAAAATAAGTCTTCATAAGTCTTCTGCTATATTCATCAAGGTTCTAGAAACTGTTTTAAGTAAGTGTTCCTACAGCTGAAAAGCAATAAAAAGAAAAAGGTCAAGAACTCCAATTTGCAGAATGTGCTCCATAGGAAAAATCTGTATTTACATTCCTTTAGTACTTTATTTCTTTTCCTTAGACAACAATCTAAGTTGTTTTGAGTTGAAATTTACACTTAAAATCAATGTTACATTGAAGTCATCAGCTCCTGGGGAATTCCAGTCAAAGAAAAAACTCACAAGGATCATGTAATTTTTTGAACCAAAGTCTACTTCATGTTGCTTGTACATTTGGGACTCAACAAATAGAAAGGGCCATCAGTGTCATCTAGAATCTGAGCGTTGTATCCTGAGAGGCAAGTTTCCTTAAAAATATTACTGGGGAAGTTTTCTACTAGGACAATTTCTTTCTTTCACTACTGAAAAAAAAATACCAAAGCCAACATAAAGAGGCAGCAGATAATTAGAAAACTCCCAGATTCCTTTCATGTTCTTGATAGAACTTCTATCTGTCAGACATGAACATTTTCAAGGAGACAGAGGAAATAGAACACAATTCTGTTCAGTAGTGGGATATAGAAAATAGTAAAGTATAATAATATACATCACTGTAAAGATGGCATCTTTTTTCTATTTATTAAAGCTTTACCAAAAAAAAAATCAATTATATGATAATTTCAACTCTAGAAAAAAAATTAGTGTCTTAACAGTCACATGATGACTTTTCCTGAATCTGCCTGAAAGATTATTTACATGAAAATGTCCTTGGAATCCTATTCTCATAAGATCATCAGACAGTTCAAGCTGGAAGGGACCTCTGAAGGTCTCAAGTCAAACCTCCTCCTAGAAACAGGATCAGCTACAAGGTCAGACCAGGTTGTTCAGCAATTCCCTCCACAAACTGTGACTTCCTCCTGTGTCTCTCTCCCCAGTAGATCATGGAAGTCTTAAGGTAAATTCATTTTGAGCATTTTCCATTTGGGAAAAAGGACAAGAAACTCCCGTGGCAATTCAGCTATGGAGAAATCATAGGATTTTGGACACAACAAGGGGTTCTGAGTCGCTGGAATTCAGGAATTCCCTCCATTGTATATGGGAACATGCAAAACAAGATTAAGGAGGAGTACAGAACTCACCAAGGCCAGCCTCATTTGTCCACRAGGCAGCAGAGAATCTTGAATAGAGAAAGCTTTTCTCCATTCAAGGGTCCTCATTCTTTCTCTCTGTCCTCTTCTATGGAGACTCCTTCCTGGCTCCTTAATTTTTCATGCATGCTCCAATGATAGGGATGGACAGATACTCCTTTTGTTTATCATTCCTTGTAGGCTATCTGCAGGCAAAAGTGTGCTTCCTATAGATAACTTTTTCAAGATATCKAATTCTTCCTCTCTTGTACAACAAATTCTGATGTCCCACTTCAGTTTCTATCACAGGAATCAAAAYAGTACCATCAGTCTCAAGCCTTCTGGAGCTTTGCAGTCAGAATATCAAGTTAGGACACAATTCCTGMTGAAAAAAAAATTCTGCCTCTGGTATATCCATGAAAAGTACCTTATCATCATTTGGCCCATTAAATCAGTTTATTATTTTACAGGAGCCATTTACTCCTAATAGTAATACCTCATCACTGATACTATTATCTGCTTCAGGAACACAGTATGACTTGCTTTTTAGACTTGATTGCTCAATGTGGCTTGAAGGAAAATCTCTCCACATTTTTAATTTGATTGAACTGCTCTTTATCTTTCAGAAGACGTCTGAAAATGAAATACGCTAAGTCTGCTCACAGCTGCTTGTGCTATTATCTTGTACTTATATTAACTACTTGGTTATTTTTTCTTCTTTCAGATTGAAGTTTTAATTTTTATAGACTGGGATCTGAACTTTAGTAGCTTAATAAATCAATAAGAAAGGAAGTCATGAAAGGAATCTAAGGACTGCTCAGAGAATGAAAGGAAACACAAGAATAACTTTCCTTACAGATGGCCTTTGAAGTGAATGAGCAGTTGAGATTGTCCCTGCTCAGAGGTGCCATAACACAAAAATATAGTGAGTGAAAACAAGCAGGAAGGGTCATACTGTGCCCTCAGATGCATACAGAGGACCCCCATTGACTCCAATCATAGCCAGATGCCAAAATCATATGGYAGAACTTAACCCCAAGCAACCTTTTCAAGCAGCAGACCAAGCTGTGGTTTCACATACACACACACACCATTCCCAAGAGTGAGAGGGTGCAAATGCTTTGTGTTTTTCACTTGCTTCCCAGCCATGCTTTTCTTCATCAGGGAGCTCTTGCTGGCTCCCYTACAGGCTGCATTAACAGGCTGTTTATCACTGCTCAGCCCTCTATCATACACACCACCAGCCCCACAGAAATTGCATTAAAATATTTTTTATTATTCAAGAAACAAAATACTCCCATACTTCTGAAATACCTGTCATGTCTTTCATAGCTGTGTCAAAAGTAAGCAGGGTCAAGATTAAAAAAAAAACAAAACCCTACCCAAGCGTCACATTGTACATGAAAGTGATTGAAGGTGGTGAAATTATTCTCACAACTAATTGCAACTGGTTTGGATTGTGAGATTTGGACTTGAACAGAAATTCCTACGAATATAGACAGTCAAATTTTCTAAAGAGAGCTCAGATTCTTTTTTTTTAAAGTGAAATTATTTTCTGGTAAAATGTTTCCCATTTTTAGCCACAGTACACATGCCTGAAGAACAAAAATCTTTCCACTCAGGACACTTATTTTGCAAACATATTTCCCTAAAATTCTTGAACATCCTCCCTGAAACTTTCAAGGTGATTAAACCTGACAGTCTGTCCTGTGCCAAAACAATGCAGAAAAAAGGTACAGACTGCTAAATGAATAAAAATGTTGGCTATGCAGGGTAAAGTATGCAGCCTAAAGTGTGCAGCCTGCTCATCTTGGTACATACAATTTACTTTTCTAAAAAAAATTTAAGTAGTTATCGACATTCCTTAAGAATACTGTGTACCATCATAGCAGTATGGCTGCAATATGGGTGAAATTTTAAGCTCAGCCCATGTGTGTTTGGCAGGGGGTTGTGGATGGGCTCTCGCTGTGCATGCCAAGCCACAGCGGGATTACAGGTGTCCCATGAAAGCGGGGAAAGGCAGTCTCTGGTCACACCAGGCATATGCCTGGGACAGTCTCAGTGGCTGTGGGACAGTTAAGCAAGATCTGCAGTGACAGCTGTAGGAGTCAAGCCAGACCCATGACAGGTAAAGTTTTAATAGGTTTTGGATTCCTATAAACAGAATAATTTCAAGATAACCAGCAGCAGGTGCAGGTGCGAGCTAATTAGTATTCTCCAGGTGCATTGATCACCTTACTGATGGGTTTCTCAAAAGAGTTAATAAATGTATTCATTTTCCCCCAAATTGTTACACTCACACCAAATTATGCATGTTTTTTACAGCACTTTATGCACAGCTTTCCCATCTGTCTCAGTTGCTACTGACAGTGCACATGTTTCTCTTTGTGCCTCATCTCATACCAAAACTAAGTTTAGGAGCTGGAAATCACTAAGTATGCAGATGGTGTGCAATCCATGGCACCAGCAAACAGATGTCCTAAGAACTCAGGATTTTGTCGTAATTCATTATCTGAAGATAGACTGCTATTGCACAGCTTTATTGYTTTTATTGCAATATTTAAAGTAGTTAGCACTTCCCTATATTTTCTTTATTTAATAGCAAGGCAAAATAATTGTTGTATCGTGAAACTTTTTGTGCCCATAACAGAAATTATCCACTTCAAAATATCATTAAATCTCACATCTAAATTYACCATTTTTTCATAGGAATAAATTCAGATGAGCCCCATAATCTTGTACATTTAGCTAATGAATTTTTATTTAATATTTKTAACATAAAACCAAACCCAGATAAACCAAGAAATCCAGTAGAAAGGTTTTGTCCTGTAAAGGTATAAAAAAGGTTCCTGTTGTCRTGCTTTCTATATTTTTTGCTGTTTAATAAGGTCTCTTTAAGCAGGGCATAACAAGTAAAAAATGAGAATTTACCTTAGTCACAGAAGATAAATTTGATCAAACAAGGTAATTTGTCAGTAATTCCTATTGAATTGTATAGAGACTTACACACTGTTTAAAATGTTGTATGTATGGCAAAAAAAAGTTATCTTTCCCAAGTCTCATATTACATTACTGTATCTTAATTTTACTCTTCTCTTGCTCAGAACTGAAATRACTTACTGTGAATCTTCCTTCTAYAGAATTTTTTGAAAGAAACTAATASCATGTATTTTTAATCTTCAAGCTGGCATTTCATAAAACTCTAGAATTATAAAAATTCATCTTGTTTCTGCAATTGTACATTCAAGTAATATTTATTCCTGTTAATCGGGCTATCTTGATAGACTTCTATAGTGCTGATATAGCAGGGATTCTCCTCCCTCCACACAAAAATATAATTAAATCAGCAGCTCTTTRCAAAGTTTTGTTTTATGCCTTTCATCAATTCTTTTTAAACAAATGGATGCTGTCATTGTGATTTACACAGTAGCTCACAGTAATATTATATTTGCTGTGTAACCACCTAACAGTTTCTTTATGCCATGCTAACAGTGTGGGTAGTTTGAGTCAAGACATTCTGGACATTTCCAGGAGTTTGTAGAGCCCACAGTCTGTTCTCTTGACTGTGGGTTTGTTTTCTTTTTTGTTGTGGTGGGTTTGTTGGGTTTTTGTTGGTTTTTTTGTTTTGTTTTGGATTTTTTTGTTCTGGTTTTTTTTGGTGGTGGTGGTGGTGGTTTTAGGGTGGTTTTTTTTTGTTTTTGTGGGGTTTTTTGGTTGGTTTTGGTCAGTTGGTTTTTTTTGGGGGGGAGGGTTGATTTTTTAATATACTTGTGTTTTCAGGTGAGAAGCCAAAACCAAAAGCCAGTGAAATAGAGATTTTTGGAATTCACTTGAGTTAGCAATATGAATGAAGCATTTAAAGTTTAGCCTGTAGAACTATGTGTTGAATTTTAACCCTTTTACTTAAGAAACCTCTGCCATGGTACAAAGGGCATAGGAAATGCAAATTTCTGAAGCTTCTTGCATAAAGAACAATACCAGAGGAGACCAAGGAACACAAAGAACCCAGATAAAGGAGCTCCTCTGTCTCTAAGCTAATCAAAGCCACAGACATACTCAGATAAGCACCAAGGGACCAAGGGCACACRCGCAAAGGGAAAAAGTTCAAAAGTTCAGTCATGAGGAAGACTACAACCTTCAGCCTCAGAGACCACCAGAGACCCCCGTGCGACCACCACAGCGAACCACRCATGCCCAGAAGGGCGTGGACCTATTTAGCATACGAGGCGAGGACAGGCGGGGCCAGGGGTTGAATATGCATGAAAAAGTTGTGCAATGTATTGCATATGGAACACCTGTGTGAATAAAGATGTGGGTCAGACTGAGGCCCGGGGCACAAGTTTTTCACGAGAGCTATCTCGCTTGTGCCGGGCGCCGACATACATACCCACTTCATAACTACACCAGGTTGTGGAGTCTATTTATTCCGCCTATCGCTTCACCAGGAACTGATGCTTCTATAGATTTCCAGAAAAAATTCTGGGACAAGGGATACTCCAAATCCTGCCCTATGCAGCAGGATGTGGCTGAGATCTGACTCCTATTGAGAGGTCAGAAACCCAACCCAGGGCTGGCTCAGGAGTCACCATTACTTCTACTAGAATACCACTTACATGTTTCCCCTCACCAAAGCACTGAGGTGACACAGTTGTGGGACAAGCAAATGGTAAGAGTGATAGAAAGCTTTGATACAAGGCCCATGACTCAGGCTGCAGCCCAGACCTCCTGCCGTTGCCTCCTGGCACCATGTCTGCAGGATGCCTGGCTTGCCATGGTCCTTTTCTCCACCCCAGTTCACACCTCAGTGTCTAGGCTGCTCCCACAAAAACCCAATTTTTTTGTTATTACACAAAAGATTAAGGAGCTAATGTTGCCAGGTGCAATATGATCAGAGATATTTTTTTGCAGARTTTGGTAGACAGAGGATTACCTAAACAATGGAGACAACTTTTTGGTCAATCCACCTTGAGCCAAGCRCTGATCCTGGCATRTGTTTTTCCTAACAGGGTAGGAGGCAAACAGAAGGAAAGTCCAAAAGGGACATCAAGGATTTCCAGCTTGATGTAAGGGCCAGTTTAAGTAGCCCTTACATAAACATCCATGAGACCCCAGCGCCCTGCAGCTTGCACTCCAGGACCTCAGGTGCATGGGGCACATGAAATTCAAAACCAGCTGATAACTGTGATGGTCAAAAGTTATTTTTTCTGACCGTAAGAGCCTTTGAAACCGAGACTAATTTTCAGGGAAAAAGAAACAAAACATGCTAAGAAAAATCTTTTTTAATTTATTCCTGCTTCTATCTCTTCTCTCCTGGTCTGCTTTTGCTTCCATGCTAAACAACTAAGGTTTACTTATCCTGAGCACTTCTGCAATTCTGGTGCTTTRAACTCACCTCAATCCCTTCAGTTTAAATTGCAGACTTAAAATTGCACTACAAAGAGYGTGGGAAGGTTTTTAACTGCTACAGTTTTTAAGCACGTATAATTCAAAGGAGCATTGGATGCTCTTTCAACTATAGTTTTGAAAATAATCACAAAATTAAGTGGTTTATCTTTTTGGAGGCTTCCAAATTTTTTGAAAATTTTCTGGAAAACTATGGCCCTAGAAAACAAAAGGTTTTCAAGTTATAAAAAAATCTTCTAAATATTCAAATGTAATTTTCATGTAAATATTTTTCTTATTTTTAGAACAATAGATAACTTTGGTTTACCTGATCACATAGAAGTTTCATGTCCTGTCTTCCTTGATTTTAGGCTCCCGCTCAGATCCAGGAGTGACTTTGTCTCGACCATTTCCACCTGCTCCCTTCTCCTAAGACTTTCAATCCACATCACCTCATTGATATGAATACAGGTGTTTTATTCCTGGTGATTGCTGTTGGCTGACACTAAACTTTAGATGCTTTTCAAAAGAGGAGAGATACTTGGAGCAGGAACTGAAGCTGAATTTACCCATTTAAGTGTGGTTATTTTGAAAGAATGTATATTTTTTCAGTGTTCAGTGACTTCTAAAACAGGTCTAAAGTCATAATGTAAACATATGCATTTAGAATCTGAATGGAAAATGGCAATTTTTCCCACAGAAATATGCACCAATTTTTTTTTTTAGTCCAAATACGTTATACTATAATTTTTAAAAAATCAAGCATTTTTACTTTTTTAGAGTGTATTCTCTCCTAATTCTCTTTAAAAATCTGGCTGCCAGTAGTAAGGAGAAAGAATCCAGATTRAATTCCACATATTTATTTTTCAAATTTCAGATAGAAAAAATACCTGCAGCTTGCTCCAGTTTAAGAGGAAGTTATTTTGTGAAATGTATCATTTTAGCAAATGGAAGTCACTTTCTCACTTACATATTTTCTCAGGATATGAGAAGCTGAAAACAGGAAATTTTCTCCCTCTCTCACAACAGGCATTTGCATAAATACAAGAATGTATCCAGATTTTTCTGAATTCACTAACTTTTAAAATATTTAGAAGAGGTGAGTTTTTAAAGAACACAGGATCATACTCCCTTTCTTCCACTGAGAGAAGTTTATTCATAGGAGGAAAAAAACTCTGATCAGAATAGAGATTTCTAACAGTGTTCAAGASCTCTTACCCAGTTTTTATTCACAGAATGGAGTCTGAAGGGGACAATATTTTTCTGTTTGACGCCATATATTCTGCAATTCAGATCTACATTACAGCAGTATTTTTAGACTCTGGAGCCATATAGGCATTATGAGTAAATCAGTCCAGTTGAAAAGTCAGAGAAAACAGACTTTAAATTAAAGAAAACAGTAAACTCTAGTCACACCTTACACATGCACAGAGCCTGCTTCATTTTACATATTATCAGGGATAGATTCAATCCCTTCATAAAGAACCTGTATACACAAAAGAAAAAACCCAAAAGCATAAAATGCCTAGAAAATATTTTTGTTGTCAGTGAACATTAAATTTCTTACAAATACATTTCTAGAAAACTTTTTTAGGAACTATCAAGTAGAAGTCATTTCAATCCTTAACTCTTTTGGAWACAATACATAAATCTGGGCAGTCTGAGCAATTTGTCACACTATACTGCTAACAACAACTCCAGCTGAGCAATTGTTTGGAAATGGGGCTGCATTCAACCATTTCTCAGTCCCCATGGTTTAGTAGGGGTGAAGGTATAATGAGTTTAATAAGAGACTGTGCATGAGAAAATCAATAATTCCATGGCAATTTAAAATAAAAGGCATTGATTCGTTTGGAAATGCAAAAGAAAGGGACAGTTTTCTGTGAAAGATGGAAAAAATTGTCTCAAAAGCCCATCGACCTATGTGACAAAATATTCACATACTTGACTGAGAAACTCTATTTTAGGGCTAGAAAAAGTACAGTTAAATTCACATTTACAGATTGTGCAATTGTATTTTCTGGCATTAACTGGAATAAGAAGCAAAATTACTGGAATACAGGAAATTAGTTGAAGAGAAAAAAAGCACTGCTGACCTCAGGCTCTGTTTAGAATCAGATGTTATGATCTTAGAAATGTCTGGAAAGAAATCAACATTGGTTTTAAAATTCTTGAGGGTTGCTTTTTTTTTGTCTCCTGTATAATCCTGAGTACTCTAAAGAAGTTAAGCAAGGCAACATTTCAGCCTCATTTCTTTTCTGTTCTGTCACTTTTTGTTGTCTTGGTAAAAATCAGAAGCATTGGTGCACAGAGAATGAAAAAGAAAGAGGAGTTTTTTCRGATATGGTCCCAGGAGAAATCACAATACCAGACTCACTTGGTGGGGATTTTCAGAGGGATTTGCTATGCTCTTCTAATCCRTATTTATTTAATTATGACAAAGAATAACCCACATTTATACCCTGTGCCTTGAGAGATTGGAATTGTCCCAGCCTGAAAAGGCAAGATTCAATTTTCTGTGTCTGGGTTTCTCCACCTGGTAAATTGGCTGGTTTGCTCCAGATATTAGTTGGAGTATMAATCAATAAGCAAGCAGTGTGGACAATCAGACACATGGATGAAAGTGCAAACTGGAACCCTAATTTAACATGACAGTACAGACTGAAATATAATCTGTTCTGGAGTGGAGTTTCTTAACAACAAGCTTAGTCCCATGACTAACCCAGTGGATTCCTACAGTGAGTCTATCCATAAAGTGGCACTATGAACTGTTTTTATCAGTGAAGCTTTAAACCTGCTGATTCAATTTGTTAATCTAGAATTTCTCTACTTTCCCATTAAATTTTCTGGTTTTGTTGCAAATAAAGTGCTGTCACMCTTTGTCCATATTACCTGTGGAAACAGCCAGATGAAACAATGTCCAACTTCAGTTTTTTACTTTATGGCATTGACTGGAACTCCCAGCTATAAAAATGGAACATAAAATAGTGTGGTAAGCAAAAAAATGTAGTTGAAGAAATTTTCTTATCCTTAGAGCAAGGATCAGATTAACCTTTATAAAGCCATGAAATGCAGAACTACACAGAAATTTTTGAGTTATTCAAGTGAGACAATACCTGGTGTTGACAGTAAATTATCACCTCCAGCAGGGTCATTACTGTGGGGCAGTGGCTGGTGAGGAATGCCCRAGATGAGGCTGTGAGAAGATCATAAGCACATAAGTTATGACTGTGGAGCTCTTCACTTGCCCACTATAAATTATCAGCTTCAGGCTACTGTCAGCATCCATTATCCCACAGCAGATTTCCAGAACAAACACCTTACATACAACTCTAACAAGAACTTGCAAACTTTGAAGGGAAATCTCAGATCCAGGACTTCAGTGTAAATATTCTTTTTTGGAGTATCTCACTGCTGAAGACTTATTTCGCTTATTCAAGGTAATTCTACAATATTTCCTTTTCAGTACTAGCAATCAGCAATTTTGATAACTCGGGCCCTGATTTAATACATTGATAGACCCAAATGGAAACATTTATAATGTGTGTTAATACTACAATAATATATATCCCTATATATAGGAAAAAAACCTGTCTGTTTGCTTACCATCAGTCTTATCACCAGCCCATGAGACCTCTCCTGTGCCAGGTTGTGCCTCTTGTGTGAAAGGCCAAACAAGAGATTGGACACATGAAAATTTTGTTAAAGCACACTCCTCCAAGGGCCTTTGAAGACACAATGCTCTCCATAGTAGTGGTTAAGGAAATGCTGTCTTGAAAATACCAAATCTGGGAAATCTGGGATCTGTCACAGAGAGGAAAGTTGCAGGCAGGAATCCAGTTCCACACCACTGATTTTTATGATACTACAAAAACAAAAATCCTCTCAGACTATACTTACCCTTGTTAAGGATGAAATGCTCATAGAATTAATTCTTTATTTTTTTTTTTTTTACTTACTTTCTGATCCAATTTTGATTTTGTCATACAAGAGATAAAAGCCTTTCTTCCTACTTCTGAGTTCCAGTGGTTGGTCTGAAAATTTTCTCTGCTTCTGAAAGTTGTGGCAATTAAAGACTGGCAGTGTAGGTATCACAGAACTCATCTGTAAGAAAAGTCCCTGCAAAGGCATCAGAAGCTCCTGTTCTTGTGCTAGGGAGGATCTGTCCTGTGCACTCAGCAGGCAAGTAGATACCCTCAAAAGTAACAACCACCTAYAAAACCTACTCCGCTGAAGTAGCAAGTAAAAATATATTCATTACAAGGCTATTTCTTCTTTCTAGATATCTCATAAATATTCATATTTACTTCTTCAAATTTTAATTTGATCACACTGCTCATTTCCTTCATCTGRGTGCATCAAATGATTACCAAATCATGTCTCTGTTACAAAGGATCTCATACACAGCAATCTGGAGTACAAAGCTATAGTTTCCTTTATTCCTAACTCATCATTTTGAAACCCTTTTCCCTTGGTTTAGCTATCTTACAAGTCACTCAATACAATATATTTTACCTAATTTTACCTAAAATATTACCATGTTTTAGAATAAATTAATATAGAGCTTTAAAATGCTTCTTAGATTCTTATGCTTGTTGTGTAACAGATTTCAATGCTTGTTTAGCAAATTGTTAAATGTAATTTACGTTTCCCTTGCTTAATATTCAAGCAAGCTTCAAAAAAACAGAATTAAAAAAACCAAACCATGTTCTGTAGTAGACAGATCAGTCTTGGGGATGGATAAAAGTAGTTAGAGAAATTGAAAGCCGCCCCTATCACCTTTGTCCCTAACAATATGCTACCTCTAGCACTCTACCTCAATCTTTTGCCTGTTGCAAGCTTGGGTTAGTCTTTGGAAGATACGATTCCTACCACTTTAAGGCAAAAAACAAAATAATTACTTTTTAACCATTCCAGTTTAAGATATGCCTTTCTTTTCTTTTTAAATATCAAATATTGTCTGCTCAGCACTTTTTAAAATTGGAGATGGCATACTGATGCTTCTGGTTTCCTTTGTGACTGGTCCTGAACCAAAAAATGAAACTCAGCTATTTCTCAAAGCAGAGTCATTTTATAGGTTCTGGAAGTTCCCAAAAGTCAAGTGATGACTGGTTCACTTGTAAGATTGCCAACRGGATGGGCTGCAGTTCATCTACAGAGGAAATGTCATATGCCATAATTCATGATTATTCTCATTCTAGTTGTGGTGGAGCAGCCAGGTCAGGAAGAACAAACGTCTGGTCCTTGGAGGCAGCAGGCAGTTTCTCCTCTGGTGCTCACTGTAACAGGGTGTCCTCACAGAGTGGCTCCTTCTGCAACAGGGAGGATAGGCACGAAAATTAAAACCACTGAGGTTGTTTGTTTCATGTCTACTGTATTTACCTTCTATGTAGATACGAGCTACACATACTTTGTATAATTGCATTAGAAAGCACTGAAGTAGCTATGTTCAACTAAGTTTTACAAGTATTTGTATAACTGGACTTGTAAAACACTATATGGCATAATGACCATCAGTCCAGAAGTATCTTTACTGTGCTCCTGGTCAAAATGTGAATATTTGCCCCATGTTTCTACAGCAATATATGTACCCTATTTTTCCCTTTCTAGAAGCTTCCTCTGTACTGGGAAATCAGTTCCCTTTCTGGAAGTTTCTATGTTGAAGTACACAGTCTTCCCACATCTTCACTACCTGTTGTTGCAACCCTGCTACAGAAAATACAGACTGCAACATTCTCCTACAAAATATCCTTCCCTGAACTGACTCTTGGTCAAG
The DNA here is from genome assembly GCA_014549065.1 of Cardinalis cardinalis. NCBI lineage: Eukaryota > Metazoa > Chordata > Aves > Passeriformes > Cardinalidae > Cardinalis > Cardinalis cardinalis. The sequence goes on along the minus strand of JACDOX010000009.1, from coordinate 1,122,258 downwards.
GCATGTGTACTCAGGCCTTGAAAATACATCTACTGTACTGTTTTCTTAGATATTTCACTAAAACACAATCCAATAAATCAAACCTAATTAATATCTGACATTTGAGAAATTACTTTGATGAAATTTTCTGTATAGCAGACTTTTGATTTACTTTTTTTTCCCTAGAGCACTTTGAAAGTGTCTGCAAAAGCATTCTGATAACCTRTCTGATACTGTTACCTCATAAGCAATAGCTGGAGCGTGCTTTGCTTAATTTCTCCTCAGGAGAATTTGAAACTCTTCAGGAACAGAATGAGAACCTTTATCTAAAATAATCTGTTCAGTTAACTCACAAACAGCAAAAGGCTATGTCTCAGCTCATCTCAGCAGCTGAAGTACTTGAGTGGACTGTGCTTGGCCACCCCAAACTCGATTAGGCAATCTCAGGTGAGAAGAAACATGTTCTAATCTATTTGGTGTCTCCTAAATAATTCATTCAGGTATGGTGTTCAAGTATGGTCAAGATATCTCTGTAAATACAGGAAATTCACTATGGTCAATATACTGGAAAAAAATTAAGTGGATGGTATTGTTTGCTTGCAAAGTAAAAAGTATTCTAACTCAACCAGCATCCCAATGTATTAAAATTCATATATGTAAATATAAAGTGAATATGTAAAAAAAGTGAAGAATCTCTTTTGCCACTTAATATTATGAGTATAAAGTATAATGGGCCGTTTTAAGACACTATTTAAATCCAAGGTACAATCTCTACAGCTGTCAYATCTGCCTCAGATGGAGAAAAGCTCCCTTAAAGTGCAGTAAATGGTCCAATCTCCATGTTTGAAGTAGTGGCTTTTTCCTCAGCCTTACTGCATTCAACAGACCACTTTGTTATCACATTCAGACCAACACTCATTAAGGAGGATAAAAACCCCAAGTTCTTAAATAAACATTTCACCTTCACAATTTGTAAATTAATATCTCTTCTATACTGACAGATAGTCTTTCTTCCTGTATAATGAAAGGTAAATAAAACTTTTTCAAAATGTGAGAAGTGGGCTTTTATTTCAAATCAAATAATGCAGCTTGTTCCTTAGTTGACCAGTTGTCTGCTCTCAGGCTCTCTTGATGATTAAGCACAACACTTTCTCACTTTTTACACAGAAACCAACTCAACAGGGAAAGGAGCTCTTGGGGTTTATTAAAGATGGCTAGTGTGTCTCACTTTTCTGTCAGTACTCTTATTAAATAAAATCAAACTTCTACCTATAAGGTTTTTGCTAAATCTGCATAGTGAAATTCACCCATTATCTGAAGAAAATTTAAATCTCTTCATGGCATAAATGTCACTATTTCAACTAGAATTCTGGGAAGGATTTTTGCTTGCTACTRTCTCTGAAAACATATGTATAAAATACTACTGCACATCCTGAACTTGTGCTTCGTATTCTTACCATTCTCATTAAATTGAAAATCTTCCATGCTCTTTTATGTCCTTTCCACTGTTGCTATTTTTGTTCTTTTTTAATAAGAAGAAACCTTTCACTACTTCTTCATTTTCCCAGGCCATTTGTTTTTCCACGTCCTTGTCACCAAGTGTCTGAACATTTTCTAACTTACAAAAATAGACTCATACTTTTTCAAGTTACTTGTACTTTAGCTGCTACAAAACCCCCACAACACTCTAGGCTAAGTTTTACTCACTGATTTTGYTGTAATGGAAGGGGTAAGGACAGTWCAKGAGGRCAGTAGGCTTCAGAGTTGCCTTTTTACTCCCCTGTTTCCCCTCTGGTTCCTGGTTTGCCYGGGAAACAAGCAGCTCGCCTCCCCTCTGCCAGGCTAGCATGGGCTTGGGAGCTCTACACCTTCATCCAGGAATCAGCATTCCCAGGGAGTGAGGAAAATTGCACTCCCTGGGAGCTTGGTGGAGGTGGAATGTACACTCCGTTGATGTTCGGTTGATAAGAAACAGATGGAATTTATTTCTAGAGCCATGTTTAGGGTTTTAGACACACTGGACATAGTTTTTGCCTAAGTCAACACATCAGTCCAATATGTTAGACTTGCTCACCAAAACAAATTTTACACTGTAAAATCAAGAAAACAGTATTCACTTTGTTAGATGTATCCCTTTAAGTAGCATAACGTGGATAGATGGGGAAATCCAGACCAGCTGACAGTGCATCCTTGTGCACACACAGCCTAATGCACTTCAGAAGGCCTGCTCTAGGTGAAACACCAGGATCTGAGCTCTGTGGCACTAAGCCTTAAAACTAAACTGGYGCTCCCCAGTGCCAATAATCCCATTTCTCTGGATCATTTTTTCATTCTCTCATGGGAAACTATTTCCACCCACATCATAGAGTCTTCCCAAGCTGCGAACACAGGCAACTTGACACTCTTGGATAACAAAAAAAGTCTACAGCAGAAGAAACAGAAACCTATACAGTAATTGCTCTTTAGCAGTGGGAATACCACAGGAGTTTATGAAACATACCAGTTGTGGCTGAACTGTGACATATTGGCATTCTTGTCCTGCCTTATCAAGGATTTTTGCTGCTTGTCCATTTATATTTAGCAGGTAGGCCAATACCTTCCCTGGTTAAAGTTTTTATTAAAGTCTCCCCCTGATTGTTTGAGGAGCTTTTTTAAAGAGAAATGGCTTTCCACAGAAGACTTGCTAGCGTTCAAAAACACATAATCACATAAGCAATTATATGCAGTGCTTTTTATTAAGAGCTCTGGGAATCGGGGTAGTTTTCACCCAAATCTGATTTTGACCATACGTCCAAGATGATCATGTTTTTATACTCTATCGTTATAGTATATAGTATAACTTTCATGTTAATTATTAAACTTATATTGTTCTATTGTATACATAGATTTCAGCTAAACATAGCTCCCTTAATTTCCAACATAGTTCCTCATGATTCTTCTTATGATTATATAATTATATTTCATTACTAAACAATCATCTCATCTAACAATTATATCATCACATCTAACAATTATATCATTTATCATATTGCTTACACAGGTGCAGTGATCTGAGAAAACACAAAGCTAACATTTTCAGAATCTATTTTTCCAGGGTTCCACTATCAGACTGAGCCTTTAAAGAAAGAAGGTCTCCATACCCATGATTTGATCAGAGGGAACAAAGCTGAGAGGAATACTGGCAGTAACAGGCAGGCATGCTCGGCTGAGCAGAAATGCACTGAGAAAATTCTTATCACCAGGTATGTCACTCCAACGTGATAATGAAGCAAGATGTGAATCATTCTATATTTTGTAATGCAGGTGATGCTAAACACAAGCTTGTTACCTGGATTTGGTGRCTAAAAAGGGCAACCAGGCCCATCATTTACATCTCAATACTTGTTGCTAGTTACTGCCGACCAAATTTTCCTTCACTCACCCTTAGAAACAGACAGTAAAGCTACTTGTAGCATGACTGCAAACTTGGTACTGCCACAGGTTAGTAATTCAAAAGAATTATCTCTGCTTGATGACAGTGCAACCTTTGGCTTTCTGAGGCCTAATATAATAGAGTGCTCTATTTCTGTGTATGTCATGGACATTAGGCCACAACACTCTCTTCGGTAACAGAAACACAGTTTTTTTGATACCACAAAGCACTCTTCTTGAGTAGTCACTCTTCTCCTACCATTGTAAAAACCTGTATTTGAGGTAGCATGAAGGGAGAAATTATTCAAGAAGAGGTGGCAGGATTCTGGCTGAGGGCATGTACACTGCCTGGGGATCACTAACTGTGCATCACACACCCACAATTCCCACACATGCTGGAAGCTGTGATGTAACAAGGGCTGCCAAGACATGGCATTATTGTAAGCAAACACAACTTTCAAATATGCTCCTAAAGGCTGGACTTTATACTTAACAGCTTTCCTGTTCTTCACAATAATGTTCCAGGTGTTTGTATAAATGACAGTTAATCACTGGTTTTGCCACTTCTCCAAGCCAAAATTGAGCCCATGCCAAAATATTTCACTGAAGTTGTCTCACTAATCTGAGCACACTTTCAGGCAATCCCTCCTGTCTGTCACGTTCTGAGATGCATGTGTRAGGTGGTTACCACTTTCATTTCTGGCTCCTTTATAAAACCTCAAGCAGAAATTCATCAGCCTGGGATGCAGTTTACATATCATGACCACARTAAATCATTCAGTACTCTGACACAACAAGAAAACAGCACCAGAGGAATCTAGGAAATTCTGCTGGAATAAAATCAGAGAGCTTTAATAATAACAAGTATGCATAAGCTTGATACTAATATGTTAATCTTTTTCCAGCATACCCATTACTAAGTATATATAAATTCTTGGAGACACTAACAGCAATCTTGCTCATRTTCCTTTGYCACACATGCAGTGAAGGTCACCACACAGCTCAACAGACTCTGATAGCAGGGCTAAATTTTCAGTAGCATGTGGGTTCCAGTATTGTAACATTTTACCAAGGCTGCAGTTTAAGCCACTTTAATTTTTTTCCCTCTAAACCTAATATAACTGCTTAAACAAATATTTCCCTGGTTCTGATTTTAAAAAAGTTAAATGTGACTACTTAGTTTTGCTGGGAGCAATTATCCTTGAATTATAAAAGCAGACATTTTTATATTTTCATCTTAGACCACTAGTGGGATGCAAAGATTTTGTGTAATAGAAATTAACCAGGTAATGACTATTCATAATTATACTGCTTATTTCAAAGGGCAGAGTTGTGGCATTCATATAAAGATTAATTTTAATGGTTTTGTTGAAACTGATAAAGGAAGGATTGGAGTTTTAAAATTTAATGGCCTAATGAACCATAAGCTGTCAATGAATAGAGGGAAACATAATTTAGCATTCATATGAAGTGTTTCTCTTTATTAATTAATTTGGTTTCCCATTTATATGAGACATAATTTGATAAAATCAGAGTATCTTTTTATTAACTGRAAAGAAAAATTATTTTGTTAATTAGAAATTATGTTTCATGACACAAACTATTTTAACTAAGCAAAATGTGTTTATGTGTGCAAATGTGTGCACAAGGTTAAGTATAGATGATGCTGTAATTTAATGTATAAYGTAATATTTTGCAAATGGAGGCAAGCCAATGAAGTATTACATCCCAAATTTATTGTTGGGTCAGCAACATTATAGGTATTTGGTGGACCATACTGATTATAATTAAGCAGATTTGAAATGAAAATTATATTAAAAACAACACTTAGAGCTTTTCTATGGGATGGTACCACAGGACCTGTCATTCATTTCATTTTCACTCATGCCCAAGACTGCAGAAAAAGACTGAATTTTTTTGCAACTGAGGTTTATATTAAAAATAAACATGACCTCTGTTATTGTTTTTCTCCATATTGAAAATGCAACTACAAAACCAGMCATTGTTTAAAAATTGGGGATTTAACAAAGCTTCAGGGTTAAATCTACTAGCTTATCTTCCTGAAGGGAAGGGAGGTAGTTGTTGATGTTTCTAAAGTTGCAGGCTTTATTAAATTCTGTAAAGAATTTTACCACTTAACATGGGATCATCGTTTTTGTCAAATAGATAATAYCAAGAAAATAGTCTGGAAATTGGTAGTTATGACATCATTTAGGCTCTGCCTTTGTTAGCAAACTATACACAGCCAGAATTTTATCTCTGGCACCAAGACCAGCCAAAGCAGAATAGATTTGGAGATCTGGGTTCCCAAGTTTCCATCCTACACATGACTGTCCTCATCCAAACCACCTTTCAGGACCATGACAAACATACATGAGACCACACTAACAGCTTATTAGTATAGACAACACAATCCAGAGTATTGCCTGCTGCTGTTCAATTAATCAAAACATAACATTACATCCTGGAATCAGAACTGTAAAGCTTCYTATGATATGTCATTTTCTGTTATTTATTCTCTCTTCCTTTTGATATTAATAGAGCCAAGCTATTCTAGACAAGCTGCTGAGATATTCCTCCTCAGATAAAGAAAAAGCCAGAAAGAATGCTATATGCTGCAGAGACTATGTACAATCAGCTGAGGAAATACTGTTGGAAATAATGACCAACAGATCCTAATAACAGAATGCTGCACATCCTGTTTTCTATACAGTGCCCAGCTGTCGTTGCTTTATGCTGTACAATATTCAATAAAAAAAATTATATCACTACCAGGCTACAATTACTATAAACTAACTAATTAAATTCCCATTTCAAATTGTCTGTGGAATGATAATCCAACATCTTAAATAAAGATACTGAAATGGAATAGCATAGATAAACATTATACATCTGCTCTTTTTCAAGTCTTTAATTTATATTTCATAGGATAATGGTGCAGCAGATAGGATTACTTCCTATTCAATACATTAAGAAATCTGCTTAGCTATTATTGACACTGCAATATTTCCTATATGCCTTATCATTGTTTATTTGTGACAGCTTTAGGAAGTGCAAAAAAGAAAACAATGCAGCATTTTCTCACATATAAATAATCAGCATACAACCCAAATGATGATAGCTAAAACTCTTGTCTATAAGCATCCTATCCCATTCCAAATTTCTAGAAACAATCTTACAAAGTGAGAGATACCAAAAACACTCAAAATAGTGTTGAAAAGAGACGGATGGTGAAAAAAAAWACAGACCAAGAGCTGCCAAGAGTGAAGAATGGGGAGAAACAGAGGCTTTCTCTGAACTAGAAGAAAATGAGACTTGGAAGGAGACAGAAATATAGATAGATCAGTAGCTTATCATATGATTTCTYAGTCAGTCTTTGGTTCTAATCTAGCAATATTTTGCTTTTAAGAGTCTATGTGTCACTGGCAGCATTTGAAGAGCAAAAACATCAAGAATGATATTTACCTTTTCATTTTGTTGGTCTGTTTGCTCACTTTTTTGTCTTAATAAAGACATATACCAGCTTTTGAGGAATAAGTACCTCCTTGTTTTCTGGAGCCCAGAGTGAATCCTTCTCTGACAATTCAGAGTTTACAGATGTCACGATGTTGAGAAGGAGACAAAATCCCACCTTCATTCATCAAATCATCATTCAGCCTTCATCCATCAAATCCTCATTCAGCTTTCATCCATCTCAGAATAACCTGGGCCAACGTGCTCCCAGCTACACCATCCCATAGACTCAGGAAGGTAAGTTTCAGAGGGACGCTTAGAGGRCTCAGTGGGAGACAAATTACAGAAGTTCACTCTTCATGAAAACTGAAACACTGACACAGACTCACTTCCTGATTCTGGGCATTGACATTAAGCTGAAGTAACTTCCAAAGCCCAATGAGTTCAGGTGTAGAACAGCTCCAGGGTCCAGTTCCTGCTGGGCTGGAATATTTACTTTTTGTTTCACCTCATGCTGACKGGTAAGGTTTTGGTTGCTGCTGTGCCTGCTGCAAGGGTCAAAAGCACACAAGAAACTAAGGCTTGTTGAAGCAGCCATGGGGGAGGAACTGCATCTTGGACAGATCTGTGAGAGGAAGAAGTCTACATTTGAAAAAAAAAATAAGCATAGTGGATTTTCTCCTGGCTCTGCACAGAACCATCCCCAAGAGTCACAYCATGTGCCTGACAGCATTGTCCAAACACTTCTTGAACACTCTCAGGCTTGGTGCTGTGACTCCTTCCCTGGGCAGCTGTTCCAGTGCTCAACCATCCTCTGGGGGAAGAACCCTTTCCAGATATCCAACCTCAACCTCCCCTGACACAACTTCCTGCTCTCTGAAAGTTCCCTCCAGTAGAGGAACTAGAGTACATTTGTATTTAGTACACAGAAACATCTGCCTCTGGACTACCAATCTTGAAATTGAAATTATAATGGAAATTATTGATAAGTTACCTATAGCTCATGAAGAGCCATTAGCGGCTGCATTCTGAGTTATATCATGCCACCTTTATTTTTAGTCTTTTTTTTTTTTCCCAGTTCTTCTAGAGTCAATTTAAAGGTATGGAACTTTATTCACCAGTAGATCAATTTTCCAGAAAAAATAGAGCTGGAAACTCTTTGCAGTCATGCAGTAATTGTACTCCACACTATGTCTTCTAGTATTTTATGGCTGTGCTCAGTATTTTGTAGAGTATTATAATACATCCTCTGATGAAAATTAGTTAATCAGTTTAGTCTGCGTGTCCCTAAACACAGATACAATGTTCATCACTGGCTCTCTTGACACACAATAAAATTAACAGAGCATAGACACTGAGGCAAATAGTGTACATACATTTCTCAAAATCTGCAAGAAAGTACTAAAAGTTATGCACCATTTAAGGAGAACAGTTTTAATGAGGAAAGCATTTCATTTTGGTAAAATACATTTTATGTTAATTGTGTAGTACTAGACATTTGGTAATTTTGGTACATTATCACTCTCCATCAGTATTATTTTGTTTTCTTTTTGTAAGCCAGACCCCAAGCTTGAGGCTTGGAGTCTGCAATACTGGTGGAAGAGGGAGGCAAAATCATTCTAATGTTGAAGGTTATTTTCTAAGTGAAGATAAATATAAGGATTTAATCATCCTTACACTATTTTGAAATATCACGGGGGACCCTAATCCAAAATAAAGTCTTCCTTGCTGAGGAGTAAAAAAATGGGGATGTGAGTGTGCAAGAAGAAAAGTAAAATAAAGCATCTGTGGTGATCTGAACCCCACCTCTGGGCCTTGTGAAAACACCTTTTGGCAGAAAGTACGTATCTGGGTCCAGCTGTTAAATGAAACATAAATTGCAGTAAGCCGGTAACCATACATTCAGCACGTATCTCAGAAAGCAAAGAAAGATCCTTCCCTTCTTTGGTCAAAACAATTTTCATCCATTATTCTAAGTGCAGCTAAGCAGTACTGTACCAAGCACTTTGAGAAGCCATTAACACTTCCTAGGACCATTGAAAACCAAAATAAACATCAGTAGCACTTTTCTTGAAGAGCAAAAATTAACTAGCATGGTAAGAATAATTAGTTGAAAGATGTTCCACTGACTTATCTTGTTCTTTTCTATCCCATTGCAGTAAAATATTCTCCACTCTCCTCTATTTCTACACTATGGCAAAATTTGCTACAACTTTACAGGGAGTCAGATTTATTCAGTGTTAGAGATTACATTACATTAACCATGCAGTAGAGCAGCTATTACAGTCACTATTGCTGCAGCCCACAGAGTCAGGCACTCTGGTCGTCTTGCTCTGGCAGAGTTGCCAATAGATGATGACTTTTTGGATGGCAGCCACTGCAGGAAGGACCCGTTACCCCTGTATACCTTCCAGATGTCATGCAGACCAATTGTTGCTTCTGCAGTGGAAACCAGCTGCCATTGAGAATACCATGTCTGTTCCAAAATGTTGCCATAGCAGTGCTCTATAATTTATAATTATGTAATTATAATTGTATATATAATTGTATTTATAAGGATAAGTAAACTCCTCTCACCAATTGGAGCTGTGCAGGAATAGAGGGACATTTATCCACCCAGGACACACAGAGTTACTGTGCTGTGAGAAACAGCATAGTGTGAGCACACCTTGCAGGATGCTGGATTTGCTGGGAAACYCACACACAGCCAAGTTCTGAAGTACCTACACAGCTTTTAGTGCCCCAGATTTGTGCATAAATAAGAGAGCCTGAACTTGGGTTCAGATTTAACCCAAGTATCTCAGCACTGTTCACTGCTACATTTTTTAATCTGGTTTCACAAAACATCCGTCAATGTATGAGTGGTGACACAGGAATAATTATTTCACTAGTAATGAAAAGGCTTGCAAATCTTGTGGTTGTGCTAAATATAGATAAATATGCTCAGTGTCTTCTTTTTCTGAAAACAATTGTGTTTGTTGTTAGGCTGGCAGACACACAAGTCAGAAACCATCCCCCCAGGGACTGAGATTGGAAACAAAACAGAACTGATTGCTCAGAYAGACTCATAACTTCAGAAGTATGCAAAGAAGGCCTAGCCTTCATTCTGGACTCACTAATCAGAAATAGAACTAATTATATAAATTTATTGGTGTTTGTGAAGTTGTTTCTTTTTGTATGAGATCTAGAAGAATAAAGTTAAGGAATCTTCCTAAATCTTTACGCAAATTTTTGCAAAATAATTTTAGTTTAGATTTCCATGGAAATTCAAGTAAGTTACAAATGTGAATTTGGCTTCCACTGAAATTGCACTTCTCAGGTGCAATTTCAGGCTATGAGAAGAAGACAGTTCTGGTCTACCAGCAAGAGGACTCTCTCTCTAATTACCTTCTCTCAGAAAGTCTACTGAAAAAAAAGAAACATAAGCTCTTGATTTTAAATAAAATATGAGGACTTGAATTCATGTCTTGCTGAGAATCTCAGTGTCTTCTGTCTTTAGGAAAAGGCATTGCTCTTTTTCTCCAAGGTGCACCTGCTCTTTCTGTTTAGTTATCAGTTTCATTATGATTTATAAAAAAGCATCCTTAATCTTGTCTCAGGGTTGGTCTCTCTGTGTTAAGGTTTTCCAGACCTGAGGACAATCACAGTGAATTTCTTTGACTGAATCCGAAATGTTTGTGGCTTTGCTGCTTTATGTTATCATTCACCCTTTGTAGAGATAATCTGTTTAAGCTTGCTTGACTGCTTCAGAGATCATTAAATTTAGAAGCTCAGATTACCTTTGATTCAGCTGGTATTTGATTGACACAGGGAATACACATTTACTTTTCCAGGTCTTTTCCTGATTGGTGCTTCCATGTTCTTTGTTCTGCTTCCATTTACTGTCTCTATCTTGCACTTGCTCTTTTTAAGAATGTCAATAGATTGACAAGATGAATGTCAATATCTAGCAGGTGTGGAGCACACACATCTGTTTATGGTTTAGTGAAGGATGATGTTAGTTCAGGATGTGATATGGGGCCACTAATCAAGTCATGAGTAATAAACTTTGGAGAACATAAAACCACATAAATTATTAAAGCAGCAAAGATGTCTGGAGATGATGCTTTCAGAGCATCAGCTCAAGTAATGCAGCTTATTTCAAAACTATAGAAGCCATTGTGGCTTTGTAAGTCTAGAAAGAGGCAATGGAAGTGTTTCTTTATAATATGTGATGTTTGGGCAAGGGCATTTCTCTGTTTACTTTCTCCTTAAACAGAATTCAAGCAGGTGTACAGGTTGTGGGATGTGGTGCAGATTTCCTGCCCGGGTAGTACCATTAAATAACATCAGACTTTAGTGATCATGCATCAGATACTACCACAGCTTTGCTCTTACAGCGCTGCACCACACGACTGATACTTTGCTCTGCACCTCTACTTTCATTTATTAGTTGCAGTGGTGAATGTTTAGGCTCTCTTATTTATGCACAAAACTGCATAAGTGATCCTGGGCAAAATAATGAATGAGACTTCTCCCTCATCACATATACTGCATTCCTGGGAGAATTTTTCAATATGTAGAGGCCTTCAAACTCTCAGGAGGATCAGAGTCTATTTATTTTAAAAGAGAGCAGTCTCAGAGGGCAAATTTTAAACTGTGAAGATTAACAAGGAGTTTTTCAAAGGCATAAAGGGAAGTCAAATGCCTAACTTACATTAAGAGTCAACAGGAGTTGAGCATTTAATCCCATTAGTGTCTTGGAAAAGCTGCTTCTGAAAAGAAACTTTTATGGTCTCATTGAATTTCCAAGGAGTAGTCTGGAAATTTCTGAGTGGACTTGAGTTTCAAGTTCCCTGCATAACTGAACAACAGTCAAAGGGAGGGGGGGCATTCAAGCTTTACAGCAGCTGAGATAAAATATTGGATATCTTGAAGCATTTTCACTTGCCAGCTATCCTCCCCTAATATACTAAACACCCCAGTATGTGATGGTTAACCTCTCTTTTGTACAGCAATTGATCACCAGTGATATTGCCCTCTGACTTACCAGCTGTTTTCCTTCTTTGATCATTGCCTTTTAATGAGAAAAATATTTTTTTTCAGCTCTCTGGTCTTCTTTCACTAGTTTACCTTCAGTAGAATGCCTGAAAATTACCTTCCCCTATCACTTAGGTGCACTCCTTATTTTATTCATCTGTATTGCCCCTCAGCCCTCCATAAGAAGCCTATCATGCACACCACAAAGGGCTGCCATTCATTTTGTACATACACCCAGACAAGCTCTTCCCATTATTCACAAAGCTTTCACAGTGTTTGCTGTGATATCTGCTTACTATGGTTTAATCCACATGAGCTCATAGACTTCTTATTTTTATATAGTTATTGTTACTTAGAGTCCTAAACATAGAAGATACCATTTTTCTGCCTTCTGCCTCGTGTCCCTCAGGGTTAAGAATATAAGTACCACTTCCTCTGACAGCATCTGCTTGGAAGCCAAAGCTGGAAATAGATTGCATAGACATTAATCATCTAAATTTTTCATTTCAAGGAGAGGGAAAGAGGACATACCTTCATGACCTACTTTTTTGTGCGACTACAATCGATTTTCTCTAGAGTAATAAAGAAAAAGGCTTTGGGATTCTGAGACATGAGCTTTGGTTGAATCCTGCACTTTGGTGGAGTGAGGCACACAGAGCCAAGGGTAGTGCTCAGCTGAAGCATACTGCTGCAGTTGCTGGAAGGTCCAGGAGCAGTCTCTAGGCAGCAGAGCATTCCCTTTAAGGCCAATCAGTCTATCAGGTTTCATACACTCACCACCAGAGACATTTGTCAACGAAAAGCAGCAGGGAGAAAATTACAGATCCTGGAGCTGGAAACCTCCCCATAGACTCAGCAAAGGGATTCAAGACTAAGGTGTGTGGCTGCAAAAGCAATGTCCCAGAACTTAACACCATATTTTCCACTCCACTGCCTCTCTACTGTGTATTTCATTGATGGAACACCCATGGCTGTTGCACGGCTTGCAGGCTGACACACGGTGCTTGACCTCCCTGTGCAAGCAGGTACAGAGCCTCTCCTTTGTTGGTAACTATGTCAATGAAGGATTGCAGGCATCAACAGTCACAGGAAAAGAGGGTGGGGAGTAGAAAAGAGTCTGAGAAAGAACCAACCCAGACACGCAGATACACTTTACATAAACCTTAAGTACTGTTTGACCCCTGGTTTCAGTGGGAGCTGCTGAAAATTCATCAGTGCTTTCCATAATGTCCTCAAATACGATCAGTAAGAACAAATATTTTAAGTCCTCATATTTTAATATGAAAAATCAGAAGAACATTTTAAAAAAGTAGAAAATTTACTATTCTTATTTTCTCCTCCTTATTTTTCTCACTTCTTTATGATGAAAAGAAGAAAGAATAAAATGGGTATGTTTTCCAAATACTCTGTCTTTTTCCTGTTTTTCTATCTCTCATGAATAAGAAAACATAAAATGACGACAGACTGTTTCCTCCATCACTCACCATTTAATGGTTTTCCCCTCTCTTCCTTCTTCTGTAAAAAAAAAAATCCTTGAACATAAAAGTTTTTGTATCACTTTAGAAAAGTTCTTGATTACATTTTAAAGTTTGCATTCTATACTTTCCTACAGTAAATACCGTATCTGACTAAGGCTTATCTAGATGAAAATCAGCCACTTGAATACAAAAACCTACTGCAATCTAAAATTTCTGCAGTAAAAAATGCAAACCTGTGATAAAAACAAGAGCTCACAACCAGGTGCAGTTTTTTTATCGATTGTGTAGAATAGGAAAGAAATTTAAGGAAATGTAAAGGTTAAGACATAGTATTATATAGAAATTTAAAGCATAAATATAATATGTATTTCAAATACGTAGAAAAACATAACATTGCATAGTATAAAATTTGCATTTAGTAACTGCAAAAGTGCATCAGAAACTGGCTGTGGTGAGGAAATAACACAGAACAGATCTGGAAATCATAGAAATACACTTAAAAATTCCCATTAGTAGATACATTAAAGTAAATACATGCTCTTGTATGGCTGTTGAGAGGACCTTAATTTTATACATGAAATAATGTCAGTGAGAAATGTGGGAAGAATCAATGCTACATCAGAAATGCGAGTGACAGTGTTGTTTGTAAGACCTATTTGCAAGGAAGCTCTAACTACAGAAAATACTCAAGTAGTTTGGGAGTGCCTAAGTGAAGGCATCACCTTGCCATACAATAGCAGGCATGCACAAGATAGGAGCAAATCTATAGTTAATGTAAATTGTGATGGCTCCACTGCCTTTTTCTCCGGCAGCTGGCACAGYTAGGGGACAAGCTCAGTTGGGACTGTTCAGTTCCCCAGGGGCACTTGGGGGGAGCTCAGAAAGCAGGAACAGGAATGAATGCTCAGGGCACAGTGGGGCTAAATTAAACGGAAATTAAAAGAACTGAGTGTGTTCTTGGCTAAGCACAGGATTAAAGGACAAGGGAAGGGGCTCTTGCTATGGGTTGTGAGTCATCCTTTCGTACAATACAGGAAAATACATCAAAATATATCATTCATTACATGAATGCAAAAATTGGAAACTCAGACTGAATGTCAGACAAATATCCTTCCTGAAATTATGTTCTATAAGACTAAAATAGTTTCCAAGCAAACTTGGAAGACTCTTCAAATTAGGCTGGACAAATCACTTAGAAAATACAGAGAAATAAGCTGTTTTACCAGGAACATAGACTGGACTTTTAAAAAATATATTTTGCCACTTTTCAGTAAGACTTCTACAGAAATAAAATTATAATGTGAATAATATATATTGGTCTAAAAATGTTGAAGTTGAAAATAAGTATTTCCTTTTGAATGAAATTAATCCAAATAATGCAAACTAATTTTAAAATAGAAATTTTTAAAAATATATAATGTGAAAGTATACATGCAATTTAAGTCTCAAGTCAAAACCAGTTATGAGCGCAGTCTGGCTGCACTCTCCCTTCAATGCCATCTCTCCTTCTGGCCCACACAGCTTCATGGGCCTGCCTAATGTTTGTAATGTTTGTAAAGTTCAGAAGAAGAGCAGCCCTATTGATATGAGGACAAAAAGGCATGAGAAGAGACCATAAAATTTGAATTTATAGGCTATAAAAAAGCAGTCTGAGGAGATTTAATTTTGGTGTATAAAATCTTAAACAGTATTGTTAATGTCAAACACACTTATTCTTTTTTTCTGGGAGACAGATAAGAGGACAAGGGGCATAATTGCAAAGTAAAGAAAAACAAATTTGAAACAGATGTCGTGTGTCCCATTTTTCTTTACACAGGCCACAAGTGTATGCAGAATAGCTTATGAGTCAGAGGCTGAAGCTTAAACACTGGAGGATCATTCAAGAAACAATTAGGGCAAATAGTATCCTGAGGGGATTAGAGTATTAAAAGAAAATGAGCCTTAATAGACTGAATAGACTCCACTTAGTCCCTGAAATTTATTATGTTCATAAACCCCAAAACAAATATAGCAACAGAAAGATAAAAGCTAAAAGTAGCCTACTCACTTAATAATATATTCTTCTTTCTCTGTATCAGGCTATGATTCTGGTCTTCACATTCGCTGTTGAATATTAAACGCACAATTAGATTAGGGATATTTCAAGACATTCAGAATCCGCTTCAGGCAAAATTAACAAGAGCATTGCCTCTGAAATTTGGTACAGCTGTTACTAATAAAAGAACTAGTACTGCAGGCTGAAACAGCTGGAGATGATAAGTGAAAATAGAATTAAGGCTCAGTAATGGAGTTTTGTACTCTGGAGGGAATTCTGGACAAAATCTGCGTGTGGCCTCAGATCTGATGGCCTTGTTTTGTACAGGACCCCAGTGACATGGCATCAGCACCCCAGCGCTCTGCAGATGGCCACACAAGTTCTGGCAGCTGGGAAGTTCATGTGTTTGGCTGAAAGACCATACACATGTTCAGAGAGAGGCAAAGATGAAAGCCTGAATATTAAACTTGTTGCAGAAGCACAGTCTGCCCTTGCTGCCCACCCTTCCCCTCTCTGCCTGGGACACCATGATATCTGTCCTTTTCCTATTAAAGCAGCATCCCCCTTCCTCACATGGTCTGTCTCGACTGTTTTTGTGTGTGTGATCACTCTTCACTGCACTTTGCAATGCACAAGCATTGAGAAGCATAATGTCACACAGCTTTAATGTCTCTGTTCAGGTGCCCACTTTGCACTGCAAGCTCTTACAGCCCTTTCACTAAAGAATTCGGGACTAGTGCGCAACAGAAATTAGGAACCTGCAGTGAAAAGCAATACTCTATGTGCTACAGACATTGCCTGGGCTCTCAGAGAGACTGGAAAACAGGTACTCCACCTCCAGCTGCCTCAGAGGCAGAAAGAAGGAGAACAAAAGAGCACACATCGCCCTGGGCTGTCTAATCTGATATCCTGCTCTAACAATGCTTCACCACCTGCTTTGGAGGAAAATACAAGACAAACATAGAATGACATAGCCTTGACAGGCAATTTCTCTCTGACCCCAGGCTAGTAGGGGTTGCCTGTTCCTTGCTATTCCAAGAGAATTTTAGAATACTCTGCTATGCAAATGTAGCTCGTGACTAATGAAGGGWGTATGCCTTGCCCCGGAGCTCAGATTAGAGCTTTGCTCAGGAGCAAGGTACCAGGGAGCTTCCTTAGAGAGTTCAAAATCTGCACGAAAAACAAAAAGGGGTTGAGAATTGTGTGTAACAGAGTAGCAGGATTTGAAAAAAATACAGTCATTGTCTCTGGGCCCTTTTAGTGCTGGGAAATTCGGCTGAGGTGTCTGAGAAAATACTGAGCACTGAAGACCTAATCTGCTAGAAATAAAACTAAATACTGCTTTTTAAATTTTTTTTTGAATCTACAAGATCTAGCCTTCTATCTGTTTTAGCAGCTGAGGTTAATAGATAGACTGCATTACATAAGCTCCCAGGCCTGTCCCTGTCACAGAGAAGACAAGAAATTTTAGAAAAAGGCTTCTTTTGGAATTTGAACAAATATTGTAATACTGTGACAACAAACCAACTGAAGCCTTACGAGCTGTTACTTTGAATGGGAGCTGAACCAATCTCTGATAGTCTTCTTTTCCTGAGAAATTAAATATAAGCAAGCCTAAAATCCTAACATTTTTAACAGGACTATGATTGCATCTAGCAAGCCTACCTGCTAACAGTGAGGGAAGTAGGTRAGAAGGTGGTCCCCACATCAGTTACCTTCCTGTTATCATCCTCCTCTCTCCAAGAACTGTTCTGCTGTCAGGCTTCAGTGCACTTGGGCAAGATCAGGGCACTTCACAGTTGCATCTGAAATGACAGTATGTCTGCTAGATATATCCCTAGATATATCCCTAGATATATCCCTGATCTCTCCACTATAGGATATTTTTGTTGTCTGCCTCTGGGTTGGAAGAAGAGGGGGAGTTTAAGTACTTTCCCCCAGAAAACCCACGATACCAGGTACAGGTGTGGCAGCAGGAGATGCCAGCCTCCACACTGGCAGTGATAGAGTGCCTGAAGTGAGAAGTCTTTGAAGAAAAAAAAGGAAAAAAGACTTCAGTAGGAGAATGTTCGGGGGCAATAGGAGCACCATGAAGGACTAGGAAGGATGAGGAGGAGATAAGGTGCTCTGAAATAGATTAATGAGGAAAAGTCCAAAGTTTTGGAGAGAAAAGAGTAGCAAACATTTGAAAGCAGCTTATAGAAGAATTGTGGTGGTGAAACTGTAATTTTGAGACAGAAATGATAACATCTTGGGGCTCTGTCTGCATTAGGAAGTGCTGAAGGTTTTATAATCTAAAGAGTGGGACATAGATCATCTTCCTCCTTAGGCACTTTTTCTCAGAAACTATTCAATAGTAGGGCAATAGCTCCTCCAGGACACTTCAGTAGCTTGTCTGGGATTATACAGAGCTTCTCCTCCTAGGACCCCTGCCCAGTACTCCCTTGGTCTCCATCTCAGTTTCTTCCTGCTTTGCTACTTAATATATATATTTTACTTCTCACAGCAAGTGCAGGTGTTAATAATGTAGTGGAATGTGCTATTCTCTTCATTCCATGACTATATGTCATGTCTTTACAGAGTATGCCAGTTGTTGGACAAGGATTGCATGTTGTTCCTTCAGTATTTATTCATTGATTCACACAGAGCTGTGTAGGTGTAGACTTACACCATTATGGATCTGGTTTCTCCTCCTTTTACACACAGCAATTAATTTGCAGCATTTCTCCTTGTGTTGGTGTATAATAGAGTTCTGATATTTTTAGTTTTTCTATTTAACTGATTTCTTTCTTGGGACACTACTCATTTTCCACACCAGAACAAAGGTTCTGAAGGAAAAGGAGTGTCATAACCACTCCCTCTCTGCCTTTCTTATCCCTTTCTTTATCCTCAGCCATGCACACTATTTCCAGTGCCCTACTCCCAAAAGCATCTTTCTTCAAACTTACACTTTACAGCAAACACCTCAAAATGACAGAACAGAGCCCAAGAGTTAGTGCTAGTTAAAGCACAGCAATTCCACATTTCCTAGGCTGACACTGCTGTCTCTGCTTAGAGGAAAGCATTTGTCAACGCTTCATTTCATAACCACATACACAGGTCACATAGCTTATAATAAACTAAAGATATCGCATAGCTTTTCCACATGCAACAGAATCAAGATGTCAGAAATAATTTATACTCTTCTGTTTTTGTACCCCTGACTAGACATAAATAAATATCAGACATCCTATACAGCCTTCTTCCTATTAAATACTGTTTATTAACATCTGTTAAAATTAATAGTTTTTTTATCCTCTCACCATTAATCATTTTTAAATGTGCTGTGTTTGTTGTTAGTGCAGTATGGCAGGCAGTACAGACCCTTCTCCTCTTGCTTTARTCTTTAGCAAATTACATTACAGGGGCATCCTCTGGGACTGCAGAGTTTTGGATACATCAGCATTTCCTTTTACCAATATCCATTTTCATCCTTAAAATTACACTTTGCAATGTCTTGACACTCTGCATGAAATGTTAGGTCATGCATTTGATTCTGAGAAATTTAAATGTGTCCATTCTTGACTTACAGAACAGGCATTTAAAAAGACAAAAAGAAAAAAGAAGRAAAAAAAAGAGAAAAACACAGCCTATTGCAGTGTAAGATTTAAGCCCTGYAGAATTCTACATAAGTATCTCTGCGCAAGCATGTCTACATGGAAGAATTAAGGCCTGTGTTTCAAACAATATCACTGAAATCAACAGACACTTCATAATAGAAACTTCAATCATTAGGCATTCCAAAAGAAGTCAGGTGAATTTTTGCAGTTTTTCAGCATAAACCCACAACGATGTGCATATTCATCACAATTGAAAATCACATTCCCACTCATGACTGCTCCCCAGAACCTTTCTCAGGTCACAACTSCAGCTGTAGCTTGAGAGGTCAGTGAGGATCTGTCCTCCAAGGGCAGCACAGTGACCAAAGCTGTACTGAGTGTGTGGGTGCACTGCAGAGAGCAGCCTCACAACACTGAGCTTTTCCAAAACTAAAATTAATGCTGTCTGCAGACAGCRTTAAAACATGTAAATATTTTATAACATATTACTGTGCAATTCCACGTACTTCTCACACAAGGGGCCCATGCAGAGCAGCAGTGATCTGAGGTTACAGAGCAATATGGATACAATTCCATATTACTTGAGGAACAGTTTACAACTGAGTAATTAAAGGCCATATTGCAATGCATATGCTCCCCCGAGTGAAGCAAATGCTGTTGACAGTGTTCATGTCCACAAACAGAAGGAGATTGAGGAGAGGCAGAAGGGGGGCTTTTTTTCAGTCCTGGAACATGCCCAGAAGCTATCATRTTTACTCTTGTGCTTGCAGAAACTTTTAGGGACATGCTATCTCCTGCAGCACCAAACATGCAGCCACATTGGATGATTTCTTCACTGCTCTTGGGTAAGGGAAAAAGGAAATACAGGATATAAACACATGGTATAGCTGCTGGCCTGGAGAGCCCTTCAGAGAGCCCTCCAGAGCCCTGGAGTTCCCTTCAGATTCTACAGAAACTGAGGATACTCTGTACATCACAGTCTCGGGAGTTCAGGAAAAAARCCCTCAGATTCTTGGGCATTAGAATAAGGACCAATAAAGTTGACTAATATGAAAGGAGTAAAAACACCAGAAAACCCTGAACAAACATATTCTCATTACAGTCCCAAATKACTTCTTTCTACTTCTCTCTGCAAGCTATCCAACTACCAGGAGCTAGGGGATCACAGCCACTTACAGAGGTGCCTTGGCCAGCAAACTGACAAACAAAGCTTTTACTAGGGACTCCAGTGCCACTTAAAGTTTTTTCTTTTACTGATTCTGACTTTTTTCAAATCCCATTCCAAATTTTCACTGATTTGACTCTGTTTTGACAGCAAACTAATATTTCAAGACAAACTATGTTACACAAAAAAGGCCAGAGACAGAAGGAATGTGCTTTGCATCRGTGACTAAGGTTCATCATTCCCCACTAGATTATAAAAAAGTGAAACCTGAGAAATAAAAGGTGACTATATTTTCTATACCATATAAATCTATAGTAACCCAATTAACTTTACTGTAATTATTTTTTTTTGATGTTGTGCAGATACTCCAGAGACAAGAAACAGTGTGAAAATCCATCTATGAGAGATTTGAGACAACTTTTGCTGAGAAGCCAAGGGTTTGTTAGCCAAGATCCAGAGACAAGCAGAAGAAATACATCAATAAAAGGGGCAATTACAGCACGAATAATTAATTTTAAAGAAACCTACAAGGAGAGGGGAAAAATTGTTTAGAACTTATGTCCTTGTAAAGTTTAACATTTAATACACAGCTTCCCTCAAGGCTAAAAGCACTTTGTGTCAACTGCTGGAGGAGGCAGGAGGTGCCATAGCGTCGCTCTAACCCTGTCAAGTACCTCTTCCTTCATCCCCAGMTGGTGAGAGAAGATGCTCATGCTGCTTTCAGGTGAAAAGGGACCACGAGGTCTGTGTGTGGTCACTGGTCAGTCACTCTGCCCATCTGYCAGACCCCGCCTGTTTCATCTCCCACCCGCAGCTTTTGAAATGTTGGGCAATTCCAGCTGCATTTGACAGAAGGTTTGAAGTCCTAGGCGTTTGGGAAAAGTGAATTACATCTCCCAAGYAGTGTGACATCAGCTTTCCAAGGCAGAGAAAGGGTGGCTTCAAACACCAACATCKCGGTGCCTCTGGTCTCCTCCATCTGACACAAGAGCCACCAAGCTAGAACTGGGAGGTCCAATAAATCTGAGGACACACTGCCTTCCCACCAACATGTCATCTGGGACTGTGATTCATAAGGCCCTACAATGCAGTTGCTTGTTTTCATTCTTAATGGAAAAATCCCAGCAGCAATCAGAAAAAATCTAATTATAACAGGAAAATGAATACTTTTTATGCCATTCTAAAGGAATCTGTAAATCACTGCCAACACACCTGTCACCAAAATTCATTCTACTTCAAGAGTATGCCTTCTATTCCATTTTCATGGAACATCTAGAAAGGTTCATAATTTCACAAAGTTGAATTCAGCTTAAAAAATTTAGGTCTGAATGGAGTAACTTTGCTGCAGATTTTATTATTTTGCAAATTTACCTTYGAGAGCAGAATACATAAATTAGAGGTGCAAGTGTAGAATATKATTGCCCATRTCCAGAAACRTCTATCGTCTGGCAAGCAATTARGTAAATAAATATAAAAGCAATTTTWAAAAACAAATTGATATTAACTGCTGCAAATAAGATTTGAAGGATACATTTCCAGTYTCATAGAATCAGCCATTGGATCACRTCTACTTAGGGAAATTGATTGACTTAATGACAGCATAGTTTAACAGAATGCATTTTCCTTCTTTGCCTTAACTATTCTAGTTTACCTACTTCATGTAGATATGATTCCAGATTAAACTGACTTTATTAAACAATAACTTTATTAGAAATAAAATACTATTGATCTATCAGTCATTTCATCAAATAGAAAGGCTTTGTGAGATCACTAGCTTAAATAAAATGAAACAAACTGCTTCTTCAGCTCAAAGCACAGAGGATTTGTCCCACATAATGCCATACCTACCAGTGCTGCATGTGCAAGCCACTGAGACAGGCAGAGATGGGCTCTGAGTTACRCAGTGCAAAACCACTGACAACACAGCAAATGTCTAAAGTCTAGATTTCCTTTTAATACAAATCAGTTTCTAAAAATTTGCCTTTTGTAGCAATCCTTGAAAGTCTAACATGAAAGAAAAGAATCACTGGGGATTCAAGGAACAGACAGCTGGCATCAGTTGTAGCAAGATGAGTGTAACAGAAGTCAAATTTTTACATACTCTAAGGGGACTTTGTGCCATTTACCTTCTGTGTCAAATATTTATCCAATATCTGTGTCTTTCGGTATTCTGGGAAGGTGGTCCATAGTAAGCAGGAWCTAGTTACAGAGGAATGTTAGCCAAACTGTTAGCAAACCTACACAGAAAGGCTAGGGCTGGGCCTTACTGTGAAGAGGGCCTGGACATAATCCATGCTGATTTAGGCATTTAGACATCTAACCTGCAGGGGCTCTGTTAGAGATCTAGCACATCTGGACACCACGGGAACATGGAGATGATTCAGCTCAAATAAAAGTTAAATTACTTTTCAAATTAAGGTGTCACAGTTCGACTTCTTAACTGTGTTTCAGTTCATCCATTGAAAGTAGAGTGAAAGCAGCCTGCATTAAAACTTTGTTTTCCTTTGCATCGCCAAATTACATGAGCAATCCCTACACCTCTCACCCAGAAATGCAACTATGCTCATATGACAGTGGCTACACTCATACCTCCCCAAGGATGAAAGTGTCTCCCTAATAAATTTTACACACTTAATGATGCAAATCAAAAGTCCTACAAATATGCAAGTAATTTGCATTTCCTAAGTGTAAATTACATCTAAACTACTTCAGGAAGTAGGTCACAGATTTCCATCTTGTTTCATGCATTAAAAATGTTTATGACATAACTTTAAAAGCAATTTTTCAAAAGTCACTTATTCTGAACATTATTTTAACACTGCTGTCTAAAGCATTCTGAAAAATGAAGGCTGTCTGCTGCTCTATTGCAGTTTTCCCCTCCCAAGAGCAGCAGTTTCCTGCCGTGTATTTTTCTGTTCCAAACCTGACTATTAGACTGGACAGGAGTTTAATAATGACTAATTACTCGTGTATTAGTATTACCATGCAGCAAAGCCCAAATACTGTATRCAGTACATCCTCCATCTGTTTTGCTGCCTTCTGAATTCCACCATGAGCACAAATTTGAAATAGCTATCCTTTTACAGAGACATTCTCTAGAATATTGGGGGGAAAGATATCAGCTCTGTGTATCTGTATGTTATGACTACACATGCATACATACATGTACCTTTGTAGCCCACATACTTCTATATAATTTTACTATAATTTATGTGTTCAAAAAGCAGGTAACTGGTAGAGTRTAATGGTCCAAAGGTCTCACTAAGAAACTGCAGCACAGGTCTAAGACCTGGTCTGAATACCTGCTAAGAGCTGTCTTCAAGGAAGCAGATGTGTGTGCTGGCTTGCTGAGCTAAGGAATCAAAGTGGCCAGACATCATGCCAGCCATTTCTTTACACATTATGAGAAATAAGCACACCTTAAGCCCCTTAACTTGATAGGTCMTGGTCTGATGTTGTCACTAAGGCTTGAAAGATGGTACAAGACAGAAACATTCAGTGAGTATTTTGTGTAAYTCCTGAAGGTTTTTATTATGTTTCTGGAAAGTACTGTTGGCACATATTCAAYGCCATTTAAATTTGCCAAAGGACATGTCTCCACAGAATTATTTTCTTCACTTTTAGTACATATACTCACCCAGCTTTTCTKGGTTTTCCCTTCCCTCTTTCCCCAGTATCGTTTCCTATGCTCTTTGAAACCTATGATGCTCCAATTCCTTCCTTGGAGCAAGGCTTGTCTGATTCAAAGCCAGGATGAGGAATTTGGCATTTGATGCCAGGCATCTTCCTTCTGTATTCAGCTGGAATTCTCTGTCTCTTCCTCTAGTCACAGGATCTAAAATTAACTCCACTGGGGAGGGGAAATCAACAGACATGCATGATAGCCTAGAAGTAATTTTATTTGCTTATGAGTATTTTATARAAGGCAACCTCAAATTTTATAGAACCATTCAATTTTCATGTCTCTCTCATGGCAGAAATAGGGAATTCAGCAATATTATTCTTCACTTCAGTGTGTTTCCTATTTAATAAGTTTCTACTCATTTCCCAATACTTTTTCAGACATCAGAAGGTCTGAAGTAGCTCGTGAGGTAGAAAACATAATGGCTTTCTGCATGGAGGATATCCTGCCTGCTCACTAACTCTACAGAAAAGTGGCTCAAAAAATTGCTCCACCACAGCTGCACTACAGCTTCAGTTAGATTGGACATTAGGAAAAATTTCTTCATGGAAAGGGCTGTCAATCATTGAAACAGGCTGCCGGGGAAGTGGTTGAGTCACCACCCCTGCATTTAGGAACATGGTTTAGTGATGGACTTGGCAGCCCTGGTTTATCAGCTGGACTGTATGATCTAAGAGGCCTCTTCCAACTTAAACTCTGTGATTCTAAGTATACCTTATTRTGCAGTCTTGAGATTTGTATTAAAAGCAAAGGACTTAATCTGAGTCATTACACAATTACTTCCCTGCCCAAGAGACAAATTGGTATTGGTTTCTGTTTGTGTGTAAAGCAATACAGTGATAGCTGCCAAGTCATTAAAATGCTACAGGCTTCAATCATAATTTTTAAGATAATTTCTTTGTTTACATTTTGTCGGCCCAAAGGTGATTAGCAATTTTACTAGAAGGTTACTTAGTTATTCTACTGCAAGGTTCTGGATGAACTTCAGGCGCGATTAGAAACAGCTTTGTGCCCACCAGCAGCACTTGGAAGCGTTGCTTTTATGCAAGTTTATGGCAGCATCCAAACTTTGGCACTAATCTTGACTGTGCCTCTGCACCCTCTTGCCATGTACTCCTATTTGCAAAGTTTCATCAGGCTTCATTCACTGACCGTAAAACAAAATGCTGAGCCATTCACTGCCACCTCAGCTCAATAACTGATTTCTGGGGAGTAAATTCAAAAGATCTGCAGCTTTGCATAGTGCTTTGAAACCACCATTAACATATAAAATGTAACTAAACAGCATACAGAAAATTAAAAATTAATATAGAATTKTTGCTTTGTGCTTTATTCTTAAATCAGAGCTGAGAGATTAAAAACCTAGTCTAAATCTACTGGTGTGCCTAGAATCACTGATTCCTGAAGCTTTTGTACAATCACCACTTTATATTCTGTCCATACTCTGGATGAATAAATGTGTTTAGTGTCCTAAACTAAGCTAAAATTTGGGTTGTATAGGCACACAAGAACATTTTTTCTCATCTAAACTATTATTCATCTTAAATATCAAGCCAGAGCCCTGTTACACTCTGAAGTGAGAACACTTGGACTGAAAATCTCAGGAGAGAAGGAATTGCATTTTATACTTCTAGTTAGTTGGAAATAGTCCAAAAGCAGATATACAGAAAGGCAAATATAATGATGAGAAGTCAGCCAARTTCTTGCATAAGTTGAAAAAGAAGTGAACTTACTTTTGAGATGAAAGCTTTTTTTTCATGTTCAGTATAGGTATGTTTGAGATATTTTAACCTGAAATTCAGTATGCAAAGGTGCTTCATCAACATACACTTAAAGCACTATCACATGGACATATTTGTGATCCTTTGAACTAATACTTATGGGTTTTTCTTCTCATATCTGTACAAAGAAGATGAAAAAATCTGAATGTATGTCAGATGCCATGTTAGGCATAAAAGTGTGTATGACTCTTGTACTGAAAGTTGCTTYTTTAATAATCCTAAAATGTTAATTAGAAATTGAGCAAGCAAGAATAAAAATAATTCATGGGTTATAAGGTTCTAAATAACTTTAGAATGCTTTCATGTCACCATGGGTACATCAAATCTTAATACATACACACCCCTAATTTCTCCTACAAGCAGCAGATACCTAGCCTGACCCACGTTTTCACAGACAAATTCATGAAAAAACTGTCAATTCAGCTTAAAAAAGTATTTTTAAAAAGTGGTTTAAATAAAAGTAAACTAATTAGGACAATATTTACTTGAGAWAAAGTTTTGTGACCAATATTTCACCAAGGCACATTACAAAATTATTTTAAAAATRAACAATAAATCTTCTATTTTCTAATTTAACAAGACCACTTATGATCTTCAGTCTTACATGCTCAATAGAATCTAGATTTTATTATTCTGCAGCAAAACATTTCACCTAAAGTACCCCCTTATATCTTTTATTTCTTTCATAACCAACAAATCCAGGTTTAGATTTCCTATAATGTGCATTCCCCTGGTTCATGATGAACTTGGTTAGACTGGGGAGGRTTTCTGTCACAGCCATGACAATGTATTTACATGAAACCTTCCAGGCAGAAAAATGCCATTCCTGACAAAGAATCCAGGAGTCGCCTCAATTATTATTGCACTGTAGTCATATCAGCAGAAAGCAATCTTTCCATCTTTTCTGAGAGAAGTGTTTTATTTTGAAGGGGATAATAAAAACATTTACTCTGAGATAAATCCATCCAATATTTTAGATTGAGCCACTTAATGAAATTTTACTGAAGAGCAGAAAGGAACCATATCTTGAAGCAATTTCATTTAAAAGGACTTATATTAAATTTTAAAAACCCCAGATCTAGAGGTCCCCCTGTAGTTCTCAATACAAAAATGTTTAAAATTGCAGTGGAGATAAGCCTGTTTAAACACAGGTAAACAAAAATCCCAGTCAGAATGGTTTGAGCCAGAAATGAAATAAAACAGACAAGATCATCAGCTGGTGGAAAACTTCATTGCTTTTAGCTGTTTTTTTTTTTATTTATTTATACAAGCAATCTCCTGTCTGTTTTGTCTGTCCTTTTTCTGCAGGAAAAGCATGAATTGAATTTTAATCTACATGAATTTTGCCTCAGAAAAGACCAAAGATCATTTCAATGTCAACCCCCAAAGAAAAGGTAGGCATGGGTCTGGCATGGAGTTGAGAACTGCAAAGTTGAGCAGCATATTGCCCAGCAGTAACTTAATGCTAAAATTCACAGTCCTATGTACAATCAATGAATAGAGGAAGAAAAGCAACTCAATTGAATCTTTTTTAAAGTGTGAAATAATCCAAGTTAGCTAACAGAGAAACACTTTACTAAGGCACAKGTCCTCATGCCATCCATCTATGAGGCACCATCTCTGAAAAATGAGCTTTAGTGAGGCAGCTGAATCAACTTCAGATTTACATGGCAACTGCTCCTGTGAATGGTGGTCCTATAACCCTCCTTCTGTTCCTCCTCTCCTCTCCCTTCTCCCAATTACTGACAATTACACTGTTCCCCAGTGATCAGCTGAAATCAGGAAAATGCTCATTTTATTAGTACATGTTAGCTATCTGCCAGATTCTGGTAAATGAATCAATGCTTAGACATTGATTCAGGATTCAAACTCCAGAAGAAATGCAAGGTACAGTTTGGAGGGTGCACACAGAGCAGGTGAGGGAAGGAGAAGCAGAATGATCCCTTTTATTTCACCAAATTATTAGATCAGCTCTGCCTGGTTCACTATTTTTTAAGCTTCTGGAAGAAACCTTCCTTTGACCAAGATTCTCAAWTCCAGAGAGCAGGGTGAAAATGGTYGTTTAACTAGTTGTATTACATATTTTTACTAGTGATTTTGTGTATGTTATTCAGTCAGCTCTAGAATTACGCAGTGGATTGGTGAGATACAGAGGACTGCAATTTTTGGACTTCAATTCTTTAACCTTAAGAGCAAAACCTGCAACTTTATTTCAATAATAAAAATACAGAAATTGTATTTAATCTAATTGTGCTTCTGAAGCCTTTAGCCAGCCACCTCTCTAAAACCACAATGTCTCAGTGGTCTGGGATGCTGGGTCCCTGCAGACAGGTCTGCTGCAACCAATCCCCTGTAAGCAGAGCACCTTGGTTCCAGCTCTGTGAGACTGATCCTTCAGACAGCACAGCGCTGGTGACTCTTCCACGTAACCCAATGAAGGGTAATAAAACAGACAATACCAGTGTAATGAGAAAGAGACAGGGATCTAGAGAGAGAACAGTTGCGGATCGCCTTCTGATAGATTTCTAAATGTGAAAGCCGTGCAGAGAAGGCAAGAAACAAGTGAGGGTGTTGATACAGGAAGTATCAGGACCAAATTCTCCTAAYATCCACCATTTCTATTGAGTAATTTACTGGCTGAGAATTGAACAGAATTGACAACATGTCAAGTGTGATCCTGTGTTTCTTAGGACATATTTGATTTAGTCTGTTGCTTTACAAAGGGGAAAAACACCACCCTGAARCATCACATGGTCTTGGTATGAATACTTAGCACAAATAAACTCTCTAAATAACTTTTCTCTGATTCCAATAACTCCCACTGGCCACCTGCTCTATTGTGAGTCCTTCCTCACCATTATCTTCTCTGGGGAAATAAATCTAATGTTGTTTCCTGTGTGGTGGTGAGCTGGTACAGGAACCTCAGCACCCATGTACAGGATATATATTAAGCAAATGCTGAAATAACCATTGAGAAAAGTGCTCTGAGGGTCCCCATTTCAGCTCCAGAGCCTGACACCAGGACATAATGCAAGTTAGCACCAAAGAGGATACTGTTTATTCCCAACATTCTTAACCTGAGACATTTTTTATTGCTGCATTCTCATAAACTTCCTCATTAAGAACTGGAACACAATTTTGAAAGAAATTGTGATAAAACTGCAGARAAACACCCACCTGGACTGTGGGCCTGAGCAGCTGCATGGACCATCTGTGCATACCATATGTTTAGTGTTTGATTTTGGGTGAATTAACGGGGCTTGGAGGTAGACTGAATAACTACAGTACAGTTAAGAAACTGYTTTCCTTCACACTTTCTTTAAATCTCCTTTCTATTTTCCTGTGATTTTGTCTTGTCTACTGGTAGCAATCAGTGCAGAGGAACAAAAAGATTTCTCCAGTCCCAAAGCTGAGTAGATCAAACACTGACTCTTCAACTCCTCTTTCAGACAATTGATGAGTTAGTTTATTTTTGAGACAACCCATTTAGTCCAATGTTTTAGTGCTCTCCCTTACACATTAAAATTAAAAAAAAAAAATTAAGCTCAGAAGAATTTGTGAATAAAATCAACTGCAGTGCATCTTGGCCTCAAACCATGCTTAACTTTACCTGTTGTGAAAGAGTCTCAAGCAAGTTTTCATGGTGCTGCAGCTCTGCTTTCAGGTTCCAGAATGTAAGCTCATGTTCACCCATGGGTTTGGAAGCCACATGTCAAAGTTGGCTCAAATTTCACATGAATGCAGATCAAAAGCTTCAAGGACTTGAAAACACATTTTAAAAACAACTTTATGGATCCAATGGAATTTTAGTTTGCATGTGGAGATTTGTGTAAATCTCAAGTGATTCAGAAATGCCAGAGTATGAACTTATGTGAACAGAAGCCAATAAATTAGCTGTTAGCTTTGGATTCTCTCTCATACCAAATATCAAACATGCTTTTTTATTTCCACCAGACAGAATTGCAGCTTGTTAGCAACATCCTGAGACCAAGAGATTTTAAAGGACTATAGTAAAACTGCTGCRTTTCTTATTCTGCCTGCAAACTAACAGCATATTATGAGCACCTCCAGAAAATATATAGTAAAAATTATGTTATTGGTACTAAAAATCCAGCTAAACAGCAGCTAAAATCTAGTATCTACATTAAATACAGAACCTAAAATAGTTTTTTGAATTCATAGAACATCCATAAAATGAAAAAAAATTAAATCATTTGAATTCTTGCTTAGTTACTTAGTATAAACCCAAAGCAATTAAATTCAATACTATGAGAATAGACTAGATAGACTAGTGTTTAGCAACCATGTCTTTCTAAGATGTTGTTAACAAGCTACAGCTCTGGCTTTTGGACACAAAAGGAAAGAAGATCTGAAAAGAACAGAAAAGAAATAGAAGATCTGAAAAATAAAGCTCTTAGGTGCACAATAAAGAGACTAAAAGGAGGTGTAYACAGGCATCTAGTGAGAAAGTATTATGAAAAGTTTTAGAGTGTCAATGCCAAAAGTCTTCCTATTAGAAATTTTATCAGAAGTAGGTTTCARCCACATAGGAGTGTGTTCAGAGATAAGTGTGTGTTAATTCTAMTCATGTATGCAATTTTCTGTGGATGAGAGTGAATCCAGTCTATAATGTCTATGTTCAAAACCTCTTTACTAAACCTTATAAGATTTCTTGCTCTTTGTGGTATGATCTTTGGAAATCTCACTACAAACAGTTTCAAAGATTTCACCATCCTGAAAAGCAGAAATAGTGAAGTACCAGCTGGTCATGCTTGACCTTAATAACATAAAAAATGAAACTTGGAAAATAACTATAATTTCCAGTTCCTTTTAAAGTAGACAGACAGGGCTAATACACGTATTTGTATGTGAAGATTTGATGCTACACTTTACTTTATAACAAATGAGAGCTTTCTGCCCAGAAGTATCATTTTTGTTCTTATCACCCCTCACTAACAGAATTTACTTAAATTATTTTATTAATTCAAAAAGAAACTTTAACTTCACAGCAGTGTAACTTCAAGAAATACAAAAKTTTTTTAAACGTTCTGCTGGTAAAAAACCCTAAATTTGCATCAATATTATTCTATCGTTCCATCTTAGTTGATTGGATGGTAGTTTAAATCCAAAGTTCTCAAACAGATACCATCACACTTCACATAGTCCTAAAGGGAGATTGCTAGATCTGGATTACAAAAACATMTAAACATCTGTTTCAACAGCACAACTTGGCCTGCATGTCAAGAGTGATACTTTTCAACACCCTTTGGAAGCCACATCTCTCTTTCAAATGAAAATATTCCTTTTCTTAGCCTGCTCAGCTCAGTAATACTAAATAGACTCATTATCATCTGTTACCCAACCATTACCTTGTCCTCTCCTTACATTTCAATGAAGTTTGCCATGAGGACAAAGAACACAATCTTCCATCCCTCATCTCTGTTTTTTGATTCCAAAACTTCTTAAACATCCTCTCTCTGGATTCCTGCACACRTATTTAGTGTCAAGACCAATGCATTTCTCATTATCACATTAGATTCAACAAGTCAACAAGCAGCTGCAGTTGATGGCTGCTACTGAGCTGACCTGTTTCACAGCTCAGGACTTGGCACTGCTTTCGTCACATGGGCTCTCAGCAACTGGTAATGGCTGATTGCCATGTTTAGAAGGCTCAGTTTGTTCTTTCACATGTATTTGGGACTCCAGCGAAGACCTTGAAAGGTAAAATCCTAAAAAGAGTTAGGCAACCATTTCCATTTGCAAGGGTCTAAACAAATCCTTTAAAATCAAATATATTTTGTTGGTTATTAGATGCAGATGTAGATATAGCCTCCTTACCTTTTAARAACCTTAAGGTCCAAGTCCTGGCCAGCTCCATGGCTTACAGAACTGCCATACAATCTTCCAGCCACACGATTAGACGCTGTAGCTGTGTCCTGCACAAGTCAGACACCATGCCAGACACATACACCATCCTGAACACAGCAGGTACACGTGTCCTTTCTTCGGCAGGAGTGGGTTGTGGAAGTACTTAGGAACAGAGAACCAGAGATATGCCTGCCTAAGTGTCTGTGCCCAAACAGACAACAACTTCACATTCAACTGACACCTACCTATCTGCTGAATTTGCAACTCTGTGCAGACCAGCAAGCCTGTAGGGCTGAGCAGCAGGTAACTTCATTATCTAACCTGGTTTGGTTCAGGTGACATCTCTTTATTGAAGTCCCTTTCAGAAGTGATCTAGCTGGTATTTCCAGCACACCTCCTCCATCAAGTGGAGCGTCCTCTGCTTTCGTTTAAAATGCCACAGAGAAGARCACTCCATTCGTTGCTTTCATTAAAACTCCTACTTGCTCCTGTGCTCACCTTGATGGTGGGGAAGCAAGTGTTCAATAAGMTTCTCTGCCTGAAGGCAGAGGGTTTTCCTTACCAGGAAAACACTCAAACTGTCAATTCTAAGCACTTATGAATGGGAACATAGATCCGATATTGTGGATTAACTAAAACTTTATAGAATTGGAGACAGAAGAAGCAATGTCTGGAGACAGAAGAGGCAAATGTTTGACTTTGTAACCGAGTTTATGGCATTTAACCCAGACTAGCACACCTGTGTGAGTGGTCATAGGTTCTACTGCTACGGTTTAACAGCCAACCATTTCATGTAAAATGTAGGAACCACTCAGGAGAGAGAGTGACAAGAATCCAGGACAATCCTAACAGTGAGCCCCAGGAGTGAATCATGCTTCTCATGCTCTCCATCTTTCTCTAAGACAGCATGTCAGCAAACTAGATGTGTTCATGGCTATTGCACAGCCCTGAGGTCATGTGGCATAGAACAACACATCTAGGTCTCTAAACATTCCTAACTTCCAAAATGAGATGGCCACATGCAAACTGACTGCYGGAAAAGGTTCATTAAGTAGGAGAACTRCTTGGGAAAACAAGAGGTCACAGAGTTAGTTACCTATTTAGCCACAGAGTTACCTATTTAGGGCATTTAAGAGTAAATACTGACTCTCCAACACCTGGCAGCATTTCCTGGAGCTGTTTAATCCACTTATGCAAAAAATTTAGCTTGATGCCTTTTTGCTAGCAGCATAGTTTCCAYACAAGAGGGAGACCCTATGCCTCTGTCCTCCATAGCCTGGCCAGCATAGACCTGTCTGCAGGGAGATTTGTGGGTCAAAGCCACCCTGGATGCAAGAGGGGACAGAACTGGACTCTCCTGAGTGCTGTAGCCCCAAAGCTCTTGGGCAAAGCCAACTTGCTTTCATCAAGCCTGGTTTTAACCGGATGGTGTGGCCTGTGTTACAMCAGGAACTGGATGGCTCCAGAGGTCCTTTCCAACCCAGATTACGACTCCATGATGCAATGATAGAGCTCCATTCTCACACAGGTAATAACCTATAAGTGAATGTTATGTGTGCTTAAACAGGAGTCCTTTAGCAGCCTCTCCWATTAAAGACACTGCATCTCTCTCACACACGCATCAGAAACCYTCCTTCACAAGAGCATTTGGTGAATGACCTAGAATGAATTCCTGGAATTAAGCAACTTGGCACAATCTGTGTCATGGGACAAATGCAGATGCACAGCAGTGGGGTCAAAAGAGGATGTCCACTGCATGTCCATTCCCATGAACTCAGATGATCACTGCAGAGATTTTTCTGAGACTACTCCACATTAAACTGAACTCCACATAATTTCCAGTGGATCAAAATTTCTGGAACACTTCATAAAATCAGGTTTTGTTAAGCCYGGAGAAGGATTAAATAGAAATCTAGTTGCAGTCACTTAAAAACATGAAAGAGTGTTACAGAGAAGACACATAGAAATCCATTGTAGTGCACAGCTAGAGAACAAGAGGCAACGGTTCAGAAGACGCAACAAGGGAAATGCTGATTGGAAAATATTCATTTACATGGGAATGGCTAAGCCTCTGGAACAGGATGATCAGACAGGCCATGGAACTGCCATCCCTGGAGATTTTCAAACCACCTCTGGGTTGGCCCTGAGCATCCTGATCTGGATTTAAAATTAGCCCCACTTTGAGGCATGACTGAACTTCACGTCCATGAGGGGATTCGTAAAACAAAAAATCATACTGTTATTCTATGGTATTTCTTAAACAGGCACTGAAAAAAAGGTCAGTAAGACTTGGCTACATTTGGACAACAAAATTGTGTTGCAATAAGTTCATTTCTTTATCATCCRTATGTTTTCTGAACTTTTCTGAACTTTTTTACATTAATCCAAACCCTTCTAGCAATTAAATCTTACCACTGAATTAAAATCAAGAAGGTAACTTGGCTTCTCCTTACAAGAACATTCATTATTTATTGACCAATAAAAAAGCAGTACTTCTGTTTCAAAACCAGAATTCATTAGGGACAGAAAATACAGACACTCAGGTTTAAGAAAAACATACACAATCAGACTTATTCTTGTCAGCTCAAGCTACCATCTTATAAATTATTACTTAATAGCCTTTTTTTCTGTTGTTATCTGCAATTTAATCAAGTAAATTACTATTCTGGGGAAATCTGTATATTCAATTCCAATGATAGAAGCATTATCAGAGAAACATCTCAGTTAATGAAACAACTTGGAATAATTTTACATGAAATTGGACAYTAGTTTCACATTCAAGAATATGAACAAGAAATCTGTTGGTTGGTTAGTGTTGTAAACCTGTGCCTCAGCCACTTATGAACTTGTTTCTCATGTCATCTCAGACTTTTTTAGCTTGGTCAATAAATTTTTATGTCATGTCATTTTTCACTCAATTTTTTTTCCAGCTTGCTCACATTTGTTACTTGTTTTCTCATATTTGACTACATATTTTTTTGTCTCTTCATTTTCTAGATGGATTGTTTCATATTTTGATTTTTGCCTTTCTGCTTTTTATTCCAGATGCACTTCATTTCTCACACTTAGCTAGCACATCCCTCTTTTTTCTGCTGAGGAATCTCTATCTACTACTATAGGAAAGTAAGAAAAATGAAACTGCTTTTCTAATTAGTTGGACAGAAATTTTCTCATTTTCCTGAGAAAGCAAAACTTTGAGGATTACTTCTCCAAGAATAATATACYTCTTCTTGACAAGAGACAGTTCAATGCTTTTACATACCAGACAYGTTACAACTATGTGAGAATAGTTTCCATAGGATTCAATGTTATCAAAATCTGATAACATTMAGTGAGGCATCTACATAACTTTTTTCCTTTCATTTTGAAACGTGGCAGAGAGATTAAAATAATGTACTGTGTATGAAAGATGGAATGCATAAAAAAATTTACTTTCAGACCCATCTAAAATGTAGTCAGTTTTCACTATATTTTCCTTTACCAAAGTCTTTAATATTCTGCTTATCACAGATATTCTCTATTGCACTGATTCAGATATTGTATATGGCCATTAATTTTTGTGGACTTCATGCTTTGACAGTAGACCACAATTAAATTCTCGTTGGCTCATTAAATTGTTGCAGTCAGCAGTGTCTGCCAAGCTTAATGAAGCTAATATGAATATCTTAAATGATGCCACAGTTAAGGGAACATTCTAAATAAAAACATTCACATCTACCACTCTTCAGAAGTCAGTTATTATATTGCAGTCTACAGGCTGAGTTTATTTTGCAGACCCTGTGAGAAATCAGTGCTATTGATTCTAAGGTTAATGGCCCATGGGTATAAACGACTAAAGCCTYACTTTTTGCTTCTCAGATGTTTAAATGCCAATTTTACAAACATAGCTGTATTTCTGGAAAAATCTCTTTGAGAAAATATTTTTTCAATGGCAGTATTTTTTAAAAGGCTGTACACCACTCTGGGCAACCAACCCTGGCATTTTAGCTACCTGTTCAGCCTCACCTAAAACATGAGAAGTGTTYCCACTACTTGGCTTGATTAAAGTCATAGTTTGTGCAATATAACTCAAAAGTATGTAACAGGATGGGAATTCAAAATGGAAGTAAAATGTGTGAGGTAGAATGAGATTTCTGCCCCCAAATGTAAAAGCATTCAACGCAACTGTCTGCCATTCATTCACTTCCAAATCTGGAGTAGGTCAGACTCCACTTCAACACGAAATAACATTTGGATTGAAATTCATTGCAAGGGAAGACCCTAAAAAATCTAAACCAGATCAGCTAAAACATACCCCAGAAATATTCATTACTCTCCTCTGACCACTTGGAAGAAACATTTYTCTCTAGACATCTATACTTAGGAAAGACTGATTCCACTTGGAACAATCAAACACTTCCTATAATTCAAGTKTTACACTTTTTTCCCCAATGTTGCTTTAAACACTCCTCTTTTTATTGGCAGAATTTTGGCTGAAAGTGACTAATTTAGACAGTGAGAGGAATATTTCTGATAATTCTTATCCATAGATGAATTTATAGTTTTAGAAGCAGAGAACAAAAGTAAAAGCAAGGCTTCTGTCTTCAGTTAGGCAAGATGAACTATAATTTAAAACCTGCAGATTCTTTTAAAATTCTGCAGCACAAAATGAAGATATTGGAATACAAATATATTCCAAGAAGCAGGGAAAAAAAAACTTGCTGTGATTTTGACAATATACAGCCACATCTTCTCAATCTGCAGTCTGACAGATGATTTTCCTTTTGRTTACATTTTTTACAAGGTAAGAACTGTTGTTCCATTTTCACTTATGTATGTTTCAATCACCATACCTACTCTAATCAGCTAAGATATTCCAGCTGTAATATAAACTGTAAAAATYATACATGTGCTAGAGATATATTATTCAAAATAACATTCCACAACTGCWTTACTTCAGGTATGACTAGAGCTTTGTTTGTATGAAATATTACTTCTGCCTACACTGGAAAATATATTTACCATCATTTCAGACAGAATTTTCATAAAAATATATGCAAATATATCCTTAGCTGTTTAAATATCAAGTGGTTTATGTCTTTTGAGTTACCTTACAGAGAAATGAACCAAAAAGACTGATTAAAGCACAAAATACTTGATATGAATCACTTCAAAGACTGCTCCAGTTCACTCACTTAGTGACACTTGTAAAACAAATTGTGACTCCAGCACGATTTAGCTGCTAGGAATAATAGGAAAAAGAATTCTTGAAAGCTTTAMAAAGAAATACAGGAACAAAATTACAAAACTATTAATATTTTCATTAATTGGGAGAGGTGCACTGAACTAGTTATATAAATTAAGTGCATTTTACACAAATTTTTTATCTAAACAATTGTGACTCTCCAGGGTGGTTCCTGACTCACTATAAACAAAGAATTAAGATCAGAGATACTCTTTTCCACTCT
Source organism: Cardinalis cardinalis (assembly GCA_014549065.1). Lineage (NCBI taxonomy): Eukaryota > Metazoa > Chordata > Aves > Passeriformes > Cardinalidae > Cardinalis > Cardinalis cardinalis. The sequence goes on along the minus strand of JACDOX010000009.1, from coordinate 1,085,341 downwards.
TTTGATTGCACAGATCACATATTTGGGAAAAAAACAAACAAGTAAACAAAAAAATGTGAAAATTTTTTATTTCATGGTTTGGATAATAAATCTGTGAAACATATCCCATATAATCTGTTTTCCACAGCAGCATTTTGGAAAAAAATATGAATTTCAGATGAAGGTTGCAATTTTTTTAGGGTTCTCTGTATATGTCAGCAACACACTGCTCAATAATATAAGGTTATTTGATAAAAATCATCTTTTACCCATAACAAGTGTCAATGTATTCATCTGGTTTYTTGACTACATGGAAAATGACACTTCAGCTATTTTATACTTAGAGTCAAGATTGTCTGTACATATTTCTTGGAATACAAAGCCCAATAGAAAGCAACAYATGAAACAAAACTAGAAATACAGAGCATGGCATTTTATGACGGGAATCTGGATTGCATCATTGGCCATCACTGTCCCCYGTAAAACTCAGAAGGCTTTCAAGCCATGAATGTGAAATGTTACCACAGTGAGTCAATGACCCCTGCTCAGAGGCACCCTTCTGACTACTTACCATCCATCCTTCCACTCTCCATTGCATCTGATCACTAAAAAAAGATAAATTCCCCAAATATGCAATGACAACAACAAGAAAGCACAAAGAACCAGGCAGGCCATTCATTTTCAGGTAAAGTTAGAATTGAACCAGACACTCTGCCCTACAAACCTTACTATATGTCAGGTAATTGTGTCCCTGCAAGAAAGCCTGAAACAAAGAAAACTGTTTTGCCTTATCTATCTTTTGCATGTAAATAGGATGTGGAGATCTGCTCACCCTCATTACAGTCTCTCAGGGTTAGTGGTCTCTACAGAGAATCTCAATACTCAAAGACTGCAACATTTATGGACAAGGAAAATAAACAGAATCCTTTTGTTTTGGAAGAATCTTTGAAGAATCAGACTGGTGTCAGCTTTATTCAGGCAGGATCCTTCATCGGAAATATTCATTTTGCATTTTGGATTTTTWAAAAAAATATATAGTAACCAAAATCATTTGCATTGCAACCTGGTCCAGAATGCACTGCACTGCAGAAGACAAAACTCTTCTGAAATGTTGATAGCTCAGATCAACTTTTCAAGATTAAACTATATTCCAAAACCTGATATAATTTGACCAAGAAGGTCAAAAAGGCTGTTAGGCAGCAATCCAACCCTTTCCTCATAATCTGCCTTGTCCTACCCGTTTGGGCTGGGGCGGCAGGAGAAAACTTTGCTTACARCTACAAAGTGTACATGTCGACTCACGGGGGAAACGTGCATGGCTTAAATCAGCTTTGTTCTCCTCTGATACCAGGCCATCTGGGTACCAGCTGTCCTCTGGTGAAAAATGGAGCACACTAAATGTTTGCTGCAGGGCTTTTCACACATTTCTCTGCCTTGTAAGCAAACTTGTTCTAATGTGAGAGATTTGGCCACTCACTTTACTCTGTTCTCTTTCTTTCTTAGCCATGTATACACCCACACAAAGATCCTAAGGAGAGACCATTGCAGGGAAGTTACAAAAGAGGTACCAGAATTTTTCACCTATTGCACTGTGTGCTACCCATCAACACTGTGTCTAATTATCTTGCACTCTGTATCTATCTAAGGTATCCAGGTGACTTTGTAAGCTATTCAACATTTTTGCTTTTTCCGTTGTCAAAATATAATTAAGGGTATCCTTGTATGTGGTTTTTTGTGGTTTTTTTTTACTTGCCATATTTTCTTTTCTTTTGTTTGCATGGATTTCTGATAAAAAAACYACCAGTGCTTAGAGATTGAGAGTATCAATCTCATCATGTTAGAGAGAAGACTATTATGTGGGCTCATAATGAGAACAGTAGGATGCTTAATTCACCTATTCTGTTCTAAAATTTGTTTTAATAGCTTTCTTTTTCTTTTATTTTTTTTTTTCCAGCAGAGAAAATTTTGATTCAGGTACTTGTAGACCTTGTCCTTATTTCTTGGTCATGACAGTCAGGACAGTTAAAAAATCATTCTGGTAAAGGCCCTTTAAAATAACCAAGGTTTGTTGCAGCAATAGCTCTGCRGAGTGAACAGGACACTAAAGAGCCACCAGGAGTCCAGCAATCACTATGGGAACTGGAGTATGGGGTAGCCTAAGCCATATTGTGTACCAGCAGGAAGAGCATTATACAGTAATCCCAACTGGAGCTGACAAATGGCTCCCTGTGACGAATGTGCTCATTCAGTACTTGCTGTGGATAGCTCTTCGCCTGAAAAGAAGGGTTGTTTCTTGAGAAGCTGGAGGTGAGAAAAGGCAATTTTAAACACTGTCATTTCCTGGTAGTCCCAGCTTAGCAAGGAGGCCAGCAAGATGCTATGCACTTTGATGAATGGGAGCTTCAGAGGACAAGAAACAAGGTCACAGGTAGATTTCCAGTGCCTTCTCTCTCCATTTTAGTTCAGTTGAGTTGAAGCAGTCACTGTTCAGCCAAAAGATGATTCCTCAGAGCTTAGACACTTACTTTCTTTTCAAAGTAACTTTTTAGCTGCCTCACTACTGAGCATGCAAATAGCCAAAAGTTGACAGCATTTGTGGATGTTAAATTCATTGTAATTCATCCATTTGTAAACAAACCAATGCACTTTCTGGGATAGGATATCCCTGCCAAAGATTTTCAAAGATATTACCAGCCTCCAGCCTGGGGCACAGCCTCCAACTGCCAGCACCCTCCACCCAGGGGAAGCCCATTGAAACATCTAACAATGTGAAATTTAACAAAGCTGTTTTAAAAATACATAAGAGAGGTTCAGCATCACAAACTTAAAGGTTTTGTCTCCAACCCTGCCTGTAAGGAGGACACATGCAYGCCAGAAAAATTCAAAAACACAGATCCCATAGGTTTACATTAGGAAGCAAATATTTTCAGTTAAAAAATCTCCAGGGAAGGCATCCAAGGTGACCCGTCCTTGTCACAAGTCAAATCCTCAGGTTTGCCCATAAGTCACGCACAACTGTGGCATGCCTGTGATTTCAGGTCAGGAAAATGCCACAGAAGAAAAAAGCAGCACTTTAATATGATGCTCACAGTGATGCTGTGTCAGCCACTTCAAACCAGTGAAACCATGAAAAGAAGGCAGAGGCACTAGAGATGGAGACTTTCTCCTTTTATTGAAAAACACTCCATCTCAAAAGAGTGTTGTTCCAAAGGGATTCCTAGAAAAAGGCTCTGTGAAGCAGAGAAACACTGGACATAAGAAACGTTAGGAGAAAAAATTACTTGAAGTTTCAGTGTAAGTCAGTTTAGCTCTAGAAGCAGAAAAGGTTTTCTCTGCCTTTTGATACTTTTCTGGCTTTCACACCAGCAGTCCAACCCTAGCACTACCAAACATCACTCATGCAGCTCATGCTGGGGTCATTCACAGCCCTCTTGCTGCTACCAGCACTAGCAACAGACTGCTAAGCATGTAGAGCCAGATCCACCAGTGGATGCTGGCTGCTTGGTACCACTCCAGTGATGCAAAGCAGCTGTAAAGCAGGTTTAACAGGCCTGTTAAAAAGGCTTTGTTACTGCTTTGTGTTGCCGATACAGTGCGGAGCTGCCTGAGCAGCCCAAGCAATCTTATTCTCTGCTTTCTTTTTGCAAAAAGGTGGAAGTATTAGTCCTGACTTTAAATCCTGTGAAAATATTTAATAAAGTCCACTGGGAGGATCTTAGACATTGACAGCTTTAAGCTTGAGTTCACTAACTCTCTTCTAGATAAACCATTCCTGTCAGTCTTCCTCAAAAGACTGGATTGTTCCTTTTTAGTGGCCATTGAACTTTTTGCCATAATATATATTCATATATATCAACAACTTAAAAATTAAAATGTATCCTCATTGATCACAATAATTTTTAATTTTATGATTACATAGAAAACACAAAACCTTCCAGGCTTCCTACATCATGACTCATGGTCTTTTCAAGCAAGACCATGGTACATAAAATTATGAATGCATACATAAATAATATTGCATACCCAGAATACACATATAGTTACACACTAACTCCAAAGCAAGAATATATTGTGACAATGAAATTTAACTGTTTTAATTACAGACCAAGAAGAAAGAGTTCAGACCTCTTATTAGACTCATGGCGAAGCAAACTCCTACTCTATGAATGTATAAATAGTACAAAGATAATAGACCTGAGGCATCACAGGCAGTTGGACATGGCAATAGCCATACTGGTTTTGGTTTGCTGTGAGACACAGAAAACTGGCCTGACTGTAGCTCAGTGGGACACCTTGCTCAATCAGATGTTCTGAACTCTAAACCAAGGTCTGAAAAGAGTCCTCTATCCAGAGTCCTGTTAAGATGGATGAGGTGCAGATTTAAATACTGAAGGCTGTGAATTACCACCATTTATCTATACAATCTTACAAACCTCTGCTACATAAACCCCTGTCAGATCCCACTAGAGAGCAAAATCTCCTTTCATTGCAAAGTTGAATTTGCATAATTATGAACATTCTCCTTCACCCCTTTCAAGTTTTAGCCATTCATTTTCAGCTTGACAGAAAAACTACTAGATAAAGCTATAAGGCATATTTTGTGGAAGAATGAATAGTCTACAATAAACCTGTTAAATATGCTGTCATCAAAAGAAAAAGAAGACTTTGTCCTTCTGAAATTAAAATTCCATAATTATTCAATGTCACTCAGAACAATAATGGCAAAACTGCCCTAGAAAGTCCCAATCTGGCCATCAATTAAAAATATATATCTTTATTAATTACCTATAACATCTGCATATAGAACATTAGAKCCTCCCATTTCAAGATTAAAACCCAGACACTCCTGAACCCCTWGGAACCTGACACTAAGATTAAAATTATGAGAGGCACAGCTTTTCCTGTACTGCCTCACCCATTTATGACTGAAATAACAGAATTTGCACTAGGTCTTAAAATTAGATTTTCTTATGCAGAGATTGAAATGTCTCAAAATATATTTCAAAATAACCTGGAAAACATCTAAGAAAATAAGTTCATGTTGCAAAAAAAAAAAACCTTATTATTCCTTTCAATTTTCTGTTCTCCTCAACTTTGTCTTTTCAGAATAAGAAGATCCACATTCATAAAATGTACTTGAGAATCTAATTTCTGTGTGTCCAACTTGCACTGAAATCAATTGGAAATCAATGGGAATTARGTATCTTGTCTCATTTCTGACTGTGGACTCATGTTTGAGAAATAATAGAACATTTGGGCACAGAACTTTGAGAAAGAACAGAMCAGTGAACAAGGATGGAAAAGCTASWGAGGAACAACATTAGGYGGCACAACTAAGGGTAAATGCAGCRGGCGCTGAGCACACCAAACAGCACAGCTCTCCAGCACAGTGAGGAAGAAGAGCAAAGATTCTGGTCATCTTACCTGCCATCAGCCATTCAGATTCCCATAATTATGGTTGATTTTTTTCTTCTTCTTCCTTCTCCAATGAAGTTCTGTCATTTGGAGASAGTTATTCAGTACCTCACCCATTGTGCTTCAACAGGATTCTGAATAGAACTTGAGTCAGTATGTTTTAAAAGTTTTATGTAACTGAGTTTGGCCTTTGCTGCTGCCAAAAGAAGGATTGCATTGGGCATAAGAGGCATGGGAAATACTGAAAGGAGCTTTGCTTAATTTTGTAATTCTGTTTAAACACTGTAACTTCTTAAATATAAGTTTAATATTTTTGCTTAGCTGCTTAAGTACTACTCTGCAACAGGAAACTGCTTGAGGACAAAGACAACAAGGGGCTGYGAAGTTGAGGGAACACTACAAACACTTTTAAAACCCCATACCCCTCCAGAACACTAAATCAAGGAAGACCAGGAGGAACTGCTTAGATAGGAGGGAAATGGGACAGTGCCTACCTGAAGAGGAATGCCAGGGCCTCGTAACAATAAAAGACCCCTTAAGTCAGCAGATGGGAACTGCACACACATTAAGAGCCACAACACAGAAACAGCCCTCAAAAGGAGCTGTGCTTGCAGACAATGGACAGTACTGAGTGGACTTGGAGGGGGAATTCACAGAGTCTCATAATGTAAAGGATATATAAACTCATGAGAAAACTGTTGAGATGGACACACCATGGAGGCACCCTCCTCCACGGCCCCAGCATCATAATAAAGGAATGCTTTCTTAACAGAAATGTTGAATGCTGTTAAATTGATTTCTTTGACTCAACACTCAGGCAAGATACTTTGAATAATCCCCAGAATATATGAAGTAAAGCAATTTAGGGAAAGCATCTTGGACTCAATCATAGCTTTGGGAAAACTGCATAAAAGGATGCATATAATCCCAGGAGGCACTGACCAAGTTTAAGACTAATAGGGTTCCCCTCAGACACTCAAGCATTTAGTGCCATGAGATATGCTCTGGAATACCCCTGGCAGATATGACAATGCCTGTGCCATACCTGTGCCCTTGCAATTTGACTGTTGAGGGCATCAGTTTCCTAGAAACTCTCAATGAGACCATTATTAAAAATCCTTCTTCTTAGCCCAAAGAAAAAGCTAGTCATTATTTGTATATTTACTGATTGTGAAGGAACTCCAGTGGGCATGTTTCAGGTGTAGCTGTCCWTGTTGTAGATATTAGCATTATCATATATGAAGTCCATCTCTGATATCTAAAAMAGTGTGAGCAACAAATGATGTGTTTTCCAAAAACAGGATAGCCACTACTTTTTCTGTTTCATATGGATTACCTGGTGTCTGAATTGTCTCTGCAGTTTTCTTTCATYTAGGATATTGCAAGGCCTTTCTTTTCAGCATGGCTTTATTTAAAATGATGTTTCTTTAGAGCAYTTTCCCTTTTGTTTCATTTGTCAACAAACTTACCCAGAAGATTTGGAAAACTACACACATACATGCAGCGTGTTATTACAACATCCCCTTCTTCCCCTAGAAGACCACACTAAAGGTCTTTTAAATTAAAAGTCTGAAAAAATAACAAATATTAGAAAACCAGTAAAATAGAAGTCACCCTTTTATGGCAGCCTGCAAACATACAAACAATGCCTCCTCTTTAATAAGCTGTCTTTTATTTCATTTATTTTAAAGGAAATTAAAAATTAAGCAGTGAACTGAAGCAGACCCCATTCTTYTCCACACTCCAGAAGAATTGACAATACCAATAATTCATGTAAAGTGTGCCGTACTACACTGACATCTGCAAGGAGTTAATAATTCTTTTATGTTGTTTCCTTTCAAGAAGCATCTATCTTTTCCTTAGACTAACTACCCCCCTGCCATTGTTAAATGAAAATCAGGCAGTGCAGAGTACCCTGAAGCATTCTACCCTGAAACTGAAGACAAGCTGGAAGATGCAAAGACTAGAGAACCTGAATTTTTCTCCTCAGTTGGCAGCTGCTTTTTGCTCCTTTAGGCTCATCTTCGTGAAACATTACCAAGACATAGCACTAATGTCAATCTTTCACTGACCAGCACATGAATATAATTCTTTTCAGTAACTCAGGAGTAATATCTGGATCCCATAGAGCAGACACAGAGGAAATCTGTGCCAGGCAGATGTTTAATTATCAAGCAGGATATTAAAATCCTGATATCAATGTTGTCAACATTTCAATAACAAGTATGGTTCCAAGAATCATTGCTGCTTGGAATGTATCTTTAATCGCTTCTAATGTAATAATATCTCWTCAGCAAGGCCTGTTAATATTGGTTAAGTCAGCAGCCATATTAATCACCAGTACAGATGGATAATTTCTGCCTGAAAACAGCAGCTGAACTGATTATAAGTTCTTGCCAAGTTTATGCAGGAGAACTACCTGCATTCTGAATTCTATTCTTAAATTGCTTCTGATTCTAAAACCAAAAAATGAATTAAAATTTCTCGCAAAACTGCTGAATATGCTGCACCAGGGGATCTTGTGGCAAGCCTCCACCTTGCAGCCTGGCTTGCACACAGAAGGGCTTCTGAAGTTTAATAATCTAATTTAAGGCAAAGTAGCATCCCAAGAAACCAAAAACAAAGTGATGGATCAGCTGCCCCAAACTGCCCCAGGCTGCTCTGTGCTCAGTCACACCCAATGAGATTAAGATCACACATCTCTGGTGCAAACACACCAAAGCCAACCCTCCTGGCCCACTTCASCTGATGGAGAACAAGTTAATGCTTATTAAACTCCAGGCTGACATTCTTCTCATCCTAAGGAAGACTTTCAAAAKAGGTCAGAAAAAACTCATCCCACAACTCTGCTCTATGCATTGACCATAAATAGACCCTTCTAGTGATCAACTCAGCAGATGACACTTGCATGGCAAATTCTTAGGACAGAGTTTATCTATTTATAGYTATAGATAAGACAGAGGATTTAAGAGAGACTTGTGCCCCACTGCACTGGCAGCTGGAGGTCAGGTGGGAAACTCCAGTGTATGTGAGCTGTGTATAAGCACCTGAATCAAGTACTAAAATGAAGTAGAATGAATCTTATTTCTTCTTTCTTTCTGGGAAAGGACAGAGACCAAAGTCTAAATGTCCACTAACCACTCTGTTTCATTGCAGTTCATGGAATGGAATCATAGAATCATAAAATCACTTAGGTTGGAAACGACCTTTAAGATCTTCAAGTCTARCCATTAACTCAGTGCTGCCAAGCTCACTGCTAAACCATGTCCCTGTCACATCTACATGTCTTCTAAATAGCCCTAGGTAGGGCGATTCAACCATTTCCCTGGGCAGATTGTTCCAATGCTGAATAACCCTTCTGGTGAAGAAATTTTTACTAATACCTAATCTGCCATGAGCAGACAGTTTTTCCAGGAGATGCTGCGGGAAACAGCATYAAAGGCTTTACTAAAGTCCAGTTAGACACATCCCCAGCATTTCCTTCATCCACCAACCAGAGTCACCTCGTCAYAGGAGACCTTGTCAGGTCAGTCAAGCAGGACCTGCTTTTCACAGACCTGTGCTGTCTGGGCCTGATCCCCCTGTTGTCCTGCCATGTGATGGCACTTAAGATGATTTGCTCCCGGAGCCTCCCTAGCACCAAGATCAGACTGACAAGCCTGTAGTTCCCTAAAATACCCTTCCAGCCCTTGTAGCTGGGCATCACATTTTTTTACCTCCTGTCAACTGGAACCTTCCTGCTCAGCCAGGGCTGCTGGTAGATGATAGAAAGGGGCTCAGTGAGCACTTCCACCAGCTCCCTTAGAACCCRTCCAGCTCCGTGGAGTTACATATGTAACAGTAACAACAGAGCAGTGGCAACCCTCCTCTCCTAAATCTCAGCGAATGCCCAGCACAAGTTTTGCATGCAGGACCTAAATGTTTACCTCCCCTGTCCATGTCCTCACAAAGACTGATGGGATGATGGTGTAAGACATCCTAATGGCTGTGCCCAACAGTTTTAAAACTGCTGCTGTTTGTATTTTTTGTAAAGTACAGGTGCCATGCCATGTGCAGTAAAGCAGTTTAAATGACATCTTCAAAGTTATCTAACTGAAATATTCTCAGTGAGGGAAGAAAATAAAGTATATTTTTCCGTATGTTTTCACTACAGATCAAAACAGTGTACAGCAGGATTGGGCAAGACAAAGCAGGAAAACCAGCACTGTCAGGAGAGACATCCATACCTAGCAGGCTTGTAAAGTGCTTTGAATTCAACAGATGCTTGAAGCTATTGCCTGGGATACAGACAAGTTGCTTTTCTACCAGGAGCTCCTTAGAAAAACACCACCTTCACTTTCCAGCTGSCATGTTTAATTTCCCATGTAGGAATCTGACCCAAAAGGTCAAGGTGTCTCATGTCCAAGGGAGACTCATGAAATAGCTGGTAATGAGTTAATTCAGATCCTAGAAATATTTTAGACACAACACATTATGTGAGGGTAATTTGAAAAAAAAAAAAAATTTAATAAAATTCTTATTTTAAGACACAAAATGGATGCTTTTACTCACATGACTTTTGTCTTTCCATTAATTTATAGAATTCTCTATTAGTCAGATATCCTTATTCCAACAAGATAAGAATGTAGAGATACACAGCACCTTACAAGTGAAGATTAGCTGGTTAATCAAAAAGTTACTACCTGTGTCACTGATTGTCCATCAAGTACTCTGCTTTGTTATCAGCTCCATCTCCTTTTTACCAAAAGGCAGAGGATGAAGAAGTCACAATGCCTATCAATGATTTCAGAAGTATGTTCAGTAAGTTTCAGCTTTGATCTTGTCAATAAAAATACATATTAAATATCATCTCAAAGACACATCATAGAAGGTAGCAAACAAAAACTCACTACATAGATTCAGGCACTTAAAGGTCCTGGATGAATTTTTACTAACATGATCATGATCTAGATAAAATTCATGTTACATCTGTTTTATTTTACATTGAGCTGGCAAAGTTAACTGTTCAGAGAGCAGCTTTAAACAAACATTTTAAAAAAACACTTACAGTTCCACTGAAGATAGTCTGTTTTTTAAAAAAATATTCATCTCTTCATCTCTCTATTAACAGGGAACWTTGCATCCCTCATAGTTTATTGGCCATTTATGCAGAAAAAATATCATCAGTGAAGAAAATGTTCTATTTTTCCTAGCTTTAATCCCAACTCTGCAACTTTCTCATTGCGTGGCCTTGGGCATTCATTTGCCTTTAGTCTTATTTTGTCCATTGTAAAAGACCATTGCCATCCACCTCAGAAGAGCATACCCATCTACTTCATAAAGATGTATTGACTGACTGATAGCTACAAAGCACAAAGAACATATTAAAATGCTAAGCATTATTATTATACCTGACCATCACACAGTACTCCATAAATTATCCAATTGCCTGAAAATAAATTCATTATTATTATTTTATCATGTTAAGCTAGTGCGACAGCTATGACACTTTCAAAAGCCATCTTCATTTACTATCAAACAAAGACACAATGAGGCAGGAGCTATGGAAACAGCTGACAAGAAAAGGTCTCTTCTGTTCTCAGAATATTAATAGTTTTGCCAGAAGATGAAAATGCTGGCTAGCAGAATAAATAAATCAGCACAGAATTTGGAGTTTATTTTCTTAATGCTCTCTATATTAGATTATGCCTATTTCTGAAGTTCTTGGAGCTTAGATAAATTCTGTTTCCCTAGAGTGAGTGGCAGCATGAAATTTCAAAACGTTGTGCTACCGCCTATCCTTGTTTACCCTACAGACTCTATTACCTACTGCTGTCTCTAAAAATGCCTTTCTATTATAATAGTTCCAAGATCTTACTAAAGCATGCTGCCCTTCCAGAGCTACTGGAAATTACTTTGACATCACACAATTTATATTCAGAACAGTAATTCCCCCCTGCTTCCCACCACACCTCCCAAAAGCCACATTCTGCTGCARAGGGGTTCAGAGGTTTTTGTGATTCATATACTCTGCCTCATGTCAGCCTTCCACAATGCMCAGGGTTCAAGGCTGCACTTTTAGAGCAGTCTGTAAATTTTTCACTGCCCCTTATAATTGTTCAAATATCCAGCTGCTGCCTGGGCTCCAAAGCCAGCAAAATGTTATGTTGTACAAACTTCATCTGATGCGACTAAAACTGCTTCTGCTGATAGTGGGACAAGGCCAGATTCCCCTCCTTTACATAAAGTGAATATCAAAGTGATGAATTGAAGAAAAACTACATGTTTTGAGTTTGCAAAAGCTGCTCATGCTTTTTTTTCTCCATTTGAAAAATCCTGGCTGACAGAATTAAGTCTTCAAAGCTCATTCAGTTTCTATTTTTTTCTTTTTACTGCCTGCTTCTCACCAAAGTTGTAAAATAAAAGAATGAATCAGCAGTGTGTGTCCAATTAAGTCATGTTTACAAATAATTTCTCATTATCTGCTTAGAAATAATGATGCTTTATAGTCATTCTGGGATGTACTTTAAGTTTGGAATTTCATATTTCAGACATAAAATCTACAATGGAGTCCTGGTGCTTTTATTAAATTGTAGTCTCTCTCAGAGAGAGAACCTCACTCAGACCTCTCAAGGGACTTTGTATATGTCAATTTAATTTTAAAATCTTTTAAATATATTTAAATGTATGCATTTCCAAGCTTTTGTGGCCATAGTATATCTTAACTGGAAAAAAAAATCATACATTAATGATTCATGAGGCACTTACTTGCTGGGGTGACAGAGAGGAGACAGAGAACCACCCAAAGCTTTAAAAAAATCTTACCCTCCTGCATCTCAGGACACAAGATAGACAAAGCCTGAATTACAACATACACTGGGTATGTCAGGTTTAAAACTAAGACAGTGAGCCTTCATCATCACCAAAGTCATTTTAGGTATGTGCCCATTTGCTGAGCAGAGGGGGAGGGAAGCACCTCCCAGCCCTGCTTTGATGGGAAAGTTGGGACTTCTCCCACAGAGCCCCCAAGCACGTACAATGGGCCAAGGACCCAGGAATTCATACAGCTAATTCACAGCTGAACAACTGCTCAGTGGGTTGCTCTGAAATGCCAGGACTGTATGAAATTAGGAAATGTTGTTACTTCATGCAGTCTTGAATAGAAAGAAGCTTCCTGACACAGAAAAGACATAAGCAAACGTTGTAATAGGACTAATAGTGAATTTACAGGAATGAAAAGACCTATTGAATATACACACACAAAAGCATAATTTAATGTGTAAAGTGTCTGTCTCTTGATGAATAGGTTGGAAATTCAATAGCAAAAAACATGCAAATGGCCATAAGATTTTTAAAGGGATAAAGTCTGAAAATAGTCTGGTTTTCATTCTAATAGAGTTACCATGATAGTTTTCCCATAAAGTCAAAGCTCCTTTATTGCTAATTGGGTTTGTCTGCAGAAAACTTAGGCATTCAAACACTGCTTCCTTTCCTTTTATAATATCTTGTTTCATAAAGTAGTCATTCTCATTCATGATCTCTTCTTTGATGAAGAAAATATATTTAGATTCCCATGGGGGAAAAATAAAATACTGAAGGTAACAACTCTATTATTGTAATGAGTTTATGCCCATAGGTTAGGAACAAGGAAGGGAGAGAATTGTCATCAGAGAGAGAGGAAACTCCCTACATGTTTTGCAGTGCCTTTAGCCAGAGGTGGCTCTATAATTTGCATTTTCATATCTGCATGGGAAATCACAACACATGCAACACAACACTTATAATTTTCTTGTGTTCTCATGAGTGCTGGCCCAAGCAGAAGAGGTATAAGGRCTTGTTTCTAAATATAGACATTGAAAGCAACAAACACTAACATGAAATGATACATTAATTATTTTTAAATATGCGTATCTAATGTTATCCCATTAATATTGTAGGGTTATGTAAAAAAAAATACAGATATTTACTGATGGTACAGAATGTTTTTCTGTTGTATGGCTAGTTAGCTTAAAATACCTTATGTACATTTACCCAGCAAAACATCCCTTTTTTATCTTAAGAATCTTAGGAAAGTTTCTTCAAACAGCAGGGTGCTTGGCTTATAGAGTAGGAACAAGTTCAAAACATTGCCAGAAGAATTTAAATTCTAAGCGTTATGTTTCTACTTTCACACAAAATTTGACTTTAAAATTCCTAGCGATATCATAGCATGTGAATCAGCACCTCGGCTTTGTTTCAAACCTCATCTACATTGGACAACTATACCTTGACAGCAACATGACATCTGCAGTGAAACACCACACCAGAGCTTCTTGTATGCCTATGTTTGATGGAATTAAACTGGCGTTAGCAAGGTAGGACATTTAGCTTTTACTACTGTTTCTATTATAGTTCTTTACCAAGACTGAAACTTCATTGCTTTTAATTGTAAATACTCTTAGAGAGAAAATCCTTTTACAAAAAAAAGAAAAAAATTAATTTTTTTTTAAAAACTGTGCTACATTCTGAGAAACAGCAGACAAAATAATGCTACAGTGTCATTGAAGAAAGATTCCCTAACCAGAAATTTATCTTCTGCTAGTAAGTTCTGACAGGGCTTTTTCTCTTTCCTGGCTAACCTCTGCTACTGAGTATCAGCTTGCATTCATCAGCTGTGCAAAGACTTGGGACAGAGAATTGATGAAGGTTAAAATTAACTTATTTTGTTTGGGGGTTACCTGTGGTCATGCTGTGGATTTGCTGGATTTGGTTCACTGTATGGCTCTACAGACACTTCTGCCAGCATAAGGAGGGTATGGGGCARAACAAATGAGCTGATTTGATCTCAGGTAAAACAGTGGTTCCATTTCAGGTAAACAACCCACACAACTGCAGTTATCTCTGCTTTCCACTTTGTCCTACAAATCCAAAATTAAATTCCAAACAGCAAAGTGCCAGTTAGCTTTTGATTTATCTGTTATAATGATGAGTGGTAGATGCACATATACACACACACACACATATAAAGCTGAGAGCTAAGTAGCAACTAAAGCAGCATCTTTACCTTAAGACTTATTTACAAGTGAAAATGTCAAGTCCCAACCTCTACTAGTTTATACAAAAGTAGGAAGCTTCTCTGACTTGTATACCAACTCTCAGTAGGAACAAGAACTTAAGGGAACTAAAAGCRTAAAAAATTTAATCCCATAATGTTCCTCCAGGAGACAATCATGTAATAAGCACTTGATAATTTTAAAAGGGAGCTAGAAGATATTAGTAACTGAGGAATTTGTTTTGCATCCATGACATGTACTGCCAAGAGAAGCTACTCAGTCAACAGTAAACTATTAATAAATTATAAACTTCCCATTGTCAGTATTTCTTCAAGGAGGGACTTGACATAAATCACTTCTAAGATATATTAAGACACTCCTGATTTAAGGTATCCAAGTATATTCTGGCATTACCTTTTACTTCTTGGCATTACTTTAGGTTTCATTTTGGATAGCTTCTTTATTATATGTAGAACAGAAATTATGGATTCATGAACCTCAATATATAAAACAGGGGGGTTTTAATGCCAGTTGTAGACACTGTATTTGACATCTGATACATAGTGCTACTGGTAAGGTCTTGGTCAGAGATGTTAATGTATCATTCATTTCAGCAAAACGAAGCACTGAATATTTGGAATCAATAACTGGAAGAAATATCTACAGGCCATAATATGCTTTTTAGTTCTGGGCCTGAAAATCAGTCACCACCTCTGACACTTGTTTGGCAGTGTTCTGGTTTTCAGCCAGGACAGAATTAATGTTTGGGCAGCAGCTGTGGGGGGTGAACCTGGAGCCTCTGGGGCGTGTCTGGGCTTTGTCCATACCACCAGGGGCAGCAGAAAAGCAGTCTCACTTCAGAGAAGGTGGGATGGTTTGCGGTCAGGAAAAAGCAGCTGGCGTGGGGGAGTCCATTCACCATTGCTCAATGTCTCAGCATGCGCCAGGGCAGGTCAGCCAGTGAGCATTTTTTGCATGTAAATCTCCCTCTTTTWGTATACTTCTGTTATTGCTGCTGTTACTGTCTGGGTTTGTATCTCATTGCCATTTTCAGTAAATAGTTTTTATCTCAATCCATCCTTTTAAACCTTGTTTTTGCCTCCAATTCGCAATCCCATCCTGAGGCAAGAGAGGGGAGAGAGCAAGGAATATCTGGTTTGGGAGAGTCTTAGGAAAAAGGGGTGGGGATGGGGGGAACTAAACTGCAGATTGCTGTTCCTAAACCACAACAGGCAGCAATGATATTTTCAGTCAGGAAAGCAAGAGGTGAGCTACGAGCTTTGTGGTGAAACCTCAAAACACCTGTCACATCCTCACTGAATTCTGCCTCACAGAGTTACAGAATGAATTCCCTTAAATTATTTGACAGGCCATGTTTGAAGATCTGGCAAAAGAAGGAAAAAACATCACTAGCATTTCTCATCCGTACAAGACAGATACATGTTCTGTTGTCCTGTTTTTCTCCTTCCTCCTGTCACTTCTCTCAGAGCTTTAAGCTGGGGCTGACTGAGCAGATCACTTGTCTCCTCAGGAAGAGCTTTTCAAAGCACAGATGTAAAAAAAAAAAAAAAAAAA
>JACDOX010000009.1:973267-1069351 GCA_014549065.1 Cardinalis cardinalis | reverse complement strand
AAAAAAAAAAAAAAAAACCACCAGGAGAAATAGTTACTAAAATCTTCAGGAAATAAATGTGCAAGTTTTCACTGGAGAATCCAATATTGTTTCATCAGGCTTATTTCTTAGTCATTGCATGTACAAACTGCTCATAGCATAACTTGTAACACCATCAGAGATAACTATTTAAGCAAAACTCAGAAAAATCTCTAAGAATTACTTGTAGCTTAAGAAAATATGCCAACAAGCTCTCTTGAGAAGCAGCAGCAATTCCAGTGTAATAAGGACCTCAGCAGCCCAACTCTATACCAGAAAGAGGTGGTCTGTGCCACAACCTGGACCCTTCCTAGCATTTCTAATTGTATACCAACAAAATCGGTGTGTTCTCCATTGAAAGTAATAAATTATTATGGAACTAGAAAATAATTTGAATTCTGAAAAAAAAARTAATGACACCAAGACAAACTCAGTCAGGACACAAGGAACAATACTCCTCCTGTTCTAAGATGTACTTTAAGAGCATGTGCAAAATTTCAATGACCTGGTTTTATGCATGGCAGAGTACTGGTCTGTGTAGGGGCCTTTGAACAAGCCAGCCACAGAAGGTGGCTCTTTACTGAGTCACCATTCATAGTACCTAGAGCATGGACAGGCAGTGGAGAAATATTCTTAATTTGAGGAATGACAACATGTCTGTAAAACTGTCTGGCTTAAAAGCTTCACCCAGGCTTTCTGGGATAAAACTTGGGATTTTTTTCTTGAGAGGATAAACAGCTATTATACATAGACCATCTTGTGTTCATTAGCTAATGCCCAGCTGTGAGATGTGCTGAACTTCAGCATTAAACAGTCTTTAGTGGAACATAATTTGGTGCTTTACAAACATTCAGTAAATACAGTAATGTTTATCAGAAATTTAGGAAATAGCATTTTTCCATGTTTTCTGAGGTCAGAAAAAACTTATACTATATGCCAAGACAGAGATGATAATCTGGCTGAAACTAGCTGTCTTGTTAAATGTAGGTTAAAAAACAGCAACAAAAATTTGAGACAGAAAACCAACTAGGGTTGAAAGATGAAGCAGGAAAATTGGTTCAATGACAGACACTTCCTTTTCACAGACAGTAAATCAAGTCTTCATCAAAGTACTTGGCTGTGGTCTCGATCATAATGTGTAAATACTGTACAAAGTTTAAGATTATTTTTGTAATGTTAACACATTTCCTGTGGGATTGGATCCTGCAGCAAAACACTTTTATTCCAGGCTTACACAGCAGGTAACTGGCATTTAAAAGGTTATGACATGCTAAATAGCTTTATTTAAGTGCCCAGTCTTCTTGCTTTCAGTAATACATTTTTGTATTTTAATCATAGTGTCTCTATAACATCTTGTCAATGACCTAGCTATAAACAAAATTAAAAATCTGGRATTAAACTTCAGCTCTCATACCTTCTGCTCCCTTCTTTATTATATTCACAAAACACAGTAGAAGAATCCAGCAGTTCTATAGTCAGAATTCATTAAGTAAACTGTTGTCTGTGGAGGGAGACAAGGATAGAAGCAGTTTTAGAACACTTACTAGTAAAGTTATATAGGAATAAATAGTTATTATGGCTGTAAARAAGAATGCAGAGAATATTGTTAAAAAGTGCATTCCAGCAATATTCAGGTTAAGGAGCTAGGGACATAACTAAGGAATTTAATGAACCACAAGCAATTACTTTTGAAAATTCAAGGCTGTGGCAATTCCTTGTAAGTAATTGTAGTACCTACAGTCAAAGCTTGGAAAAGGGCATTCATGGCCACTAACCACCTAGTGACCACTCTAAAATAAAGGAGAAGAGCCTGTATGGTGCTACACAGAAAGTGGGGAGGAAGAGGCCTATTCCCAAAGTCTGGAGCCAGTCTTTGGTTCTACTGAGAGAGGTGACACCATATAGCCACATCTAGACTTCCCCACTGGCCTGGCTTTGAGTACACTGTCATCCCAAATGCTCTGATCATCATCAGRGAGCTATGAGTAGCAAGTTTCCTACAGAAGCCCAAGAGGAGCAAAAGTCAAGTCTTGGTAGTGCCTGATGGAGGAGATGTTGCCCAGKCTCTTCTCTCCATGGCAGTCATGGACCTCAGCTAGCCCTGCATAACTGGAYTTCCCCCTTTCACTGCCTCTGCTGAAGCTTTCTTAATCCTTACACACAATTTAAAGAATGAGAGAAACAAAGAGAAAATGGAGTAAATTCAAAGAACTAAAATAATTTGCAACTGGTATATGAATGAATAAATTTTYAAGAAAATAATGCATTTGTCAACCGTGGAAGAGATTCAAGCTATGCTCATGCAGAAGGTGCCTATATAAAGACAAAAGAACTGCTTTACCACATCCATAATACAGGTAGGTAAAATGAAGAAATCAAATATTTAGGGAACATCAGTCAGGGATGACTCTGACAGTCAGATGTCAACAGTTTGGAAAGAAACATCCTCATTTTTGACCTGGAGCAAACCAGCTGAGGTGAGAAATGTTCCTGGATATATGAAAGGCAGCAGGGAAGCATCAGTTACTCAACCTTGCATTGTCTGCAGCTGAACTGAGCCCCCACTGCTTTGAGGCAAGTATTAATCATCTACTGACACAACGGTATTTTCAACAATAAAACAGTCAGATTTTAAACAGTATTGAGTGTCTTTTTCTTCCACAGAAAAATAAAGTCCCACAGATAACACAAAATTGGAAATTCCTACTYTATACATGTATATGTGTTAATAGCTTATTTTCTTATATTAATTCCATTCATTTCAGCTCAGCCACAGTGAAGGTCTCCTGAAACACCGATTCTTGCAAAGCTTCATCTCCATGTCTTGTGTATTGAAAAATTTTGGATGTGTCTAAATAGAAGACAGTTATGAAGTTGGCACTGTTGGAGTAACAAATCCTATGTTAGTCCAAGTCCAGACAGCAAYAGAAAGTCATTTTAATGGAATCACATTAAATAAATTTACTGCCTTTATCTCTAGCACTTGAGTTTAGTTTTTTAATACTAAAAAAAWGTATAAAAATATTACTTCAATGTGGATGAAATGTGGAAGAGATCAAGTAATGAAGATGCAGAATATGCCACTGCAAGGAAAGGTTTGGGGAGGAAAATGCTGCTGCCGCAAGAGTAGTTGTCTCTACAGCAAATTAATTTGTCTTAAGAGCATAATGAAACTTCTGCTGCTATAGCATCTCTTACTGCAGCTCTTCTTTGACTGTGCCTCCTGCACTGGCTTTCTTTGTGCAGTCATATCTRGCATTTTGTACACACTTTTAACTCTATGAACTCCTAAGATTCTACCATATGCACCACCACCRTAATTATCACTGTTCAGGGAGCACATCCGAAATTTTGAGTACTAGGACACCTTTAAGCATGACAACAATATGGTCCCGCTATGTGTAAATTTCAAGTTTTGAATTATGAAAATTGAATGGCTCATATCATCTGATCSAGTAAAAAGAATTAGTGAAACACATCTTTATTCCCTAGTTGTCTCTTCTATTGATCCATACCGGAAATCAAATTTTGTAAACCATTTATTTTGTTAAGCCCTTTTGACTTTTTGTAGAAATGTGAGGTTTCATTCTAATTAAATATACAGCACAGTTTTTCTTACAACACAATTAAAATAGCCCTTTATGCCCATAACAAGACCATTCTGTTATGGTTCTGTTACCATTCTGTGTCCTGCAGCTAATTGCAATCATTCATAAACACAAACTATGAAGAATCTTCAGTGGTGCACACCTGCCCCCTTGTGCCAGTTTTACATGACTGCCTTTTCTCTTGCTAATCAACKGCAGTTCACCCAGCCTTGAAGGGCTGTATTAAAACCTCACATGCAGGTATTTTGCTCCTCATCTTCTTTTTCAGTGTACGACAGAAAAAAAAAATATATTGCCGTATATCTCCATCTCAGCTATTGGACTTCTTTCTTCTAAAAATGTAGAGAGATTTAGAAAAATAGGGAATAGGTTCATAGCTACCAATCATATGTATCTCAGTAGAATTGCAGCAAATTACTGTGGCCAGTGGTAGTTCCTGAATGTCTTCACTGCACCATGCAAAGAGACCTTTGCTCTCATCACAGCAGAAAATTGCTCAGATAAAAAAAGAAACATGGGAAACTTGTTCTGCCCTGCAACAAGAAAGAAAGTAAACTATGAAGGCTGGTTTTCATGACAAAAACCTGGAAAATGGTTGGTCAAGGGAGGCATTAAATGCTTTTGAGCATAATTTGATTTGAAGAAAAACTCTGAATTCAGGAACGTTTCTTCTGTTCTSACGGCTTTGTAGTTGGACTGGAGAATGTGAAAAATGTTCATCACAAGCACTCATATATCCACCTAGGAGAAATAGTGCTTGAATATCAACAGCCCCTTCCTACAGGCCATGTGCAGGAGTAAGTGGCAGGGCTCAGCTCCCAGCTAATGCAATCCATTACAGCCCTGGTACCTCTGGGGTACCTCTGGCTTAGCAGCTCCTCCTGCCTCCCCTGGGTCTGTATTCCCTCCTGGCACACTGGCTACACAGCCTGCATCACTGCACTCCCACCTCCAAGGTAATGTGTCCCTGTGTCCCTCCTGCCACTGCTATTACTCTGATGGTTGAGACAAAATATGCATTAAAGTAGAAAGAACAACTTACATTAAAAAAAAAGGGCTCAGAAATCCATGGGTATTGCTGAATGGCGGGGCTGAGCAGCACATTTTGCAGAAGGTGCCCTCAAGGCCACCTGACCAGAGTGACTTGCCCTCAGAAGGTTTGGACTCAAGACCTGTTTATGCAGTAGAGGTGAGGTTAACACCAGCACATCAGTGGCAAAATGTTGCTTCCTCAGAGCCTTTTGAGGAGAACTAAGCCCTTAACAGAGGTGGAACAAAATTAGGATTTGGCCCTCACCTTTTCCAGGCATCCCATTTCTGCTTGAGGATTTCCTATCTGTCCAAGGCCAACATGAGCATTCTCCCACCCATTCCACACAACATGATTAAATACGACCCATGATGTGCTTAGCCACACAGGATGTACTGAGTCAAAGCTACATGCCACATTTCATCCCTTCAAATTTTCTTGACAGCAGGTAAGAAATGCTGAAGCCAAAACAAGGTMTTAAATATCTCCAAGCTAAAACCCCTCACTGAGGATGGCACAGGCACTCATCAATCCCCACTCATGTTAAYAGCCCTGAACTCTTTGCTGAGAGGGTGTATCTCAGATACTATCATAAAAAATCAAGAGATGATCTTTCAGAGCATGATTGATTTTAGTCATCCAGTAACTCAAATCCTCATCCAGAATTTGTTTGTTCTCACCACCAGAGCAATTTTGAATAAGTATCTTGCCCAAGAACTCAGAACTGATATCCATTTCACTGATGATGTCCCATTTCACATAGCTTAATTAAATAGTCCTTAAACTAAAGAGATGGATAAAAAGTCAGCATAGCTCTAGTCTAGTTGTTTGATACTTGGTTTAAGTAAAAACAAGATTTTATAATCCCAAATTCAATAGGCATTTCATTATTTACATTAAATTCATTAAAGAATGATGACTGATTTCACAGAGAACACTGGAGTGTTAAAATGTTCAGTGAAATTTCCAACATCACTCTGTAATCAGACTCAGATTTCAGCTGTAATTTGAAAAACCCACTTGTATCTCATTTTCCTGGTTCTGAATCTAAATATATTACAAAATCTTACTCTTCAACCTTGTATTTCCCCAGCTGAACACATAGCATGATACAGACAAGAAATAGAGCAGATTAAGTTACCTTCGTCTGGACTAAGAAACAAGGTCCCTTTATTCTGATATGATCCATGATTTCACACCATTGCTTTTCTGAAGCTATATAAAGCTGTTTCATCCTTTACAGAACCCTTGACTGCATATTTGTACAGAATTTAAATGAAAAAAAGCACTAAAACACAGACTAGGTAWTCTTGTTCTACCTACCTTATTTAGCTGTGAAGTTCTGATCCAGTTGTATATTCCCTATGATGGTGATCAGGGSTAAAGCATGTTGCAATAATATGTGAAAAATCTCTTTTTATTTAACTCCCCCAAAAAGTGATTCAATTAACTTTAAAATATATGGTCACTAGATCAGCAGTACTTAGAGAAGAAAAAACTGGGGGAGCACAAGAGTGTGTGTGCTTCATAGATCAACTTGTAGGAGAGATCATTTGATTGTGACCAGTGCCCATGTCCTTGTTTGGACTCATTTTGCAGTTCAGAATACAGTTCTGGCCTTCCTGTAGGAGGCTGAGTAAGTCCTGTTCATATTTTTGATCTCTGAMAAAGTGCTGGGGAGAAGAAGGCTTAAAATAAGAAAACATGCCTGTAGAATGGCAGAAAACCCTCAAATTAGAGGACCTAACGTGTCCTTCTGGCTCAGCCATCATGCCATAAGCTGAAATAAAAACAATACCAACAAAAACATAAGCAGCAACAAGTCAGATCAGCATTTAAAACCAACCTGTCCAAAAGCAGCTGCAGCTGTGTTGACTTTGTAGCATCTGGAAAGTAAACCAAGTTGTAAAGTTATACTTTTACTAATCTCACACAGCACTGGTACTGTAGTGATGGCTACTATTTTCAAAGGAGCGACAAGTTGAGAAAGATCTCAGAGGAGTTTCTGCTCGGTGCTTCTGCTAACATCAAGCTTTTTGCTGTTGCCATTGTAGCACAAATCCTCCTGCTCATAAAAACGACAGCTGTGCAACAGATCATGGCCAGTGGCATTTGAACRGGGAGTATGTCATTTGTGCAATGTGCTTCTTTAGGGTGAAATAAAGAGYCTTGGAATGAAGGATATTTTGCAGGTGTTACTTAGCATAGCAATGAAAAAAAATCGTAGGAAGAGAAAGTTACTTGAAGTACTCCAATGTTTGTGGTCTTTTTCCCATCTCACAAAGGTAACTGCTACAGGGAATGCAATGCTGAACACAGAGTAGAGCAKAACCATTATAATGGGATTTAGGGGGTGAAAGAAAATGCAAGAGAGCAAAGTTAATATTTTGGTAACTTTAAGATTTGAAAGCATAAGTGCAAAAAATTGTCTTCCAAGACCTTACAACACCCTTGAATCTATTATTCCATTGATGATTAATTTCTCTAACAGCATGCTAGTCATGYTGTAAGGGGCAGATCTTTCTCACTATTTTTAATAAATTTAGAAAAAGGGAAAATAGTSGTTAGAAATGTAAGCATGCTGAATGTCATGCTCCACCAAACAAATGCCTAGCACCACCTTGCATGTGGTTTGCCAAAACTTTCTGATTAACTTTCTTTATTTCCATATTGATTAAGCTGCACAGCTAACTAGTTAACTATGAATAATTGTCATCTAATTCTTGTATTTGTTTTGAACTGCTGGAGTAGAAATGGAAATGACAGTCTCTTGAATAGCTAGGTCACTCATATGAACACATAAACTTGTTTCTCAGTTAAACCACTTGCCAGCAAGACCTGATCTGCCACTTATCCCATTTAACTTGAGATATCCCCACTGTGTAATAGCTGCAGTCATCAAAGGCTGCCTAAATAGTCCCTTAGAGCATAATTCATCKAACACATTTTAGATGCATGTTGCCTAATGTCAGTACAAGCTACAAAATTGGAGGATGTCAATGTCATCTTGAGTCAGAGGAGCTGTAAGTCAGAAAAAGTGTTTATTTTATAATGACATATTTATTTATAGAAAGGCTGGGGTTTGGTACAGACAGTCACATCTCACAGAGATCCCATCTGATGAATACAAAACAAGCAGTGCTAGGAACTGAAAGGTTCTGGCGAGCAGGATAGTGCCTATCCAACACAGCTTCCACAATGAGCAAAAAACTGCATTAACATGGTATGAGCCCTTCACTCTAACACTGAGGGAGACAGAATGACTTCTGAATCAAGAGTTCAACCCAAAATCAGGGATAACATAAAAAACATGCTAATCCTTTGAAGAAGAGAACGAAGAAGAACTGACTTAGGTATTGATAAGACAGCAAAAAATGCAATCTCCTTCTTTTCTGAAATCAGCAGCTTATTTAAGAAGCAGCCACAGGCACCCACAGGCACGGAAAGCTGGGGAAAACASAGTCAAGAAGAATCTTCAGAGAGTACTGTTCATTGCTGAGCCAACAGAAATGTAACACTGCTTGGGGTTAATGGGCACAGGTTAAATTCTTTGAGTTCTACTCAAAGATCTTGACAGGACAACAGGTAGGTGGAGCCACACTGAAGTTTCAAATCTGAATGCAGAAACTGTAGAGGCCAGAGAGTGGTCTGAAGGCCTGCCTGGAGGGGCCCCAAGCCCATCTGGTTCRAGGACAGGATGTCAGAGCTTGACTGAAGGAAGAGGAGGCAAAATGCAAAGAAGGACAGCAAAGCCAGTGTACAGCTGCTGAGGGAGGGAGAATTTAATGGGGAGATAACACCAGCATTTTCCAAGCAATTTAAAGTCTTCTCAGTGCCTTGAGGATCTTCTTAAAAATATCTCCTTTGGGTCCTGGAAAAGCTGCTGTATAAACAGCACAGGCTGTAAGCATGTCAAGAGAAGAAAAATGGAAAAGGAAGAAAACCACAGAAAACTTACAGTTTGAATCAAAGAGAACAATCACAAAACCTGACATTTGTTTGTGAAAACATTGAAAATTTATGCATCAAGCAATATTTTAAGATACAGATGTTAACACCTGCAGATCTCTCTTTGTAGACACAAGCGGTCAAAGCCACAAGCCAGCAGGAGAATGGGCCTCTCTGTATGTAGACTTTATCAACAACAAGTTGAGAGGCAAGTGAGAAAGAAACCAAAGCTAAAATATATAAAACCAAGGATTTCTTAGGATCTTTTCAGGATGTGATGCATAAATATGAATCTCCAGCTTCTGCTGTCATTGTTAAGCACAATGCCCAGCAAGCAGCATCTCATGCAGTATCAAATCTGTGGAGTAGGTGAGCTCTGTGGCACATCATCTCCTTCTGGTACTAAACACAGTTCAGAGTTAGAGGCTTGCTGCAGTGCCATGGGGCTTAGTCTTCTGACTGTACACAAAGGATTTCCTTACTGTTGGGCACAAAATATGTAGGTCAAACCCACCGACATTTTGTTTTCTCTGTATTGTGGTCTCATTTTCTCAAAGGATAAATTTGTCTTTATGAATGCTGTATGCCAATTGGTGGGCTGCTCTTGGGATTCCAACTAATCGTTCAAAAGCTGGAGGATGTATCTGCACAATACCCTAGAGTATTTCTGGTACTACAGCACACACACACACACACACACACACACACACAGGCCAAGCATATCCACAGGCCACTGCTCAGCTTGCAGGTTAGTTGTTTAGATGGTGCCCTCAACCATACGGTTGATTTGTATTAACCTCTGCAGCAAAATCTATGACTTCACTTCAGCCATGTCTTCCGCCCATTTCATAATACTTCTTTCCTTATGCCAATATTGCTGTTTTCAAGGTTGTGCAATAAACAATCACTGAAAGAATAATGAYAATATAAATCATTTGGAAGAAAAAAAAATCTGGCTCATTTGGTGATATTACTTTAATGTGTCCCACAGGTAGCTTCATGGAAAGATGAGAGGTAGTCACAGCAAAACAGTATTGGAAACACGGTTGGGCTTGGGGATGTGAGTGGGAGAAGGGAGAGAAGGTGGTGGTCATGCACTGGGCAGCTATTCCCTCAGTACAGAGAACTCCATGGTACATTAGCTTATTCTTGCTAATTAACACACCAGAGAAAATCAAGAGCCCAATTCTGAGAYAGAGGCAACCTAAAAGCATTGATAGCTAGAAACTCTTGAGTTGTCCAATGCACAGTATGGAGGATTTCCATGAGAATTTCATGTGCCAGTATACAGATACTTTTGATAATTATATTCTATGGGTCCACTAGGACAGGAAATTACTTAAGTGCCTCCAGCAAATTATTGAGGGTTTTTCAAATACAACATATTCCGAGTACTTAAGGTCTATTTTGGCAGCTCTTACATCTTTATCTTACTGAAAAACTGCTGTTTGCTACAGTATATATAAAGATTGGATATTTCTATACTGGCAGCATTTCAATATATAAAAGCACTACAGAACATGGAATCACAATTCTGTAACCAATTAAATTTCATATGAAATGCTAACACATTTCGTAAGTAGAAATTAGTGTGGTAGCAACTGCATGTCACTTACCTAGGAGGAACTAATCAGCTCCATTTGTGGCTGACATTTGTCCTCATACATTCTTAACAGCCTTCTTCAAACCAACACTTGACAAGAATATAAAAATTCTAATGAAGTCCACTGTAGCATACACTTAACACTCAAATAAATAAAATAAGTCCCTAAGCACAATAATCCTCTTCAACTACAAGCAGAGCAGTTCCAAAATACTTCTGGAATTTATTTTAACTTAAACTTTCTTACAATGTTTTAAAAATAATTTACTTGTATAAATGAATAAAGATGACATTTGTATATAAAATTGTCTTAAAGAAGCCAGCAATGCAATCTTTTTTATTAGTGCTGCACTGAGAGCACACCTAACTAAATTCCCATTCAAAGACAAGCAAACCAGTATCGATTAAAACAGTGGACCTCCTTCACTTACTCTATTTGCTTATTTAAACAAACCAAGGGTCATGGAATGTAACTTGGTGATCTGTGGAAGGGTTACAAATGCACACTGAAAAAGGCGAATCTTTTGAGGGGGCATGTCTGAAATAAAACAGTGGTTTAGGAAACTGTTTTCTGGGGTCAAGCTTGACAAATAAAGCTAAACATTCTACTTAAGTCTGAAAATTCAAAGCYTCCTTAGTTAAAGCAATATCCCTCTCTGAGAGCTTATACTAATGAGTATGGTAGCTTTATGGAGTGTTGTTTATGAATATAATACATACATAGTGCTGGGTTTAATATTTTATTTGAATGAAGTTTAATGTTATGCAAAATAAATTGTTATGTTACATCCACTGTGACATCAACTAAAATGTGAACTAGGTTGCATAGGTTAGTACTTTGGGCAGCATGATGTTGCTCTAGTCCACCAAAGCTTAAATATTCACAGTGTAGAGGAAGAAACAGGAATTAAAGCATTTCTACTAAAATATATTTTAATAGCTGGTGTTAACTTTCTGCATAACAAAAGCCAAATTAAGATGATACATCATATGATCCAAGAGTAAGTTTATCTGTCCTTTGAAAAACAATTGTTACCTTCATAACTGTATACCCTCAAATACAGTACAGTTTTGCAAAATAACTAAAACTTTACACACTTTAAAGCAAACATAAGCCAAACTGCACAGCGGTTCATTTTTGCTTTTTATATCACACTGCAAAAACCAACAGCTGAGAGATTTTCCACATCATGCTAATCAATGTCAATACAGTCATTGCTGTCTTCCAATGGTCTAGCAATTTCTAATAGTAATATTAAATACACAATTGAAATGCTACAGTATAGCTTATTTTCCCCCCTAAAATAATAATAATTAAACAAATGTCWACAACAACTGGATTACAACTGAAGTACAATATGCAAATTCTATTTATCAGACACAAGAAGCATATGAAATTCCTTTGAATATACTGTTGTAGTGCAGGCAGTTTAGGAAATAGAGCTTCCAGGTTTTCTTTCCAAAGGAGACATGGGGTTCCTATGGCATAAAGCTGGAGAAAATCACTAAAGCATTGCAAAATGGTTTAATCTTGTGTAGCTCACTAGTACTTTGCATTTGCCAGCACATCWGTTTGGAGGACTTCTTTCAACAGCATCTTCTGTCTGTTTCAGTATATTATTTAAACATTTACTAACTAAAGCATATTCTATATTTTAAATGGAGTATTAATTAACTTAATAAAAATCTATGATTTTATACCCTGTACCACCTTCTGCCAAAGACCTCTGTATTTGTAATTTTTTTCATCGTACAAGATGACATGCAGTCATTGTACAATAAAAACTAGAATTATTACCTTTCCCAGGTATTGTAGACCTTCCACATCCCCAGGAAACACTCGGCAGGGACACATTTGTCAAAAACACAATCCATGGGAGGTGATTCTCTGTCAAATCCCAACTGGCTGAAGTAGTTTATTGTATGTCAAATGTAATCAAGAAAACCCTGTTTCATCAAGACTAAATGCTAATGTTCCATAATGAAAAATTACAACTGCAGTACCTGTATGTAGCTTTGTTTAAAAAATGAAGATAGCCAAGCAAAAAAGAGTAATGAAAAGCAAGGCACCCATTTGTTCTTGTATGTATGCATGAATATGCTCTATGTTGTTTTCTACATTTAYACTTGTGTTAGCAAGAATTACAGCATTCTTTATAGAATTTTTTATTTTTAAAATGGGAACATGTGGACTTCCAACCTGAACTTTGGAACAGCTTGAGAAATTCAAGTCCTTAAAAGCCCTTTCCTTTCCCCAGAAAAATGTTGACTACAGGAAGAAATAACAGTGAGGGGATCATGCTGTGCTAAAAATGAATATAAACTTTAAAGGTGACAAGACAGCATGTAGCATCTTTTCACCCCTATATCACACTGCATGTAACAGTCTCCAACATATGCTTTGAAAAATGTGTGCTGGCACAATTTAGTTCATGACTTACTCTCTTTGCCTTACAAATTTTAGTTCTTATAAAAAAAAACATAATTGCATTGTGATAATTTTGGGCCTTTGATTGCATTGCTTAGAACAAAGCTGCAAAATCACACTAAAGTTTGTTTTATATTAAAAAGCAGGAACCATTCCATAGAAATATGAATTTCTAAGCATATATGATAAAAAAGTTGACTACAAGAATAAGTAACATAAACCAGATCTTAATAATTCTGCTGACATACCATTCTCAAGAGAAATACAATTCACATACTGTTTTGTTTTTTTGACCTTTTATTTTTTGCAAATTGCTTTAGCTGCTCTGCCAAGCTAATGAATATTCAAAATTCATAAAGGAAATTTTATCTCTATTGTTCAGCATAACATAGCTCTCTAATGCCACCAAATGCTCATTTTCTGATTTACTTCTATATATAAAGTATTCAACACTGTAAGCTGTCTCCCCATTTAGGAAGAATGACTGTGTATTTATAGCTGGAGACTCTCTGTTTCATAAGTCACTAAAAATTGCAACTCGATGCCATATAGATATTCTCTATATTTCTTTTTTATTCATATTTGGTTAGCAAACTGACACCCTGTTTTTATTGTTGTCAGCATTGCACAGCTAATAGAGCAGCACAGCAGCAAGTGACAGCCAGCTGTGCCTCAGGCATCATCTGAAAAATTTGCCAGCCAGCAGAAGATGGAATTCCTCTCCTCACWGTTGATGGCCAGTGATGAAAACCAGCACAGAAGCAAACTGCTTGTTTCAGAGCTTCTAGCTCAGCATACCACATCAGCTTTAAAACCATTTGACTTGCTGATTTCATGTGGGTGTCACCAGTASTGCACAAGGGTCTGCTGCAAGAGCAGCTCCTTATGCAAAACCTGCAAGAATTTTAAGTCACAGCAGTCAAYTATACGAATTACATATTTACAGTCAAGGAATTCTACTTTTAAAACACATTTTTTGAAGTTGGATACTACTGGGCAGCTTTAGCCTTGAAATTAGGCTGCTGACACGAAAGCGCAGGTAATTCCACAGTCATGGACATTTTTAAATTTCTTTTTTAATGCAGTCATTCCATTCTATTTGGCAGCTGGTATCATCCCTGTGTTAGCAAGACCCAAAATAAAATTGCATAAGCTTACCAATTCTTTGGAAATTGTATGCAAAAACTRTATGCAAAAATAGAATTTACAGGGATTTGCACTGACAACTTTCAGTTGACATAACAAATCCAYACTGCCTTCCTTATTTAATTTTTAAATAGTTATTGCAGGGTTTCCTGCTATGTGAGATGAGAGGTACAAAATTGTCTAAAAGTTCTATATATAATTCTACTTTAAAAAATTTAGAAATGAAAGAAAGCCAGTGCAGACTCAGTATTCTGAGGGCTACTCCAAAGTTAACTTCCTTAGCACATGGCTGAACTCCACAATTTTTTTTATCAGAAAAGCATTTTTTTCTTACACATTTCTGCATCCACATAAATAATTTCTCACATGAATCTTTAACTCTTTTGTCCTTCCTTCCACGATTTCTCCCTGTGAGGGAAYGCAGCACCCAGTCAAAGCAAAAACAAGTTGCCTGTGACCCAAGCCAGCTGACAAAATCCCTCATACTGATCCACTGTGTCACCAGCTGTTAGATCCTCTCCCAGCTTCACAGACTGAGACCTAGATCTCTCAGTTCTGGCTGTAAGTTAAGAGACACCAAACAGCACATATGAAGGTTTGTCAGCAGAATATTCTAACTGTTTTCCACAGATGGCTAAACTGAAACATAATGGCATAGGGCATGTTGGATTTTGCTTAGTTAGCTTTCCCTTCAATGTCAGTTTTGAGAAAGATTAAGTCACTAAAAGAGAACATAATTCTTCTCCATCATTAATCATTTGGCAAGCGTACAACCCACTGTTGGATCACCAGGAATTTGGGAGCAAACTGAAGCAACAGGCCATTGATCTGAAATGCACTACAAGAACCAGAGCTCTCCTCCACTGCTCGATGGAGGCACAAGTGTTTCTGCAGCAGGGGAGGGGCATCAGCTCATCAGCAAAGCAGCCATAAAGCGAGTTACCTGTGGTGAGAAGGGGATGTGACTGCAGGCTCTGGGGACTGCACAGCGCCGCACGTGGGAATTTATTTACAGCACTACAGGTGAAGGTCAAGGAGCTAACATGGAGTACTGGTTGTACGTTGCCCTAATGAAAGTTTCTATTTAAATGTGAAGTATTATTACAAGGAAACAGAAGAGCTGACAGGTTTTATATTAGATAGTCTTTGCAAGGGATCTCCTGCGGAAAAGATACTGAAGAACCATGAATCCAGACCTGGATCTAATTGATGGATTAGGATGGGAGCAAAGCTAACAGATCACTTGGAAATAAGAAAAAATGGGTAATCCAAGAATAAATGTGGATATGCAAGAGTCAAGAAATTTTTGTTGTCAAAATAGACGTATTTACTGTAAGGCTGCTGGGCAGTAGGGTGTTTTATTGGATTTTTTTTACTGGCATGTTACTTGTCTTTATTTCAAATGACTGAATTATCTACTCAACATATTAATTTTTATTAGGAAGCTAACTGCTTAAACATTAAATGCTTCCCTAATAATTTGAAGATATGCTCAAACTCAGTGTGTTAACCTCCTGTGACTTCAGAGTGCCATAAGAAGTGAATCAATTTTATGGTTATAACGTCTTTTGAGGTGTAAGGAAAAGCATTACCCCTTTACAGTTAATTGACCAAAGTTTTTATAGGACTGGCAGCACCAGGCTTCCATATATGTTTTGTCACTTTGAGAGAGCACTATTATAAGCAATGCTGTTTTCAAAGCTCTGAGCTTCTTGTGGATTATTTACTTTTTCTTTAAAGGACTCTAAAATGGATTCTGAGTGAGAATGCAAACTGTTATAGCAGTGATAAAGTAATGATCATGAACTCTTAAAAGATTCTTCTGATTTTTTTTCTAAAAGATTAGATTTTAAGTAAATCATAATAAAGCTCAAAGGACAAGAGACAAAAATTAGTTAACAAACTCAATATAATTTGCTGGAAGCATTCCTGTTTTCCCAGTTCTCTGAACAGTACCATACATCCAGCCATCATCAATTGGTTGCACATTGATGATATAATCACCATCCCTGAAGGAAACTTCATCTTCATCTTGAGCGCTGTAGTCATACATAGCTCTGTATGTTCTCTGTTGAAGGAAAGAAAACAAGACTGTAAAGCCTCAAGTCTAAATTTGAGATTCCTTGATTCCATCTCTTTGCACAAAGAAGAAAAGAGAAGGAAAAAAAGAATAGAGGGAGCAAAGCAGAGAGAGAAATCACAAGTTACCTGTCAAAAATGAAACAGTATCCCCTTCTACACCCTGTCAAATATACAGTGAATACAGGCCCTTGTTCTGAGTAGCAAGATAATTATTTTGTTAACTCACATTGTCCCATGGCTTCAAACAGATTTCAAGCCATCCACTGCATACTGAAATAGTCTAACTGTTGTTTCATTAATTCACTAGTAACAGTTCATTACATCCAGCCAGGCTAGCTTTGCTTCTGCTCCCTATTTGCATGATTCACAAATAGCTTCTCCTGTGCCTTCACTACAAGAAGAAACACAGTCTTCATCCAGGCCATTAACTTTTCCACCTCACTGAATGTCCTTCATTTCATTAGGATTTTACCCAAATTAAGAATTATTAATGCATTATTATCTAAAGGAAAGACAAGATTTTTAAAATTCTATAAAAATATTTTATGAATACTCATATATTCATACTCAAGACAAAATTTAGCACATAAAGTCCCATCATTAGCTAYGAGAAATTTCTCCACAACCCTGCCAACTATGAGACAAGCTTTCAGCCTTTTCCTCTATTTTTCTAAATAGAGTATTTGTTTTCACTCATAACCAATAAAATGCCATCATTTACTGGAATTCGAAGTGGATTTTCAAACTCAGGAAGAACAGTGTCCCCTTGTATCTTAACAGCAGAATAAAACTACCTCATTTTAAAATTCCCAAGAGTACTTTCTTTCCTTACCCTGCCTCTTAACACAAGTCAAAAGCAGTTCAAGCATCACCGATAATACCCAATTTCCCTTCTCCTAATTTTTGCTATGTTACCATATGTAGCTGAATTTTTCTGGTACAATAATTTAGAGCGAWAAAAAGGCAAAACAGTCAGTGTGTGAGTTCATGCCTAGTACTATTGTCTGAGCCTCTTAGAAGACAGCAAACTTCTCTGCTCAAGAAAACAGCTCTGAATTAGTTTTAGTTCACATCATATATATCGGGGCTTGAGTGCTTTTAATAAAACTATTTTTTTAAAAACTATTTTTTTAAAAGTGGATATTGCTCCACATGGAGTGAGCAAGCCATTTGTCACATGTTGGAAATGTGGAATTATTTAATCCAGACTCTATAAGGTAACTGATCATTACTGTTCTCATGCTAAAAATATACTTTTAGTCTTGGCTCTATCATTGGTASTGCAAATTGGWAGGGCAGAGAAATCAGCTCCTGTTTAAACACTGGAGACCATTGGAGACCACCTYTCCTRACAAGTCTACCCTGAACTGCTTTTGAGCCCTGTGCTGTATTCTTGTCCTCTGCCATGCCTTGTAGTTTTGCTGACATACAGCCTGTGACCAAGGGCAGTTCTCAACCAGAGGTATGTGCTCTCCTAGTGGTCCTTTAATGTCTTCCGAGTGCACATGGAACTCAATTTTAAAAAACCATCATTTTTTATGTACTACAKGACAGTAAATAATTTCTTGGCTTCTATGATCACCAAAACTCCTTAAATATTCATAAAGTAGACAACTAGCCATCAAAAGGCTTTCTGGGCTTTCTGCATCTTATTTTTTCAAACTATTTCAACTGATCTCAGTGATGAGCCTTGAAACTAACTCTAAAAAAGCAGTGAAAAATATGCTATTACAACAAACTCAGGAGCAGTTAGCCCTTTAAACAATTTATTTCAGAAGAGGGTCTATTTAAGAAAAATGGTAGCAAGTCTATATCTGGTATAAGGCAGAAAATGGATTTTGCCTAGAGTCATGCTTATAGGTCTCCCTTAAATGGGAAAAGACTGGTGAAGAGGTTAAATGTTTTATTAAACTAACATAAAATTGGAAAAATGGAGAGGTTTTGCTCACTCAGAAGGATGCTCACTCCTTCTGCACCATGGCAAAGGACATACTGCTGCTGTCTCCTAAAAGGCAGCTTGACTACACCACCATGATGCACAGTTGTGAAGACAAGCCCACAATTCCAAACTTTAAAAGAATTTATTGGGGCCCTAAATGCTGCTGAGAAACCTAAATTTATGGCCTTAACACCTAATTAGGTGCTAAATGGCTGCCAGGAGAAATCTCCATAATAATCCTGTTAGCATTTAATGCCTAATTATCACTGCAGAGCGTAGTCTGGGCTATATAATCGAGAATTACAATGCCTACAGGACTCAAAGCAGGGATTTTAAAATGCATTTCAGTGAATTATTCCTCAGTCAGTAGTAAGTTTAGTTACAAGAGGGTGTAAGTTTGGAGTTTCTTAAAAGAGTCAAAACTCAGTTATCTCCCACCTCCTCAAAGGTCTCTATCACACTACTTAGACAGACCAGGAAGTCTTGTCCATATAAAGAACTGAAATCAAGMTAGTATATTCTCAGCTCCCCAGCCTATTCTGGGCTGACAGGTGTGTATTTCCACTCCATCCATACCTGTTCTATGGATGGCTCCTTGCAAGGAGCAATAACTGCTGCAGCATCCTTCACATACAGCAGCCATCATGGAAAGCCAACTCAAAGCATAAGCTTTGTTTTCCTACCACTCTTGGATATCCAACAGTGGGTGAACACCCCATTATTTTCCAAAGAGGAAAATAAGCCTTCAGGGCTTTCTGTTATAAAACACTTTGTACCCTGAGCAACAATTTAATTCACTCCATTRTGAAGAACTGCTCGCAGAAAGCAAGGACAAGTTAAGAATCAGAAAATAATGCAATTTATTTGAAAAAAAAAAAACCTATACAAAGATTATGTTAGGATCATGCCTAATATAAAACAGAGCTCAAAATCAAATAAGTTAGATTTTTAAAATTTGGAAATTAGAAAAATTCTGTTTCTTAATATAGAAGACCAGTGAACATGATTATAAAATGAACTTATGCATTTTGGGGACAGATTTGATAACAATACAAGAACTCAGTTGAAAGGAGTAAATGTACTAGAGCAGCTAACTCTGCAATCATCTCCACCCTGATATAACCCATGGGATTTAAATCACTTCTGCCCTAGAGATGTCGTGGCAAAACTCAGGCACTGATGAATGACTATCACCTTCACTGCTTTTAGCTAAGCCTCAAAGCTGCTCTGGCTTTGAGGTCACTATTCTAGGATTCCTTTTCTCCAGTCTCCTTCCCCKGGCACTTTCTTCTCATCTTTCCTCCCTCTGTCATTAGCCAGACAAYGCTGCAGTACTGCTCCAAGCCCAGAACTTAGGTTTGTCAGATGTCCTGCAGCATGTCCACACCTCATTTTAAAAGCACTCCAAGACAGTCATCAACCTTCAGTCTGCCACATTTAAACACATCGCCTGCCAGGGGCTTCCCCCAGGCACACTCTGAGACCACTCTGCATTGTCCCAATAGCTGAGTCCAACATTTGCACGTGGATAAGCTGCACAGGCTAATAAAAATATTCTGGTCTTAAGATGGGAAGACAAGGGAGCCTGGCAGATTTCTAACTGCATCTGAGATGCCTCTTTTGGAGCAGAATCATCACTCCAGGGTGGTAAGATCACACTCTCTCTTCCTCACCAGACTGGCAAGTTGGCAGTCAGTGCCAGGACTGCAGTCTTTGATTTCCTCTCTCTGGAAATGCTTGGGATTTATTTTCTAAAGGGAAATCCACTCAGTCTTTAACAACAGCAAAATGAGTTTAAATCATGGTGTTTGCTATTTTCATTTTTTTCCGATGACAAAATATTATCACTTACATGGATGTCAAGTGAAAACAGTTTCACAACAGGGAAAATTAATTTGCTGAAATAAGTCAATCTTACTTTTWAAATCCTTCAACATCACTCCCTTCCTTTTCCTATTACCTTCACATTCCTAATTCTGGAAGAAGAGGCAAATGATGATTCTCAAGGTGACTGAAATGACACTGTTTCGACAGCCTGTCAGGTAAGTCACAGGGACACTGAGGTATTAGGGAATAGTGATCATCTTTCTGCCCGCAAAGCTGCAAAGGCTGGTAAGTGCATTCTGAGATTTGCRGGCATCTCCATTTTCTGTCTGCTGGATTTGAGGGCTGTTTGCTTTGCTCCCCAGTGACTAGCAAATCTGCTGGCAAAGCCCAGGCTTCCAGGTCTCCCACTTTTTGGATTTTGTCTCTTTTGGAAAGCAACCAACCCCCAAAGTGCCTTGTAATATCCTTGGAAATTAATGGCTGATTCCACTATCAGCTGCCATGCAGGTGTCCAAAGAGTTTCTCAGGTTATTGACTCACTCAATGATGGAGGTATMTGGATCCCAGACTTTCCAGCAAGTTAGCCCACTCAGCCCCAGAGAGCTGAGAATCTGACAAGCCTGAAACTACTCACACCACACAGAAAGTCATGTAAAATGTCATGGAGTTTCAGTTTTACAAAAAAAAACAAGTTTC
Organism: Cardinalis cardinalis; assembly: GCA_014549065.1. Classification (NCBI taxonomy): domain Eukaryota; kingdom Metazoa; phylum Chordata; class Aves; order Passeriformes; family Cardinalidae; genus Cardinalis; species Cardinalis cardinalis. Next base: position 1,049,026 of record JACDOX010000009.1, on the reverse strand, counting down.
ATCTTATCTTGAAAACAGGTTTTTTTCAGCTCAGCAAGCTCTAAGTTTGGTTCATAACTAAATACTTATTCATCTCTAAAAAAGGTGATAGAGGTATTCAAAATAGTTTAAAATTCAAAATGACAATATTTTAAGGTAAAAGGTAGCTGGATCTCTAGGTAGCGATATGATTTTAAAAATATGATAACCATTAAAACTGAATTTTTCTATAGGGAGTTAAAAAAAAAGAAGCTTCATTTCCTAAAAATCCCAGCTGAATACCATTCAGCTCTCCCTCCATGACCAGTTACTTTGAAAATTAAATATTCACTCCAGCTTTACATTCCCATCYACCACAGCTGAGAACTTCATGAGACAGCCACGGTTTCATGATAAAACTTTTTCTCGGTTGCCGACCAGCGTAACTCAATTTGGATCTTACACGAGTCGCTGCACGACTGCTGTGTGCAATTAGAAAGGGCACAGCAATCTGGAGTCTGAGCTAGCTCTATACAAGCAGAAGTAATACAGGTAGGCACGAAGCCTGCTAGCACAAAATCAGCAAGTCAAAAAAAGTGAAACTGATTTAAASCAACAGGATGATCTTAAGAGATCATTGCGTTTCATCCAGTGCCAGGAGCATGAATTCATCGCAGAGCATAACATCAAAATTCAGCCTGTGAAACACTGTCCAAGCATCTACTATTTGTTTTAAGTAGGTAAGTAGGTAAAGAATTCAGTTATTTCTCTGCTCTCTGAATATCATGCCTTTTTTTTAATGAATTCTGATAGAAGTTCTTACCACTGGCCACAGTCACTTGAATCTTTTTTATACATCAGGACTACCACTTACATTTATGATAAAGACAGTCAAATAGSTCAACTATAGAACTCTGGGGGTTCAATTCTGTCACATTTAAGAGATTTCACAATAGCTGATGATGGTGCTTACCAAACAAAACTCTCCTTTAAATTCAATACTCACCAGACTTGCTGAATGAGGCTGTGAATGCATGGACCTCATGGATGACATACTGGTCTGGTGCATGTATCCATATCCTTGAGTCTGGCTTTGTTGATATGCCCCAGGGAGAACAGGGGCTGCATTAAAAAACCACACACACATTAATTAATATTTTAAAACAGCCCTTATCTAACATTTTGTAGAAATGGTAGACTATTTTCACTGTTAATAGCATTAATTCCTCCATACAAAACAGTTTAGAATAATATCCATAAAGAACATAAGGCATTTTAAAGGTTGATTTACACATAAATGTAGCCAAAGCTGTAGCAATATATCCACAAACACCATCATGGTTAGTTGGAAGGAAAAGTTTAATGTACTATTAGAAATTTAATCATTAAAAGGCTTACGAAAGCTTAAGACACCACTAATTCAATTTTGGTACTGACATAGATGAGGCACTAAATATATGTCCCATAAGCTGCCATCTTTAGGGAATGAATGATGAAAAAAAGCTAATACAGTTTTGAAATGGTTCACCAGAAATTCACTGTAATTAATTCTTAACTCATTACAAATTCACTCTTATTTATTAGGCTATGAACAAAGAATAATTTTGATTTACAGGAAGAGGCAGAAATTTTAAGAAGTGAGCCCACAGTTGAGTTTTTTAGTTTATTCTATCTACCCTCTTAGTCCAACACAGAGCAAACGATGTTACTTATATATTTCAAAGTCCACCTTATTCAGTATTTTCCTCTTACCACATAATTGTTCAATTTCTTTAATACATATTTAATTCACATTTTAACAATTCTGTATGCTAATCAATAATATATTAACTTCTATTGTACCAAGAACTGCTGAAATCACGAACACAACCAACAGGGATCCTTAACTCTATTGCTTACTAGAAAAGCATTCATAAGCTTCCCACAACTGCCCAAATATCTTACTATGGCAACCTACTGAAATAAAATACATCAAAAACATTGTTGATCAAAAAACTGTGAGAAATAAGCCCAGCATAAGTGACTATTTTCCTAGCAAGGCCAAAAAGTATTTTAAAAGCAAAATTAAAAATACTGAAATGGTTTTCAAAATAGAAAGATTAAAGTTTAGTTACCACATAATTTATAAGATTCAGGCACATTTTACAAGACTTGGGCTCTCAGAGAATAAAGATTTCTGGCTTGTATGGAGGTTAATAGCCCATCTCCACTGTTATTTGCCAGAATTTTACTAGCTGAATGGGAAATTCATTTAGCTACACTGAAAAACAAATGCATTTATGTTGATACTCTTCAAGTGGTCTATTTAGCTGATAGCCTATCTCCTCTTCCAAAAGCTGTCTTTCGGTTAAAGGAGATGGAGCTTATGCCTCACATGATGAAAAAATCTTCAAACATGGAGTCATTCAGCAGTCCAGCACTTCATGAGATAGATCTCTTGAGCTTGTTGGAAAGTAAGAACCACTTCTGCAGCATCCATCACACATAGATTCAAAAAGCAGCAAATTTAACATAAGATTTAATGGGGTTCACAATGTGTGAAAGGATCCAGAATTTTTAAAATGAAAAAATACATGGGAAAAGCAGGAAAACCCAATAAAATATATATTTATGATAAGTATTCATATTTGCACTAGTATTACTCCATAATTCTCTTCTTCAGTTGTCAGGACAAGAAATGCATGTGAAAAGTGGATTACTGAGAAAATTTTTGCTCAACTGTTTCAGAATGAAAAGTCAAACTTGTGCTTTCAGCAAGTTGTTTTACCAATCCTGCTTCTCCAGCAAACAAAATTATTGATTTCAACAAAAGTTCTTCTTAAAACTTCCATTTAGTTTTAGTTAGCATATTCAAATGCACTACCTGTGTAATTAMACTTTGCTCTACTGTACTTGTAAAGATAACTAACACCACGCATTAACCAGGGTTTTTCTGATTTAGAAAACATGCTTCAAACTATTGTAATGAATAGATTGTTTTGTTAAATGAGGGCAATTAAAGTGATATGCAGTCAGATGCAACAGCGGAACACGATGAATAATGGATGTTTTAGAAGGGCCAAGTTCATTCTAATGACATATAAGTAGAAAGACATTTTCAACCAGTTCAATCATCAGAGAATTGCTGCTCATTMACATGTTCACAGAATTATCATGCATTAAGTGAACAGCCCTAAGTAGTTCCTCAAATAATTTATGTTTCAATGTTGTTACAAGCTATTTCCACATGAGCAGATGTGGCCCTTCATGAGAAAATAGAGAAAACCATAATTTAATCAAAGGTTCTGCGATCAAGCTGGAATGGATACATTTTGTCTAATTCACCACTAGCATGAACTGTAGGCCAGTTTGTCAAAGTCAATGGAGTCTCATCTCCTCACACCAGCAGCAAAATACTTTTATTGCTTGAACTTTTTAACTTAGCAGCAGGAGTACCTTCAGCCAACACTGGCCACWGATCAGCCAGCAGCAAGCCTGCCCTGCAAAAACAAAGGGCTGGTAGCTCTTCCTTGGTCCCTGGCAGGGTCAGAGACCCTGAGAGTCCCCTTCTTCTTCCCAAGAGAAGCAGAGGCTGGTAGGAACCTTTTGTTCTCGATTCCTTCTCCCCAAAAGAGATCTTTCCTGTTTCCTATCAATCATCCTTTGTCAGCATAAGGCAGCAAGCCTACTGATGGTCAACTTCATTGTAACCTCCAAGTCAACTGGCTTATTTTGGGGAGGATAACCCACAGCTCCTGCCTCGGTGACAAGTGACAGCTGCAGGTCTGAAATKTGCTTTCCTCTTTAGCAATCAGTCTCTCACAAGCTGAGAGAATTCTGTCAAACAGACTCAACAAAGCTGTTTGATACTTTACCTGAAATGATGGAAAACATAAATCCACAAAAATAAAGCATTTCTTCCAAAGCATGAGATATTTTGGGAAGTGATAGAAATYGTAGTACTATTAAAAGATTTTATACAAACAAAAAGAAGGATTAGCTTTGCTAATTATCTTCTAGTCATTCATTTAGGTATCACATATGTGAGCATAAATATCAGCACATACTAGTGTTGAAGACGCTTGAGTAATTCCATGTGGACTGGGGTTTTTCCATTAAAAGAATACTATAGTATTCTGCAAAAAACTTCAAAAACAATCATTATTTTCTAACAACTTTTAACAAAAAATACTGAAGAAACTTTCAGAGGATGGTCTATTTGGAAGACTATTTGGGAATCATATAAATAAGCAKAATAGTGAAGAGAAAATGTCTGAGCTGGTGACATGCAGATAATTCAAGGTGAGATTAAATGACGCAGAAAAAAGAGTTTGATTTTTTTTTTTGTCATCATCACACATAGTTAACTGCAATCTTCTGGCTCAGACTGGAGTATAACGTTCTACAACATCATTGATTGCAGCAGCAGCAAAAGCAATGGTTTTAGTTAACCTAAGGGAACAATAAAATACAGTGGTGGAACGTAAAATTCATTTAACTGAAGCCAGATTTATTGGTGACAGAGCTGAGGACTGACCATTGCTCCCAGAAGTACAGGTGGATTTTTTTTGTTGCATTAAGACTTTACCAGATGCATTCTGATTTATCAAAACTTACTTTTTTTTTTCTCGTCCCACTTACCAAGCAAGCCAGAYATTCATTTATCTACTTAAATAAATTTATCATATATTTCTTACTATATCTTTACAGGCTTCCCCAGAGAAAAGAGCAAGAAAAATGAATGAACATTATATAAGACAGAGAGGAAGCCTCCAAGAAAAAGAAGCAGCTGAAAGAATGATAGCAAGTATCAACTCACTGCTGCAAACAATAGGGTCTGCAGAGTGTGTACTGATCAGGAAATGCTCTGGAAGAACTGGGAAAGAAAAAGGTCCAACTGTAGAAACAGTAAAGGAATCCTTAAGAGAGCCTTGTATAACCATGAGCTTAAAAATAAATGTTATGCTAAAAAGAAAACTCAGTTAAAAGTTAGGTTCTGAGATACATTTTATCATACCACACTTAAACTCTCTTCCATTCTTTTGTGCAGCAGAACCTTGATGATCCATGGTAAACAATATATCCTCAGTGGTAACTACTGCACTTTTGCCATTTACTGCAACACATGCTAGTTACTGAACCACATGTAAAATAACCACTCCACTTACTCTCACACACATCATACACTTTTAAGGATTTAATGGAATCCTTCCTATTGTGATTATTATCAGATTTCTCAGTTTCACTCCTAAGACTTTGGACAACTCACAAAGAATATTTCAACATTCTGTAATCAAAATATGAGAGAACACAAAGYAAAAATAAAGATTTGGATTACTATGTGCTTAATTCTAGTGTCTGCAATACATTAGGTAAAAAGCTGTAGGCTTTCTGAGCACCACAAAAGAGTCAGTCAGAATACAGCATCATCATACATCTCTGGGTTACTGCCATTAAAATGAGCTCACCCAAAACAGATCAAACTGCTTATAGGAATCATGCTCAATCACATATATGGAAATCCTTCCCCTTTTTTGCCTTGCTACTGCTGTATTTTTCACAGGTTGCTACATTTGGCGCAGGCTTCACAGATTTTCTTTAGAAAGCCTTCCCCATAGTTTTCAGTTCCTTCTTTCTTTTGCTCTTCCCTTAGAAATCCCCAGCTATGTCCCAGGCAACAGAAGACATATCAGAGTGATGCAATCACATGTGGGGAGATGCAGGTCCACAGGACATTTCTGGGGACTCAGGTCACCCCATGTGCTCTGCGTGTGCACAGGTCAGAGTGCCTGAACTGCACAGCCCCTTTGACACTTCCCAGTGTAATACCTGGCCAAGGAAATACAATCTTAGGAAATACAGGAAACAGAACTGTTACTGCTCTCTTAAAGCTGGTGGGAAATAACAACTGACATCTTTTAAAGCCTTCTCCAGAAAGTGTTAAAGAGGTTTCTTTGATTACAAATTCTGGCTAGATAGTTTTTTGTTTTCTATCCATTTCCTCAGATATTGGCTGCTGTACACCATCACTGAAATATTTAAAGTGAATGTTTTTCTCAAAGAAGCCTCTAGAACTCATATTGTCTGTCCTCATTTAAAATCAGGGCCAAATTTTAAGATAGGTTGAGCTTCTTCAGGCCTTGTCCTGTCAATTTTTCTTTTGGGATGCAGATTTAATACACCTCTTTGAACAACCACAAACCCTCTAATTTCTYCTCTTTACTTCCCATGCTCTTGAGATGAGTTCAGCCCAGCACTGCATTAACCACATCAGCAACTTGAGAAACAGCTTTAAGGACAGMTTTGAAAGAAGTTAAAACATTAATTCTGCAGAAGTTCACATCCTGCCCAAGCATAAACAGCAGCATAAATGGAACGTAATTGCTGCCAGCCATGAATTTAGTAAGAGATTTAAGAAGGCCCATATCACAGGCCAATCAGAAAAGAATCTTGACACTTTGGCAAGTAAGGAAGGTTAGATGTGATGAGGGTACAATGTTAAAGAGGCACAAAAGGCAGAAAAGTAACTTGACTGTTATGACAGCTGAGCTTCTAGCAGACTTTTAAAGACGATGTGCTGAACAGCATTCTCTACTGAAGAGTTTTGGAAGAATCTGGCAGGAGTCAGTAGGGGACTCATGACTCCCAAGRAGGTTACAGGCAGTCCACCCCTGGKGSCCAYTGCATATCTGAGGCTGGTTCCTCATGAGCTCACTGAGACACTAACACTAACCTACTGCCCCTTCCTTCCTCTCAGCTAGGTTGTTCTTCTGCTKGCTTGGTGAGCTCAGCCAGGGACCAGACCAAATATAGTGCAAGGACAGAGGCAGGACCAAGTACCCAAGGCCACAGACAGCAGAAAGCAATGAACAGCTAGATAAGCTCAGCTGTTGCAAGGTATGTCCCCTCTCTTTTGTGCAAGCTGCCTCTGAATTAAAACCACAAAGGAGCTGAGCTGACCTCTCACAGATGCTTCCCTCCAGATGTCCCAGCACCCAGCTCCAAACAAAGCATCCCATGCAATGCAGGTGCTCSTATGTGCTCTCACATGGCAGACACTGCTCTTGAAAACTAGCTGCATCCTAGGTCTCCATAATATTTGTAAAAAGTCATAGTGGAAGTTTAGAGAATATCCAGCCTAATGCAGCCAGCAAGAGCTGTCTACTTGACAGTAAAAACAGATGTCAGAGAACTTAAAATACTTCAATGAGTGTGCAAGGATTGCCCAGGGAGGTTGATACGAGGTACAGAACTCTGCAGCAACCCCATGGTACTGAGCAAGGAGATGGTCTCTAAAGAATACAGTAAAAAAGCAGTCACAGAAGTAGAGAAAACAAACAGAGCAGTACAGGAATGTTATACAGATACAACATAAGGAAAACCTCAGTAATAATTTTACAGTGCAGAACTGATTGCCAAGAATGCTCTTGTCCCCAAATAGGAGGTAAACTTTAAAATAATCCCAAAAGTTCATGTAAAAAGAAAAGTTAAAAACTGGGTAAAGAAACTTCCTTTTTTTGCCAATCATATCAGAATATCTATAATTTTCAATCATTACCATTTATGTGGCTCTTCAAYATTAAATATATTTCAACACAAAGCTGGATTCCTTGTTTTAAAACTGTCAAGCTTCAACCTTAAAAATCTCAAAATGAAAAATGTGGTTCTTTTGGCAYTGAGACATTAGTCACATGTAACCCTTCCTATATAAAAGTTTGCCTTTTAAACTACTATCTTCTGATGAACATTGAAAAATTCCCAGCTTATCTATTACAGAGGTTTTTTTCCTAATCAGAAAGAATACCACAGCACAGTCAAATTTACTGGGAATAGTTCAGACTGTGTAAGCAATATAAAAAGCACTAACCTGTAGACTGAAGATGATGAGACCTGATACAGAAAAATGCTGTTTTTAGAACAGTGGAAAACACCATGGTAAGGCATCTTGGCATTTTTTCTTGTAAAAGTAACTTTCTCTTCATTTCTTTTGGGTTTTTTCCCCTCTTTTCCTTGCCCTTTACTGGTCAGTTAGCCTGCTTTCATGGACGTCTGAGCTACCAGGCTGGCTGCTCTCAGTGGTTCTGTCAGAAGCAGCAGTTTGTCTGCATGCTAGCCATTACAGGAGTCAGTAATAGTTAGTGAATTGGAATATCAAAGCCAGATATAATTAGGTTGTTGAAATAACAACCTCAAAGTATGGCCTAATTCAGAGAGGGTGTTAATAAATATCTGCAATGCTCACTGACCTCATTAGAATTGAAGGCCTGAACTACTTGGATTCAGTGGCAAATTCAGAATGTTACAGCTTAGGAAGTTTCCATAACCTAAATTCTAAAGATATAAGAAATAAACCATGCAATCTTCAAATACTTTAAAAAAAGATGGAGAGGAGGCCAACAAAATTACTGATCTTGTGTTTAAAATATCATTAATTATTCATCATGCAAAAATCAAAACGTCTCTGCTCTCATGACTACTTACTGACATACTAGAGTTTATAAAACAATGTATTTTAAACTAAACCTCATTAGTGTCATGATTAGAGACAAAGATTGTTTAAAGAATCATTATTTCAGAACACCATTCTATCAGCTAGCAATAATTAAGACTAACTATATTCTATGCACTATGTAAGCTGAAGTAGATTATTATGGGAAATGCAGAATCATGCAATAACAACTCTGGAGAACAGTTTCAACACGAGAAATTAAAATTTGATTTAGAATGAAATTGAAACAGAAGATCTCATAAAGCTGCTGAGCATATGTCAGAGAGAATGAAGACATTTTGAAAGGAACAACAAAAAATGTCTAGTGTGCTCATGTGACACTGGAATCCTGAATTTTATGTGAGGTTTCCTTTAGGCAAGGACTATCTCATATTTCAGTCCAAAGTTCTTGCTTTGTATGAACAAGGAATATCACAAGTAATAGTTATGTTGGTCTTTGTTTTATAAGTCCATCATAAATCCAAAAGGAGATGAAAAGGGAATTTGAGAAATACTAGCTAGGGCAGTGGAAGAACAGACAGAAGCTGTCTCTCTATCATRGTCTATCTGTCTGGTGATTCAGACCTTCCCAATTCTTCACAGTTTGAGGAATGATGGATCCATCAATTCCATTATATTCTTTTTCATGGCAAATTATTTTCCAAGTTCCATTCTGGCCTCTCTGAGGGGTCGAAATCTCTGTATTTCAAAAGTCAGTCTCTCATGGACTATTTTTTCCTTTAAAAAAAAAGAGTACAGCTTTCATTCCTCTTCACAGTAACTGCAAAATAACAATATATTTTTTAAAAGCCAGGCTAGCCCAGCCTCCAGAAGCCTAGTCTGCAAGCAATTACCAAATATCACAGTCTAGAGAAAAATGAAAGGAACCCAGGGTGTCCTATTTTCTACAGTCAACATTAAAAAAAAAGAGGACAGTCAACAGAATATCCATCCTCATCATAAAAAGACAATAACAAAGGGAATATTTTTGCCAGAAGGAGACTGTGGATACTGCTTAGAGCACCATTTTTATTGAGGTACAGGAATTGGAGGATACTGACTAATAGCTCAAAAGCTTTTGTGATCATTAACACATTACTGTTGTAGTAAAGCATCACAGAGTTGTAAAGTATTAACTACACATAATTTAGTGCTCTGGCAACAGGGTAGGGGAAGAAGCCAAATGTCAAACAAGCCACAGAGCCCTGTCTGCATCTGACTCTGGATCAGTGAGGTGGTAAGTGGCAGTCTCATAGCTTGCAAAAAGCAAAAGCCAGCCCTGTTCTGGCAGAGCAGACAATTCTGATGTTCTGAAAATGGCATCAGCTTCCTCAGACTGTGTTTGGAATAGCCATTTAGGACCGCAAGACCATAAAAACTCAAAAGAATTTATTTGATAAATATAATTCTATAGTAGCCCCTTCAAACAATTTTTTTTTCAAATAAAATAAAGGTGTTTATTATAAAATAGGGTGTTAAATGATCTCCCAGAAAATTCAGTAAAATATTTCTAAGCATTATCAGCCTTTAAAAATATAGGAAAAGGCTGTTTGTAGTGTTTATTCATATTCATGTTTTTGTCAGTTTTGTTAAAAAAATCACAAAATGAAGGTGAACACAACATAAAATTACAATTCAGAATGAATTATACTAATTATTTTCTTCATCCAACCCCTTTGAACAGTTGTTGGGCATTTTAAAAGTTGTATGAATTCTATATCTGACTATTTAGAACTTTATGGCCAGCTACAACCATCTACTTTACTTAAAATTTATTTCACCAAAAATACAAACCATTTATCCCCCTTCCAGATTCCACTGACAAATTTTTAGTACAGCACAGTAGTAAAAGAGAAAAATTACTTCATTCCTCCACAGTAAAAGAGAAAATTACTTAAACTATTTGGCTTCTAACCCTAAAACTAGAGTCCTACATGTTCATAGTTTTGCATCCAAAAATGTAATTTTAGGGTTATTATGATGAACACAGAATATTCTAAACCAGTTAAATGTACTGAAAGAAACCAAAGAAATAGGTTTGATATTCAACTGCAAAGTCTTTTCTAGATGTTTAATTCACTCATTTTCCTCACAAAAGCAAATTAAATACATTAAATACTCTATTGTAACCTGAGGAAAAAGAATTACTAACAGGGTATAGATTACATAGATTATATTTTGTCATAGGAATTTTTCTAGCAGTTCAAATATAAAAGATCATTTTATTCAGACACCACKACATGTTGGGAATATGTTYGCTTGTTAGCCGAACAGARCTGGAAAAGTACTGAAGATAGTTTAGCTGAATTTTGCACCTGCAAGATAGTGTGTCCTTGGGCCTAGGTGGATGTGATAACAAGTAGACAGAGCGACATGGGATAAAGGGAATGTAAGCCTGAGAGAATAAGAAAGATTGATGGTATACCTTAACCAATGGGTTGCTTGACTTCCAGAATATTAATAAGCTTATTATTGTGTGTATAAAGTTTGATGCTCTACCGAAATAAAYGGAGCTTGCTGATACTCATATTGAGCGTCCGAGTCTTCCCGTACCCAACAACTRCAAATATTAGTTTGGCAGTTTCTTCAGTGGTAGCTGTGCAGTCCAAAGAGTTCAGCCTGTGTGTCTATTAGCAGCTGCTATGCCACAACCCTGGTACACAGCCCCTGCTTCTGTGCTGGAACACGACCAAATCACAGGGCATCCTGCTTGGAATATGAACAGCAGCCAGGATTCAGTGTCACAAACAAACCTTAGTGCCACCTGACTTTTTTACCTGACATTCAACCTAAGCTGTAGCCTGTCTCAGCTGAGACAACAGTACAATCTGCCTTTTCTCTCTTCACACACCAAACCACATTATTTTATTTATGAAGGGACAAAATGTCTTAAAGCCAGCCCAAGGCACCCTCAGCCCTAGTGGGGCCATGGTGTACCACAGGAAGCAGCAATTCCCACTTAAATYGTGAATAGGCACAGCTTTTCTCTAGGCTTCCTCACAAAAGGAAAGATTTAGTAAAATGAAGGTTAACATGTTACATTACCCACATGCCTTCAACTAYAATTCAAATTCTCTTACATTTACTGAACATCTACTGTTGCACTTGTGCAYTAGAGAGAGAAGTCTGCAAGTTCTTCTCACAGAAGCTGTGCCTTGATTTCTGTGCATAGATTTATTTGCATAGTGGGTATAACCAATCTGAACAMTGGTGGAAGTATAGCATTAACCAGGTATGTATGTCACTGCACACAATTTTACTAATTATATTTATTGTCTACTGGCTATAACATTCTCTGAAGTGTATCAAAAGCTGCTCTAGGGAACCACACTGAACAACTGAAACTRCTCCTTGCCAAGGGAGCCATTAACACTTCCAACTGCTGAGTCACTTGGAAACTTCCTTTCCACTTTCTGCTCACCAACTGTTTAATGGAAAAGGGAACATCAAACTCAGACAGCTGGCAGAACAAACAGAAGGATTCCCTGAACTGTTGCTACACTACAGAAATTAAAAATGGGATCTCTTCTGGATTCTCCTCCACCTGGATATGTGGRGATTGTCTTTTGATGTTGCCAGATGCCAAGAGTGTGGGAGAGAAGCATGGGAACTAAAGATAAGCATAAGGAATCTAAGCAAAAATATTTTGGAAGTATGAAATGTAAAGCTCTGCCTGGAACATTAACTCATCCTCAGTGAACACATACTGAACGAAAATGTGCTTTCAGATGAATCAATGATTTCTATCTTAATGTATTACAACCAGCATAAAATACTTAGTTTTATTCCCAGCACTCTAAACCAGACCTTAATCAAAATTTAACTAAGCAATCACTTGAATTACTATATGAATTTTATGTTAAAAAATCATGTTTTAAAGATACCTAATACCTCTTTGTGGTGGAAAAGAATGAAATATAATTTTCTAGACTAATTTCTCTCATGTTCTGCATTAATGAAGCACTCAGCAGAGGACACTAAAAGTCCAATAGTCCAGACTAGGACAGAAAACAGATAMTGCACAAGACAGTACATAAATGTAGTCCCAATGCCTTTCTGGATTCCTACACGTACATGGCTTAAAAGGCTTAAATGGATTATTCAGAGACAAAATTATATATTAASCAGAAATCCCCTTATCATGTAAACACACAGAAATTAGCACATTTGTAGGAGACATACTCAACCTGTTTCTACGTGAAATCTAAATTCTTACTACTAACTTTGTCTTTACTTTTCCTTCTTACCTCAAATCTAGAGGTGAGAAGGTTTTTAACACCAGTAAGCCTCCCACTGTTTTCAAGAACTCCTCTTAGTGTAATAACATTATTTTAAATCAGGAAAAAAATACCCTTTGAACATTAGGAGTCACTGCAAAACAGGAGGCAGAAGCTGAAACAGCAAAACACACCTCCTTCAAATGAAAGGTGCAACTTTCAGAAGGGAGAGAGCTCTGTCTTGCTGCCTGAAAAAACATGTCCTTTTGGGGTACAATGGGTTTACAGCAAACCTTTACAAGGGAAACAATATCATTTCTGTAAAAATGTATTTGAGCATAGAAGACCAGGGTTCACTGGTTCTGGAGAGCAAGCTCWCTAACAAAGAAAACTCTTCATGCTAAATAAGTTGTGGCACCAGAGAGATTACAAATATATACATGCACTTGTGTCTGTAGGACACAGAGGAGAACTATTTGGTTTAGTTCAAAAATATCACAGAAGTTTGTGGGTAAGTTATTTATTATTTGACTGCAAGCATTTGTAGTGCGTTACACACTTAAGATCAGAAAACCACCTGATTACCAAGATGGAAAAAGAGTTTTGCCAAAATGCTGTTGAATGGAAGAAGACTATTTTTTCCCCACATGTTGGCTTTCAGGTTGGCAAACCTGCGGGGGGCTGGCAAGAAGGAAAACCAAAGTACCATCTAATCTGAAATACAAAAAGTCAGAAACAGATGTAAGAGTCTGGTGGCTAAGTGTCAGTGTGACCCTCACTAAGAGGAACCAAGAGTAGACAGAGAGCATCATTTTGATGTGTTCAGCCTTCTGTGGCAGGGCAGCCTGCTGACACACATGAAAGAGGACAAGGAACCCACAAATGCCTACAGTTCTTCCCATGAACTGTACAATTCCTCTCCCTCTGAATGCCATGTTTGATTACTGGACTCTGGGGAACACTATGGAAACAGAGTTCAGCTACCTAGCAAAAAAGAAAATTCTTCCCTGACTGACAGAGAAGAAAATATAACTGCTGTGTCATTCTGCTTGACCTCCCCAGAATGGCAGAGCTTTGCAACTGAATATGAATATGAAGAAGAGTGAAGGATTCCYGCCCTGTAATCCTGACACCTGGACATGGAAGACAGATCTCTCTATCCCAACATAAAGAGCAGTCAGATATTATTCCTTCTTTTTTTCTTCAACTTGTCTTTTACTGATGGTGATTTTTCCCAACCTCAAAACCAGAAGGTTTTTTATAAAAATTCACGGGAAGGACAGATCAAGGAAGGGAACAAAATCTGTTTTTCTTTCCTCTTCTTCGTTCAGCTCTTGGCACAGGAGAAGAGTTATGAACACTATCGCAATGCAAGGAGATTCCTTGGCTTCATACTGGGAAACATCTGCAACTCCAATRTGAGCAATAAAGAGGGATTTTCTCTATTTTATCTGAGTAGTTTGTAGTCTTCTGACCAGACTAACCAGGAGCAGAAGCAGCAGCAAAGTTCCTTGTTCTAGGATTTTCTGTGGTATRTACATGTAGGTGTCAAAGCCTCAGGCGAGTCCTATGAACAACCATTTTACATACAGAGTCACAGATATTGGTGTGTACTAGGGGAAGAGAAGGAGACATCCTTGAAATTAATGTTTAAAATGTCAGAGCTGGGCTGAGGAATAAAAGGCCTCTCCTTAAGCTGATGCACAGAGCAAGGCTGCTGCCAGTGACACACAACACCACCTAAGGTCTGTGCTTGCTCTTGGCAGGGCTGTGCTCACACGGCAGCTCAAACAGCAATTCCTCTACAACGAGCTCCTGCCCCAGCGAGGGAAGGAGGAAGATAAGCCCTGGAGTCTGAAGGAAGGGAGGGCAGCAGACTCAGCTGTTCTGGAGCCTTCTCCTTCAGAAGGTTCATGTCACACAATGAGGACATGCCACTGGGGAGAGAGATTAAAGGACTTACTGTTTCTCATTGATTAAACTTCCACTCCAAGCTAGATAAAGACTTCAAAAGTTTASGAAAGAGACTGCAGCATCATGTTTTCTTCAGTCTTTATAGACTTTGGAGCCATATTGACAGCAATGCCCATTTGCTGTGTTTATTCCTCAGAGGTTGTTTGCACCAATTGTTTCTGGGTTGCTTTTTTGTTATGTAATATCAATCAAATATCTAAGWAAAAAGTTCCGTTTTCTCATAGCGATCTACCAGTTACTTTTAAGGCTGATAACAAAATAAGCGGAATTTCATTGAAATCTGTATTTGGATTGTCAGTGTGAGTAAAAGATAACTAAGCAGGCAAAAACAGAGACTTGAGAGTTGCTGGCATTAAAATAAAGACAAGACCTTTAAACTCATATCAAGGGTCCTTTATGCTAATTCTCACTAGTTGTCTGGTGGCAGCAGGTGAACTGAGTCTGAAGAACTTGGGCTGAAGGAGTGAAAATAGCTCACATGCAGCCAACCAGTAACATGCTGGCTCCAGCCAAATATATGAAATTTTAGCAATCATATTTATAACACAACAAAAGGCCCTTGAAAATCCTAATATCCACTAAGGCTTCCTACATTACATGTGTTTTTGGGAGTACTGCAAAACTGGTTTCCTACAGACTGATTTCTATGTATCTTTTAAGATAATATTATGATGATGTAGAAAACAACCAAGAAACCATTTTTCTTCCCCACCAGAGTAACAATATATCCATAACTGAAAATGAACTGGCACTCATSTCTTATTTTTCTCCATCTACAGACTACAAACAACTTAAAATAAAAATAAACAGTCACTTATACTGAGAAAGTCCAAACCTATGGTTTGGAAAAAATTTATGCATCATGTCAATATGCTGATACACACCTAGACAAAGGTGTGCACACAGACTAGATGTTAAGAGGAAGTCAAAGGGAAAAAAAAAACAAAACCAAAAGATCAAATGCAAAAGAGGAGGAAACCAGCCCTGAAGGTTTCAATTAGAAACTTTCCAAAATAGTGTCAGATTGGCAGAGGTGTTGAGCAATATGATTGAGCCAAATCATTCTTTCCTGGAGGCTGAATGCAAATTAACAGGGCAGAACTTTACTTGAAGTGAAGGAAGGGGAGCAAGAGAGTGAGTGTGGAAAGAACTGGGAGAATACCACTGTACAAGCTGCATGGAAAATAAGGGCAGATAGGAAAGACTTAATAAAAAATATAAATCAAACCCAAAACACAAGAGTTGAGATATTTTTCAGAATATGTCTCAATATTTTTTGAATGCTGTCAAGAGAGACCTAAACTTCAGAACTTCGCTGCTTTTCCTAGTGTTCTGCAGAGAAAAAACTGCCTGGTCAGTCCTTATAAGCAGAAATAAATCTGACATCCATATCTCAACCTCTCTTTCTGAAGGAAAAAATCTGAGAAACTCTTCCAAAAGTAAAGGGTTCCATGCCTGAGAAKTTGCAACATCACTGTTAAAAGAAGAACTAAAGGAGAGAAATCATTAGTTTCTATTACTTTTTAGCCAAGTTGAAAATTAATTACTCATTGCTGGTGGGAATTTAGCAAAAATGTGGCACCCAGTGTTTCAGTGAAGTCCTACAGAATGGCTTGCAGGTAAAAAGATAATCTTTGTTAGGCAATAACTAATTACAAAGAATTTAGGCAGACTGTGAAGCTCTAGTGCAATGCCCTCTGTTCAGCGTGGCAAAAATCCTCAAAGATACCATGAAGTAATAAAGTCAACCCTGAAAAACAATCACAGAAAGAAGCTGTAAAAAAAGACACACAAAGTTGAAAAGTAATTTCAAAAAGATTACTAAAATGAAAGCCCATGAACTGCACCAGCTTGCTGAAAAGTGTCAACAATTGTTTCCCATTCAATTTTACCTGCAATACTCTAAAATACTCTAACAGGGAATTTTCTGGACTTACAGCATACAAAAATATACTGATTTCGTAGAGAAGGACCTATGGTTCAGCTCAACATCATAATCTAAAATAACAGTCAGGGAACAAAATAGAAAGAAGTAATTCTAATGAAAAATGTTAGTAGCTTCCCTATGATGTTATTGCTGAAATTCCCCAAGAAAAGAGAGAGTTATTTAGATCTGAATAAGCCGTTAAGGTCTGGTATTAAGTCTCTGCTAAAGGCTGGGAAGAGATAGTCAAGGAACAATTCCATCAGCTGTGGCAGACAAAGACTTGAACTATGCRTCAAATATCAGTAAAGGTATCTAAAATAAAGTAGCAATTGAACAATGTAGGAATATGTGAAATATGATGAGACAAGGCCAAAGACACTCAGAGATTGTAAAATTGGTTACAGGTCTCCAACTGTCTTTCATGTTGGCATGCCATCAGATAGAACAATGGCCAGTGAGAAACCCTGCTGATTTAAGAGTACAAACTCCACGAGAAACAGCCATGGAATCTCACCAAAATAGATTTGGTTCTCATTTATGGTATAAGAGACATTGTATAAAGGTCATGTGCAAACTTATCTCGTGGCTATGTGCAAAATGACCTTTTGAATGGGAKGAAAAGATTGGCATTTTTGGCCAAAGATGCCATCTTCTGCTAGTTCTCTCTAAGWGTGTTCACAGAAATGGCATTTTCTTGTAAATCATTAGAATTATGTTCACTTTCTTAGCTGTGGCACTTATTTCTTCCCAACAATGGGAGCTGTCTACAGGTGCTCAAATCCTGGCTGGTCAGCTGGGTTAAAACGGAAAAACAACCTCTTGCTAAAATATGTTGATMTTGGGAATGAATGATCTATTCAAGACATCACCACAACAATAGATTCAAATAGAGCCACAAAAAGCAAGCTTACCCAGTGCCAGAACTACCACGAAAATAAAGCCCATTTCCCATTCTCAAGAAGCAAAAAATATCTGTTGAAAATCAAATCRGGCTGACAAAGCAATGTTGAAATGGTTTGGAATACTTCCAAAGAAAAGATCAGAACAGCTATAGACAAACAATGTGCACTGGACTGTGAAGCCCACTTTGCACCATCACAGGAAGAGAAAAAACAACATAAATGTGCATTATTGCTATCATCTATTAAAAGAGTTGARAATATAGTTAAAATACAAATAAAGATAGTCAAACATTATAAAAGGCAGTACATTTCTGTAAGAGATATGCATTTCTATCTTTGTTCAGAGTTAGCACTGCAGTCTGAACACCTTCTCCCTCACCCATTCTTAATCAGAGCTGCTTGTATGTATTTACACAGCACCCATAAAAAGGTAGACTCCATAAGCACCAACCAAACACAGTACCATATTACTCCAGTGAATGGGAGAACATAAACAAATGCAGTCTACAATTAAGATGCCTTAAAATCTTCTAAAAACATGGGTAATTTAATGTTGTGTAAGGAACTAATTGGTTTCTTACAAGAAAAAAAAAGCAACTCTTTGGATAACCTTTCTAATGCATCATTTTTTCACAACAGAGAAGCAGAAATCACTACTTTTAAAAAACATCTATTTAGAATGCAATGATTCAGAATATTTTCACTTCATCAGTCAAGTCTAGTACATACTGTAACACCACTAGGATGACTAAACCCTTATTCATCATTTTCCTAATTTTCTTCTAATCAACAGCATCAAGCAGGTACACAATGTGGGTTTGTACCTGAGAATGCAGGTTCGTCAAAGTATTCTAATATTAATCCATGTTAAACCATGACAGACTACATAAACTTCCCAGCTGAATGTTAACCCAGGTTCTCAAGCTACTGAGAGCATGAGAAAATTTAGTTGTGTGAGAAAGAGAGAACACGATAAAATTCCTTGGATTTTTTGAAAAGATAAAAACAGAGAGCCACAAAAACCTACATAGTTGAATATGGGAAAAAGTACTTTAGTCACTAAAATACTATTATATACTTGATTTACCCACTGAAAAGCCCAAGGTAAATATGKTTTTTTCAGGTTAAAGGTGTATTTCATTCAGTTACATTGGGTCATTCAAGAGAAAAAAACAGATTCATGTACATTTTGCAAAACACAACACACTTTCTTTAAAGCACTGTAAATAAGAGTTAACAGGGCTTTGGAGCCAACAGCATTACCAAAACTGTGAAAGAGAATTCACAATAGAATGATATGGCACACAGATACTGTGCAGTCTTCCTTTGCTTTCTCTGTCAACCAGGCAATAGCTCACAAAACTTCTACTTGTGACTACACAAGGATGAGTTAATACAGGCCTGTGAAGTCTCAATACACTGCAATGGTGCTGTTAGTGAAAAAAGGTGGGAATAAAGGGTACCTCCTTCATCAGATGGCCTTGTTATCTCACTGCAGTAAGAAAAGGTAGGGTTCGTGTCAGAGCCATCTGACTTATAATCTCCCAGACTGGTAGAATGTAAATACTGCTTACTGTAACGGCTTGCTCTTTCTACAAAGGTAGAAAGAAATAAAGAATATCACAGTAAATAGATGACAGAAGTGCAAAGACAAGCAGCAACATAAACCCCACCACTGCTAACACTGCCATTCATACCCTGATGGCATCAAAATTAGAGAAAAGTAAATTCTCTGCAATTTTGTTTCCATTTTGAGCATCGTTAGTTCCAAAGCTTGCTTTAAAATCTAATGCAACTAAGGTTGTTCTTTGCTTTAAAAGAATAGCAGAAATGGAAGGTGGTATTGAGATACCAGAAACGGAAGGGATAAAGATAAAGAATACAAAAATTTCCAGTGGAAAATCAAATTATTCCTTTATCYCAGCATGCATACAAGTGCATGTGGAAATACAGCTATATGTTGATCAAAAGAATATTTAAAGAACAAAAGTAGCAAAGGAAATGCATGTGAAAAATTACACATTCAAAATAAACACTCCTATGCAGGAAAAGAATCAATAAACTTGTAAAGCCAAAACCCACTCCCTCTTATTACATTACTTTCTCTCCTTTTCCATGTATCCTAAAACAATTAACATCTTGGACTTCAAAAAATAGAACAAAGCATGTCACGTGCCATATAGGTAAAATGTGCATGGAAAAGAAATCAATTTTGTAAATAGGTCACTTTTTCTAACTCAGAAATTTTATAAGGTCCAACTATTTGAAAATTCTACTTATAGCAAGGACAAAGTAGGTCAATGTTTTTTAAATGGCTACTTGTAAGTGGCAAGAATAACTTGTTAAGGTAAGATTTATTTCACTATTTCTCATCTGCACATGTGATTACAGCTGAAGTTACTGTAAAATACTGCTTTTAAACTATAACAGTTATAAATATGTATACAAGTATGCTTATAAAACATGTGGCTGGCATATTGACCTGAAAATTTACAGTATCAACTTAGTTTCACAAACATGAAAAGCTGAACTGGGGAAAAGTCAGGATATAAGCAATACCAGAAAGCATATGCAGACTCCTAGACTGAATATTGTCCTCCAGAGGATCAATGTCGAAGATGGAGCCAGGATCTGTGCGCCAAACTTTAAGATCTTTTTCCAAAGCACAGAAATTATAAGACAGACAAACAACAAAGGAAGTAAAAGCATGAAAGGAATGAGATTTAACAATCAATAATCAATTTCCTTCATCTAGAAATTACCTAGATATTCACTTGAAGATATCAGAAAGCCTAATTTCCTGCTTAAAAGAACTTATTGCATTAATTTTAAGCACTGACATTACTTTAAGGAGACTTTTGATCCCAATTTTTTTGCATTTTCTAAACATGATCATAGTATGTTCTTAAGTCTAAATAAATGGGAATCAGTTAATTAKCACATATTAGAGCTCTCTTCTGGTAGCAGAACCAAAATCATCAGAGTTATAAGATTATTTCCCCAGTTCACCAGCAGCATCCCTATGTGTGRAGATGCTGCAGTGTGCATCCTTATTGCTGACAGCTGGCAGTATACAGCTCCACAGCTGACAGAGACACTACAGACTCTCCTTTGCACACAGCAGAGATCATCTCAGCATAAGAAGAATCAGGGCCATAGCTCATCCAAAATAAATTTCTACTAGTTGCTTAATTCATGTAAACCAAAAGTATCTATCTTTCTTAAATAATATAAAAAAAAAATTAACAAAGACAACAAATTCAGCTGTAGAAATCTGCATTGTACATATCTACCATAGGATAAAATTACATCCACTCTTGAACTTAACAAGTGATTCCCTGTGCCAGTRTGTGCCAGGTGGCCAAAGTAGCCAATGGCATCCTGACCTGGATCAGCACCAGAGTGGCCAGCAGGACCAGGGCAGTGACCATCCCCCTGTACTCAGCACTGGCAAGGCCACACCTCAAATCCTGGGTTCAGTTTTGGGTGCCYCAATTCAGGAAGGACACTGAGGTGCTGGACAGAGTCCAGAGAAGGGCAATGGAGCTGGGGAAGGGTCTGGWGCACAAATCTGATGAGGACAAGCTGAGGCAGCTGGGAGTGTTTAGGCTGGAGAAAAGGAGGCTCAGGGTGACCTTACCATTTTCTACAACTGCCTGTAGAGGTTGCAGTGATGTGAGAACAGGTCTCTTCTCCCACATAACAAGTGATACGATGTGAGAAAATGGCCCCAAGTGTRCCAGGGGAGGCTTATGTATTGGATATTAGGAAAAGGTTCCTGAAAGGCTTGTCAAGCACTGGAACAGGCTGCCCATGGAAGTGGCTGAGTTACCATCCTTGGAGGTATTTAAAAGATGTGTTGACATGATGCTTRAGGACATGGTTTTGTGGTAGGYTTGACAGTCCTGGGTTAATGGTTGCATTTGATGGTTCTAATGGTCTTGGCCAATCTAAATGATTCTATGATATCTGATAYGTCTAAAATAATTAAATCTTTTAATCTCTTCAAACCAATTTCAACTAAAACCTTGATGTAAAATATAATCAGTCACAGCACAAATCTACCAGATCACACTTTTTTACTAYAGTTTCTTCTTGGGCAGACCTGGCTGCAAGATTTACTCCATATACTGGAAGCAGGAAAAAAACTGTCTTCCCAGCTTTGTTCTTTTGCTGGTTTGAGAGGTACCAAGCTAAGTAATGGGTTGTAGGCAAAGTAGGACAGTGAGGACCCCAAATATTACATGTTTCAAATGATTAATAGCCTAGATGCAATGGAAAGGACAGAGCTAACAAAATTAATCCCATGGCTTTAGCATACATTCAATGTATGTACATTACACTTTATCTACCACAACTCCCATAAGGTGAGGCGTAGTGCTAACTCCTTCCTGACAAGATAAATTAGAGCTAACTCAAAGTTTTTTGATAAACAATATGTTAGTCCTAATGGAGATAAATTATGCATCTACATAAAGTACTGACAGGCATGAGAAGGGGTAGGGGAATTGGTGAATGCCCAACTGYCCTGTTCGATCATGCCTTAGCAAGTGAAAATATAAGTATGGCTTCATGGCAGCACCARTGCAAGAGTCATTGATTTGTATTGATTTTATCCATCTCTGTAGCCTGAAATACCATACCTAGAATCAGAATCTTGGCAGTATATAACACAAAAGAGTTTTCATTCCCTGGTAGTTTTTGCCAAGGTAAAATATCCTTATATTCATGTGAGAATTGTGGTTTCTCTTTAGTAACAGATCCAAAGCTCACCAGCATCAATTTATCTTGATGGGTTTAGAATAGCTTAGTAGGGTTAAAACTAGTGTCTATTTGCCAGAACAGTGTCATTAATTTTAGCAGCCAGGCATTTGAAAGAGTAGCTCTAGTTTCACCAATAATACATTAAAAATCAACCAGAGGGATTCTGACACACTTTTCCTAACTGGCTGAACAATTTACAGCTACAAAAAATACTCACCAGAGTCCTAAGTAAGTTTTTCAGTTTGCAAAATTTTTTTTGAGCTGCCAAGGACATTTCATGAGCAGGGAGCTCACTGCCTCTTCTTGAACAAGTAGATATTATAATTGCAATTTAATTCCCAAAAAAGCTGTAGCTGAAGTAGTCATGGCCTTTTTCCTTTAAATAGCTGTACAATTTTTGCTGTTTGGCRGGCATGGGAAATTAAGAATTTCTTTGTGTTTTGATACTGGAGTATTTTTAGATGATAAATAATTATATATATTTCAGTCCTTACAGCTCACAAATCTATCTCAGCGATGTCCTTCATTCCAATCTGCTTGTCCTAGCAAGGCTTCAGCTGCTGAACATGGGATTGCACACATGGTTCTTACACAGGTCTACAGCACACATGCAATGCAGCAGAGAGCAGGAGGCTTGTAGCATACACTAAAGAGCAAATTGCAAACAAAGTTACACTGCAATTTCACAGAAGCCTTTTTCTTTTTCTTTGGCTGCACCACAACTATGAAAGTGAGCAGTGATGGAAGATCAGCAGCACCTGCCCCAGGCAGGGCTCTCTTAACACACACTTTTGGGAAACCCCTTCTCATATACTGTAGCTACAGACACATAAAGGATGGCAACAAAAAAGGAAAGAAATAAACTTCCTTRTGTGGGGGAGACTTATTCAGAGACTTTAAGGAACAGACTGAAAAAGTATCTGCCAAGAATAACATAGTTAACCTTGCTGTAGGCAGGAGGATGGCCTATGTGACCAACAACTATGTGTCCATTTTGCCTGGAATTTCTCTGGGTTTTGAGAYGCAAACTTAAAGTCAGCCTCACTGTTATCACTATATATGAGGAATTTTAGAGTGCTATCTCAGTATGGCTTTTTTTGTACGCAGATTCTCTGGGGATCATGGCTGCAAAGCACAGAAGAAACATAAATGGGACACACAAAAAACAAAAGGAAATGAGAAGGAAAAAAMATATTACTGCTTCCTTTGCCATAGCAGACTTGCTGACTTTTCAGCAATTTCAAATATCCRCTTTGATTTTAAAACAGAGCTCATTATGGTTATGCCAAATAATACCTTTATGCAATACCTTGTCTTTACATTTGAATTTAATCTGTATTCTACCCCTTGAACACCCATCCTTATCTTGGGCTATCTTTCAGAACATCACTTCTCAACACTGGTAGTTGGCTTATCAGAGATCTAATGAGCTAGTGATGAATTACAGCTTGAAGTATTTTAAAAGCTGTGTGAAATTATGAAACACAAGGTAAATAGATATGTGCAGTTCTGAAGAAATTAGTAACTGACAGAAAGGGAAATTTCAAATTGGCCTGCAAAATTTAAACATTGACAGCTTGCAGAATCAGTTTTAATAATCTTTCTTTTGTGTACAATTGTAAAACTTTGACCTTCCTTTTAGAGTCAAAATTCAAGTTTAAAGTAATAGTAACAACTACCCATATTTTTTTAATGTTATAGATCAAATAACARTATATCTCCCATTCATTCCCATTATGACTTCTCTAGAAGCTGACATGGAACCTGCAGCTCAACCATTAGTTTCATGCTGAGAAAAGAGAGAAAATGTAATCTGGAGAGCACAAACAGGGGCTTTTATCTTCCCCACCATGCCTTCAAAAACAACAGTATTTAACAGCTTACCAACAATTATTCCAGGTCTTCTGTCCATTTCAACGATATGTGGATGCACACCTTTGTATGCTGCATCACTCACAATTTGGGTGTTTTTTCGTACACGCTCTGTTATAGGATCATCTACCACTGGGGTGAAGCCTCTGCCCTTTGTCTTCTCAAAATCTTCATGATATTTTACCTAGGAAAASAAGGAGAATTACATTTTTCCCCAGGTTGCAATTGACAGCAAATGGTTATTCTGTGCAGGAATACATATATGTCTGGCTTATGAGGCACTCATATACTTTGACTTTGCACCATAACAGAATTGTTATACACATGAGATAGGCTGGATGGCCAGCCAAGTATTTTCTATCACCTTAACTAGTTTTTATGATMTTTTATTATCAGTTTTGCATTTCTTGTCCATTGATACTGAATTAGGCACTAGCTTAAGCAGCAAAGACTCATCTTACTATCACACAGGACACAAAACAGCCCTGCCCTCAGGAGGTCATCTGGTGCATTGCYTTCTTCTTTAAGACAGGATAGCTGTCTACTGATGCAGACAAATACATCTGTCAGTAAAAATATTCCAGCAGTAGTAGTTCTAAAGAACTCAAGYATTTTCACTCACTGATAATTTTGACTACTTGCACAGTATCACACAAAATGTATACTTTGCCCTTTTGTTTTACCATACATCAGCTGGCTTTAAAAATATGTTTTAGAAARAACAACAGTTATTCTAAACTGCCTGCTTTAAAAGAAAATATTAGAAAAAARGAAATTAGAGCAGAAAGTGTAACAGCACCAAGTGTTGGAACAAAACCCCAGTATTAGTAAGAGTTATAAAGGTAGTACTGCTGATTATGCATATTTACATTATAAATAACTTAATCATCAATTCATTAAATTGACAAACATTCTCACACAAGCTGATGCACACAAAACAACTCATTCCAAGAACCAAAGTCACGCAGAAACCAGGAACATGCACAGGCACAAGGTGAAGTGTGTCACCTAATCCAGTGAAATTGTGATGCTCAAATGATGTGTGTACATTTTTAAAGAAAAAGAAAACCAAAAGAACGGACATTTAACTGTTAGAAAACTGTTTATTAGTATTTTGAAAATGTTCATCACACTYCTATGCAGTTAGCAAACACTCCCTCTACAGGCGTAAGAATAAAATATTCCTTCCATACCTGAGGAGAGAGTTTCATTAGTTACCTATATTAAGGGAAGGCAAAATCCAGTGGAAGTCAAGTGCCATTCCTTAGAAGGCTCTAGTCACAGGAAGAAAGTACCCTACCATTGAGATGTTGTTTTGTGTTTCTTTGACATGCCTTAGCTCAGGTGTGTCTAGAAGCACAGTACGTCTACCTTTCATCTGCCTCTGATCACTGCTGTACTTGACCTGAAAAACAGCAACAACAGCACAGGGGAATTTTTTTTGCTTACAGTAGGAAGGATGGTGAGAATCATCAGCACCTTTCCAAACCACAATGCCCAACAGTTCTTTAATTCATGTGCCAGTAAATTATTTCACAGCAAGGATACAGATGAACTTGTACATTGGTAAGGCCAAAAGGCACATTTATTCCATCAATCTCTCACTCAAAATAAAGTATTTATTTAAAAGCTGAAATTTGTGACTGTTTGAATGACATAAGGGAAATAATTCATTTATCAACTGAAAAATAAGATAAACACTAAGAAAACACCACTGTCACTTAGAACATCCTTCAAAACTGATCATAAACTACCTCCTTATTACCRAGACAGACACAGAGTCGGTGGGACTAGGATTACCTGAGAAGCCCAGGGAATTCAATTCTTACAAGAGGATTAATTCTTTGGAAGGCTTATAACTCCCATTCACTAGCTAGTCTTTACTAGCAGCACAAAGCAACATGTCTGGGAAGAATCTAAATATTTTGTTTCCTAAACAAATGTTTGGCCTCTGGGTTTTGTGCATCAGTAAATACTGAATCTCTTACATCTCATTTCTCCTGATTAGCTTGTTTTGTGGCATTATACAGACTAGTAAAGATATAAGGTTAATTATCTGTTAAAAATAAGAAAAAAAAACCCACCCAAAATCCTAAAACAGTGAAAGTAGCTGAACCTACTTATTGGTTTGGGAGTGAGTACTCTTACAGTTTTTTCTGTCTTGTTGAGTTCTTCTACCAACAGCCTCTCTTAGCTCTACATCGCACAGTGACCTGTGCACYGTGTTAGTTAATATTCTAGATTTACCTACGTATTCACACTCCAAGCATTTATTACCTCTTGAATGAGTCATGCAAACCTATTTCAACATGYGTTTGTGATGAGAAAAACCATGTATTGAAACTGTCTAACCCTCCTTAAGATTATATATTGGCTAAGAAAGCACACCCATGAAAATATGTATCTTGGTATCTGTGTTTCATAGGTAAGTTTGAAGTAAYATGTGAGAAACAAAAATATATGGTACTGCATATTCTTCAAAGCCTTCTTAATTAAATAGTAAATTCTCTTATAAAATATATTCAGCTACATATGCTTTTGAATATAAGGCATTTTCTGGATAGAATAATTACAGTCAACATAGGTTGATTTTTATCTTTCTCATTAACATAGAGGAGTTTTTATCCCTGTAAGTCTTGAGAAACAAAGTGAATGAGTCACTTGGAGAAACACATTTAATTTTCACAAATTAAAAAATTATTTAAAGACTAGAACTGTTGTGAGATTTTCCTCTCATTTTCAACTATACACCTCAAAAATAATTGACTTTGGTAAATATTCATRAGCATTTTAAGAACATGATTAAGATATATGCAGTTACAATGTCAGGTTCCATTCCTTTGTCCTTAGACATATTCCCTGATAAATCCAACCTACTTTTCACTCCTACATTCAGTTCTCAGGTGTTCATTATTTGTAATTCTCTTCTGACACAGTGATTCTGCATGAAACCTCTTCTATTTACCATCTGCASTGACTTTGCCATGGATTTTGTTTCAGTGTTGAGGACAGACTGCAAYGTAACTGGTCTTATCCTTTACTCCATCAGGCTTTTTGCACTTTTTCCTTGTTTCTTAATAGAATTGTCTYCTCCTTCTTACACTACTTTAGTAGCAATTACATTTTATTACCATAAAAACCAAGAAATAGATATGATCTTACTCTTTAGTATTTAGCAATGGGACCTATTTAGAACTWCTCAGCTCTAACAGAGGTGGCATGTCACAGAATGGAATGGACATTTCCATGTCTTGAATCACAAAAAAAAAAAAGACATTTGCATTGAGAATTAAATTCTCGTTTCATTTTTTTCTTTACTGCAAAGAATGACTGACCTCTAGTAACTCTCTCCTTGAAAAATAATGACACCAAYACAACCACTCACTTTTTTAGCAAAAATAACCAGACAACCCTGAATATGTTTGTTGCACATATATGCAGTCCATGTCCTCAAAGAACAAAACCAATATCTCATCAGTGAATGATGTAGTTGGCTTTCTTTGACATAGCAAATCTAAAAGGAAGAGCATATCCATGTTTATATTTCTACAGCAACTGAAAAATCTAAATGACAAAAAGATTCAAACAACTTGCCGAGCTGATATTATCTTGATTCTTCCTGACTCTCTCCATCTCAGGCGTGACACTCACAGCAGTAGCTTTGCCAGGCTGCTCTCTGTAGTGAATCTATTATTTAACAGAATAAAATATATATTCATACTATTTCAGGTATAGCAATATAACCTTGTTTTATATAAAAATGCATGACTTCAAAGGTCATCCAGGAAACAACAGAAAAGCTAAAATGCATCTGAAGTTTATTACAGTCTATAAAACTTGATTTTTGAAAGATAAAACCTTGAATTTTTTTTAATGCACAAGCTGTTTATTAAAGCATTTCTGTGGATATATACCCACTTATGCACACAATATCTGGCATTTAACAGGCTGGTCCTTGGCTCTACAGAGAAATAACTCGTATTTGGAATGGGGTTAAGCCACATGTAATGCAGTAAAGGCCAGCAGAGCATATGAAAAAATGAATTTCAGAAAGGTCCACTGTAAATACATATTTGTCAAGACACAGAAATTCTATAAGTTCTCCATCTATGTTCTAAATTCTATACATTACTTATTCAAAGGTGATTAAACACAGAGGTTGCAGTACATCAGACAAGTGCCAATTGAATCCAGCCTAATTTCACCATGTATTTATTTAAATGTATTGTAGGAATATCCCCTTCATCACTCTGAAACCAAACACATTGCATTAACTAAATGCACACCCAAGGCTGGATCAGGATCTAAAGCAGATCAGGACAGGATGTGGCTTTGATAGACCAAGCAATCTAGTGTTAACTCYAGCCCCACATGCTGGGAAGTCAGATATGGTAAATATTTAGTAACAGATTCTGGCAACAAATTCATACCAATTCATATATTTTTATGCAAAATAAATGCGTCCATACAAAAGCAAGCTCTTGGGTTTAAGTGGTAAGGTTAACTGTGCAGATACATTGTGCTCCATAATTCTGCAGTGCACTGTGGYTGTAAGGCAAATATTGCCTAAGCAATTGTCTTCCAGCACAGCACAATTTTGGTCTGTCCACACCAATGTRTTCCAATTGAAAAATTAATGTCTTACTAAAACTCTGGTAAGCTTTTAAATGGATTAGACTTGCAAATTAACATTTATAAAGGTAAAATGAATATTCAAGAATTAATGTTTCTAGAAATGGCTGAAGTTAATGAATCTTCACTCAAAGCTATTCCAGTGACTTGAAAAGAATTTAAACTTTCCAGTGAAATTTTCACAATGCAAAAATTGGTGAAGAGTAAACAACAGTGTGAGTAGAAATACTAGACAGGCTGGTTTGAAAAAGGGGAAAGCAATTTTTGAATAGAATACRTTTTAGGAAAGCTAGATATATCAACAGTAATCTAGAAGTTGAGTTAGAGGGACAGAATTCTTGAAAATTGTGACTCAAAATTATTTTGGTGAATGCAGCAGAAAGCATCCAGGGAAACACTGTAGCTGTTTGTGGACCCATGACCCACAGCTGCTGATGGCAGCTCTCAGGGAGGAGAGTGCCTGGTCTCTCATGCACTCATAAAGAGGGTGCAACTTCATCAGTGCAGGAAGGCAGTAGCATGCTCCAGTCCTTGCTGCCTTCTCTGTCCCCCTGCAAATGGTTATCTCAGCCATTAAATACTAAATGCTGATGGGAGGTTACTGAGGAACCAGAAGGAGACAGGTAAGGTAAGGGAGCAGAAGTTTGAGCACAACTGTAGCTAATTTCTCACAAAGCAAAAAAAAAAAAAACTGGAAACAGATATTTTGTTAAAAAAAAAAAAAAAAAAAAAGAAGGGTCAAAATTTTCTGCAAATATCCAAGGAAGAGAATAACATCTCAAAGCATTGCAGCCATTTCCATAATAGAATATGCGATGGTTCACCTGCCATTTCCCAAACCAAGCAAAGCCTTCTCACAATTGCTTACTAAGAGATTTTCAAGTAATTCCATTCCTTGAATTTGAACACATTACAATACATTAGTTTCCCCCAGATTAAAGGAAAGGCATAGTTTCAGAATGCAGAACTTCGTATTCATCTTCCACACCCAAAAATTACACAAAGTATTAAAGRATAGCAACTTCCCATGCTGACATTCTCTTGATTCCTCTTGACCCTTTCCATTTCAGGGGTGACACTCATGGGCGTAGCTTTGCAGAGCTGTTCTTTGTACTGAACCTAGCAAACATGTCAGAAGATATTACAACAGAGATTTCCAAGTAATAGAAATACCTAAGCGTGCTAGACATCACTACAGAGTACATTGCATTTGGATGGAAAGTACCATTCCTTAATAAYCAATCCCATCTTCCCACACAATACTTAGTACTCACCCTCTCGCAGCTCTTCTATTTCAAACACAGACAATTGTTATTTCAACAGGAATACTTCACTCTCATTCTTATGAATCAAAGTGCAAGGCTGAGGAATTATCATTATTATKATAATTATGAKAATCAATTATTACCATTAATTGATTAAATTGGTCTTTTTGGACAAACAGAACATAGCACAAACACCACAGGCATATTCACCAAGACACAATCACATTTAATACAGCAGAAAGAATTGTGCAAGAAATGAAAATGGGGCACACATTACTGATATTCTTCTGGTTTTCCTTAACTCTCCTTAGTTCAGGTGGATCAGAAATAGTTGTTGCACGCCGAATTTCCTCCTTGTATTTAATCTGCACAATAGATATTACAAAAAGACTATCAATTTGAAGAAAAGAGAGATAGGCACTAAAACACATCTATCACTTTATACTCTTGCACATACACATACTGCACTACTAGACCACATCTACTAACACCATTGCCTTAAAAGCAACAGTTATATTTAATTTCTAAAACAGTTTGCTAGGGTCTCTCATGCATCTTTTTTGATGCAATGCAGCAGAGAGTGCTTAAAACAATTCTCGTGTACTAAAACTCTTACAGTGGGAATATACATTACATGGGATTGTGGCTATTTTCACCATAATTGGGGTGCTGCATACACTACTTGGAGATAAACACGACTTTGAAAATTACTTGGTCTTACTATTTACTTGCTACGGAGTCTACCAGTCCATTTCACAGACCAAGCCTTTTAGGTGTTCCTAAAAGGGTGGATGGCTTCAAAGTCTCATTGAATTTCTTTAAAAACACATGGGACGCACAGCTGAGGATGTAGTTGTCTGCACTGTTGAAGCCTTTGCAGGTGCTGTCAGATATTTACTGGTTTTTTCCTAACATTTAATTTTCAACTCTCTTCTCAAGACATGYTACTTCTGGAGAATGCCCAATTTCATAGCACAGACAAAACAACTTGTTTTCCTCTAAGCTCATACTTGGAAGCTGCTTTGACTGAAATTTATAAATAAACAAAACCWAAGTACAGACCAGGAATGGAAAATCACAGTCCAGACAGCTTCGGACTGGCAAAAACACTATAGCACTAGAAAAAAGGGTCTTTTAATAGAGACTATTAGGAAAGTTTAAGAATTGGCAGTGCTACTCATCCTTAAAATGCTGCAAAATGTCTGTTACTTGAATTTTAAYAAGACCCCAGCTTTGTGGTATTGACTGACATACCACAGGGGTTTCCTCACAGATTTCACACTAACAAAAACACAAATAGATTCTCCCAAAGCAATTCTTCCTAGAGCTGTGTCCAACCCTGCCTGCCCCACAATATAAACAAGTTTTTAAAAAGTCTTTAGTTATTTGTAGCTTCTCCTCTGAATTCAGCTACAGCCCACGGGTCTGTGGCTTGTTTTGAAAGTTCTGTGAGATCTTGGCTTCYTCCAAACCAATGATCACAACAGGTGAGGTAACCTCAACCTCCTTGGCTGTCACCACCTTGTATTTTAGGCTTTGAAAACACCATTCTTATGTTTTCCTCCTACACATGTAGTCTGGAAGAATCTGATCACTTTCAGAACATGATTCAATGGACTTTTTTGTGTGGTTGGTTGTACCGTAATTGTTATTTKGGATCCCCTGGTGTTTCTTTCAGTGCAAATTTGCTTCACATACTAGTTTTGTTTAGCCCAGAAAATAGTTTTAAGGTTGTCCCAAGTTCTTCTGGCTAAATTCAAAAATATGTGTAAAACATTTAAATCTAATGGATTCAGAATTGGTGTAATTTACCCTTCCTTTGGGACTCCTGTAAATTACACAATACAATTTCCCTCGTACTGCACAATATAATTTCCCTCTCACTGACATGTAATTTGAAACATTCTTGTACATTGCCTTTAAATTTGGCATGCTACACCTCTAAGAGATATTATACAAGACTAAAGTAATTTCAAGTACACTATATGTAATAAAATACCTTTTGTAAAACATTGACTCTACACAAAGACTAGCAAGGTAAAGGCCATGCTATTTACATAGYACCACTACATCACTAATGCATTTTGTACTTCCCGTGGTAGGTTTTTCCTCAAATGTGTTTACTAGCATACTTATCAACTTTTCATTTTTCCCTCTTCATCACTGCTTAGGATTTCTAAAACAGCAAGAACAGTGTACACTATTTTTCCATTTCACTTTGAAATGTACTGTGAAAAAGCATTAGAGGAAGACTTCTCCTTTCAGTGTGACTACTCTTGAAATAAATGTCTGTGGTAATTGGAAATTTAAAAGCAAAATAACAACAAAAAAACTAAACAAAGAAACAAAAAAAACCCTCACCCTCAAATCAAGAAAATCAACAGCTTCCCAACCAGCAGGTTTCAACTGTTCAATATCCAACTATTTCAGGATTTAGGACACATGATAGCTTGCACTGTGACTCAAAATGACAAGAYGAATAGTGATAGATAGAGCAGAAAAAAAAATTAAGGAAAATAAGAGCTTTTCAAAAATTTTTGGAAATTCTCTACTGACCTTACTTTGGTGGGAAATTAAGTGTTTAACACTATTCAATAAACAATGAAATTCTATGAGAATAAGTGTCCAGAGACCCTAATTCATATTTTAACTAATACTTAAACACAACATAGTATCATGTCTATACATTATTTTTAAACTTTACTTTAAAAAAAATCTAATAATTATAAAAGTCATGTCACAAACATAAAAATTGCCCAAGAGGAGTCCCCATCAAATATAACAAGGAAATGAACAGCACATTTACAAGGGTTTTGCTGCTTGGCAGTCACTTTCCAGGTTTTTTCCAAGTTTTGCCACATATTTAGCAAAAGATGATGTATTATTTGAAGAAAACATTCATTTTSATATTTTATTTTGATCTGCCTATTAAAGTACCAAAGACATTGGGCATCCTTAGATAAACAACATCAATTCAGAACTAATCTCATCAGATCCACAGGTCAACTTGTGACCAGCACGTAAAGACCCAACTCTCCACCTTTTCACATAGGTGGAATCTGGACATAGTTTTTCTCATCTTGAAGTAAAAACTGTATCAAGTCTTATGCAATACATGCAATCTCTAACAAAACATGACAGATTTTCTCTTTTGTCATATGGTATTTTTCTAACCTGCAAATACAACTGCTGTTCGGTCTGTCATATGGGGAAAGGCACCTCATATTYCTCACTCCTGAGAGTGAGAAGTTTTCCTATCAACAAACTTTGAATAAAACACTTTCCTCAAATGTTTAGTTAAAATATTTTCTTATTTTTCTTAATGTTTCAGTTAGACTCTCTACCTTTGGACACAGAAGTACTACAGCAGAGGGGCGTTCTAGCTGTGCTAGAGTAGAGCTCTATATACAAAATCCAGTGGACAACTATTTGAACGAGATGTGTGATATGAAAATGAAGAACTTTTTAGTAAACAAAATGGTAAAATAAAAAATTGCTCCACCTTTTACTCACATAAGAATAATTTATGATAATAGCACTTACCGAACTAATATTCTGTTGATTCTTCTTTACTCTTTCAATCTCTGGAGTATCTTTTACAGCTGTGCCAGCTCCTACTTCCTTCTTATAAAACACCTTCATTTCCCCAAAAGAAAAGATAATTATGAGACTGTTAGCAATGCAAATGCTAGTTCTCATAAAAGGGCTAGGCAATTTTCCAAGTTCCAAATTGGTCTGACTATAAATCTTGCTAAGAAAGCGAATACTTTAATTTTTCATAAATAAGACTAATTGTCAATAACTATGACAACATTGTTTTCAGCTGTAACCCAGCTAATATGTTCTCATCCTTTAAACTGATCTCAGTATTTTTAAGTATTTGACATATTTAAATTCGGAAAAAAATATTAGAATTTATATAATAATGTATAAAGTTTTACAAGTGTAACTTTATGCTTGAGTAATTTAAYTCATTTCAATGTTATTGAAGGTACATGTACATGCAGGATTTGATTTGGTTTCCGTAGTCTTCAGATCTTAAAATACTGTGAGAAGTGAACAGACATTACTATTATTTCTAAGTTAACAAACTAGAAAATTGAAATATTCATGGGAAAATAACCATAACAAACCAGAGCTACAATCCAAGTCATGCAATTTTTGACTCCTAGGTTCAAGCCAGAAAGCTGAGGACTGTATCTAAAACCAAAACTCATTTCTTAAAAGACACACATGCTATTTATATAATTCTATTTCAATTCTATTTCTGTTTCAGTAAAGGATAAACACAAAGCACATCAGTAGAATCGATCATTTGAAGTTACTGAAAGAGATAGTAAATAACTGCTCCACAAGTTCCAAGAATGGTTACAATTTAAATAACCATGGAGCACCAGTTCATGATGCAAAACTCCTAAAGAAGTTTTACTGGATTTTCAGTATTTGGTGTCACAGCTGTTGCCACTCTACTAAGTATTTCCAGGCCATTAGCGTAAAAAACAAGTCTGATCCTGGAGTTAATAAAATTAATCTTTATCATTTAGTATTTCTGCCTTTCTTATATCAAGATTTATTTAAGTTTTCCTATCAACGAACCTTGAACAATAAAAACATCATTCTTGATTAATTCCTCYGACTTCCTTGAAGTTCTCCACAGCCTGGTGTGAATACTACTGCCAAATATTCTAGAGAAGAGTCAACGTCTGCAACTAATATTTTAAATATTCAGAAAACCTTTAACAATCTAAGAATTTTGTTTTACCATGTGATAACAGAGACAGTTTACAAGTGAKAACTTGAAAATTCTTCTACATCATATGAGTTAGAAAGATTTATATTGTGGACTGGACTACAACATACTTTTCTCCTCTACCAAGGAAGGATTGGTAAAATATGTTGGAGACAGGAATTTTTCTATGAAAGAGATGACTGTGAAGTAAATATCCTTTTATAAATCATCTGCCAAATGAGCTAGTGAGCTGAAAGTAGCAACAATCTYAACTGCAGAGCTAGTTGTTATTTTTTGTCCCTTAAGGCAGAAAAATACTTGAGACAAAATCCAAATGTCATAAGATTATTAGAGATCATTGTATTTTTTATCTATTTGGGCTGCTTCCAGCTGTACCTTCAGTAATAATTTGCCTTTATCATCTAAACTGCACAGAAGGATGAAAGATTAAAACAGAGAAAGAAGAAGAAAAAAAATAGTTCAATCACTGCTGTAAACTGCTTTCCTACATTTGGAAGACCCAGCTCACAAAGAGGAACAGGACAATCACAAAAGAAAGCAAATACAAATCACCTCGAAGACAAAACATTTTATTTCTTATTATCTAGAACACTAACAAAGAGAATCATTGCCAGGCTTGGCACTGAAAGCTTAGACTGGCCTCCAGGGCTGCCAGGGGTTCAGATGCATCAGGGTGCTGTCAAGGCTGAGCTAAGTGGTGATACCTATCTTAACTAAACCTGGTACCTAAATGTTAGTGAGTCCACACTGCCAGAGCCACTGACCTACCTGAGGACTTCATCAAAAGCTATTAAAGGCTGGAGCAGGGAGGAAAGCAGACCACAGGGGCTGGCTTGGATTCCTCTGTTCCAGGGAGTTTTAGCCTGATAGGACACCAGTGACATGAGAAATGGGGATAACCACATCACACTACGCTGCAGGGCACCATTCCAGGAGCCAACAGGTGATAGGAAGAAAAACTGGGCCAGTGAGCCTGTCAAGAGCTTCTTCTAGAAAGATGCAGCTTTCAGCTGTCCTCATTCAAAGGAAGAAAAAGGGCAGGTGACGGCTGGAGATGATCACAGCCTAGAGCAGGCTCAGAGAGGAATCACCTCTGCTCTCCCCACAGGCTCTTACTCCCCTGCAGAAGCCTCAGCTGTCCATGGGAGCTGCAGACAAACACCTCTGGGAGAAACTGAGTTTACTCAGTTACTTCAGAGAGCTGGAGAAGCTGAGGATATCTCTAAGTTAAGGAACATGTGTGTCAGATAATACTAWAAATATTTAAGTACCTTATATTCCTTTCTCTCAAATCATTGGCTTTATTAGTACTACCTAGTCTGCCACAAAAACCAGCCACTGACTGGCCTTTTGCTCTGGAGGCCAGATCTACTCCTCTTCTCTGTTATATTACAARCAAAGTCAGAATTACAAACAGCAGCATTAATGGGCCCTAAAAGGAAGTGAAACTTAATACATCCCAAACTGGGCAATTTTAGAAATCTAAGCTCATAATTTATATTTAGGGATAAACTGAAACTTAAATCTAGCATAAAATTTAAAAATATACCCAGTGTAATATAATTTTTTTTTGAAATTTGATCTGTTCTAATTTTATACCCCAATCTTGATGGTCAGTACATGTGATAGGAAACAGATGAAAAATCTTATATGTGTAGTAAGAAGCCTAAGATTTTTTTTTCCCCTTTTAAATAAAGTACTTCCTGGGGCTTGATGGAAAAAGAAAATCTCCATTTAAAAATAACTGTGGCTTGGCGAGGTGGTATAAGTGGTTTAAAAATTCAAAATAACAGTGTTGCACCTAGAAAAGCTGGATATTATTTTTACTGAAAGAAATGAGTGATACAGTTTTGCCAGGAAAATTATGGAAATGGTTCAAAGGACACCTACTCATAAGTTCCCTATTTTGCTCTGCAGCACAAGTTATTTAAACTAAAAAATATCTGAAAAGTTACAAGCAAAGAGAGAAGCACTGTTACTCACTGAACTGATGTTTTTCTGAGTACTTCTTATCCTCTCCATCTCAGGAGTGTCTGGGACAGCAGAATAGTTACAGAGCATCTTCTCTGCTTCATCTTTGTACATTTTCTGGAAAAATAATTTTTACTTGCCTATGTTTTTTGGGCTCAAGATATCCAAACTGCACAAAGGATGCTTATTTCTGATGAGCCTCCTTATCCCTGTCCAGTATTTACAAAATCCTGTCTTCTCCRTGATACTGTTACCACTGTCTGCCCCCACACTAAAATTTATATAATAAACCTATAAATAATAGATCCTCATCTATAACATACCTTCATACATAATGTATCCTCATATATATTTCCCCTCACTGTCAGGATACATGTAACATTAGGTAATCTGGTAATGTGAAAAGAACTACAGGCAGATGTAAATAATTAAATTCAATTTACATGGTGTAACAGGCCTAAATACAAATAAGATTCAGGCAGTTAAGACATTTCACTACATGTAAATTAATTTAGTATGGCTATGAAAGCCTTCACAGAGCTAAAGAAGAAGTATTTTGAGCAGAGTTTGTCAAGCRGTTATTGTTACACAATCAAAACATTTAGCTTTTGACTATGTCAACCTGGCTTGCTACTTCTGAAGCTTTTTTGACCCACTGTATTTCTGSAATATATGGACCAACTTGCATCCCTTTTCCTATCATTTCAGTCCCCAGATCCTTTTTATTCTTTCTGAATAAAAAAATTATCCTATTCTTTCTGAAGAAAAAATAAAGGGGGAAAAAATATAACTAATACTACAACTGTTTGTACATGTTGTCTTCAAAGCTATTGTCATAGTACTGGTCACACTATAAAAATAAATTCTTCAATTTAWTCAGTTTAATATTTTTATTTTGCATTGCTTGCTTTTTTTTAGCTTAAGAATTTTCAAGAGGATTTTATGTTTTTAACATCTCATTGTGTTTTACTTTCAAAGTAATCTTAAAGCAATTAATTCTGTACTCACCTGGCTGACAATTTCAGAAGCTTTTTTGGCTCGTTGTATATCAAGGGTATCCGTACCCACTTCCATTCCCCTTCCTTTAATTTCATTCTCCAAGTCTTTCTTGTATTCTTTCTGAAAAKAATAGCATTGGAAATATTCACAGCTGATAGCCAAATTCTTAAATKTTTCCCAATTTAATCTGTGCAATTTCACTGACCAGCATTCATAAACCACCAAACAATGGATAGTTCAACAGTATTAGTTTTATAGAACCTCTCCATGCAATGCCTACACTGTAGTTGCTGATGGGTTAAAAACTCTTTTAACTGGCTGCTCACCCCAAATCCGATGTAGCCTGTCACATCTACCTGTCTCGGCAGTTTTGGAGCCACAGTTCGACTCATGTGAGAATTTCTCCACCTGCTGGGCTTTGCAAGACTGAGGTCATAATGCTGTAGCATCCCTCTAACTCCTACCTAAATAAGCAGCTATTTAGACCTAAGAGCAGCAGGGGCCACAATGACCAAGCACACCCAGGCCAGGCACGGCTCATGAGGAACAAGCACAACCTGCAAAAGGTGATAGGAAGGTCTAACTTCTGGGAAGTCTTAACTTCCCCCCTCTTACACTGATTATGCAAGTATTCAACTCTTTGCAGCTCAGTGGATTAGCTATTTAGAGAAAAACTGTGTTTTCAGTACTGCCTAGATTGGTCACCACCTGAAATTCTCAGCCACAATAATTTGTTGCATTCTGTCAAATGGAAAGCTCGCCCCAGGAGCAGTACTGACCATGCTTGCAATTTCAGAAGCTTTCTTGGCTCGTCTTATCTCAGGTGTATCTGGACCAACATCCATGCCTTTCCCTTTAATTTCAGTTTCCAAGTCTTTCTTGTATTGCCTCTGTGAAGACAGAATTTATACATGATAGTCACAAAATTGAGAGAGTTACAAGTAGGTTTTTTTCCACAAGATACTCAAATTTAGGGCTTAGAGCCAATCAAAACTTGCAAGAGTCACAGTTCTCAAGACTCTTGGTGAGCTGTTGTCAGAAAAAACACATAACAAACTACAGGAGAAAAACTTTTAGAAGACTTTCAATGAATGTACAAATCTCTATCAATGAATTTTTAACGTGGCAGAGGGTGGGAGGAAATCAGCCCATGCATCTTGCTATAGTTTTCCTCTCAAGTAAAGGGGAAGTTTAGCTCTGCAGAACATGGTGTAGTAAGTCTGTCCTTGGTGCCAGTCTAATTGAAACACATTTTACTTTTAAGAAAATATTTTATTTATGACAAGACTACATGTTAGAAATTTAATACCATACAGAACTGCTTCCAGCGAACTTCCAGATTAGGAAGTTGTAATTTATTCATTTAATAGGTCCTTCCTGAACCACAGCCATTAGGCAAGTGGCAGCCCTCATCCATGATTGCTGCTTTTTCCTCACGACATAAATTATAAATAACCTGAAAACAAAATTAATATTTCATCTTCAGCTTATGCAAGCAAGGATATGCTCCTTGTTCATCAGCAAATTATATTAAAAAGTAATATGGAAATATTGTATACAATAGTTGTAGATTTTTTTATAAAAAATATTCTCAGCCAGTGCTATTTCTACTTTCAGTGCTGTAGTAATAATTTTTTTTTATTCGAGGTCATCTCTGCTTGTGGAAAATTCTTATTTTTCAAAGTAAATACATATAATACATATAATTTTTAAATGCCTCTTACTTTTCTCTTTGTTAACTACTTTTAGCTTGTACATTAGTTAGGAAAAAAAGGAA
Source organism: Cardinalis cardinalis (assembly GCA_014549065.1). Classification (NCBI taxonomy): domain Eukaryota; kingdom Metazoa; phylum Chordata; class Aves; order Passeriformes; family Cardinalidae; genus Cardinalis; species Cardinalis cardinalis. The sequence goes on along the minus strand of JACDOX010000009.1, from coordinate 1,009,551 downwards.
TATGTGTTTGTACTCAATACAATGGTTTGATCCCTTACAAGAACATGAGCAAAAAGACTCTCAGTCTTCTACCTCTGTCCCACTGACGTGGAAATAAATGTGATAAAACAGCCCTCTACTTCACAAACCACKTTTTTTTTGCAAGAATTGTAAATTAACCTGTAAGAATACATCATCCCTCACTTCCTCTCTGCTAAAGGTAGGATGGCAGATATTTCCTCTAAGCTTCATATTGCATAAAACACCAAGGAAAAGATAATCCGAGGAGTTACAGCTATATATGTTCCTGCRCTTCTTTACAGTGGTCAAATTGGCCCTGTCCACGGCATTCCCTCTGTTTTTTATGGATATGTGTGTGTGTATATAAATATTAAAATATCTCTGTGTGTGAATAAACATATATATTATACTATAAATAAATAAATAAAATTTTATATATATATATGTGTGTATAATTCTGAAATCATTCCTCCCAGGTACAACATGAAGCGTGAGCTTTGCCATCCCTCTTCCCTCCCTACATCCTCCAACCCCTCTGCTGCTTTCCAGAGACAGCCTTGGATATCTGGAAGACCACCTGAACTCATGGCTGGGAAAGCTTCAGCAGAGCCCAGCTCTAAATGCTGGATCTACTGACCCCACTAACAATCTCCAATGACCTTTTACTTGCCTGAAAATCTGAATTATCTGTCCAGCATTGTTTTTTATCCAGAGCTTTACTATATTTTTCAAGCAAAACAGAAATAGCCTTAGTTTCAATACTTACATATTTCATTGTAGATTATGTTAAAAACAAAAAAAAAAAAAGGAATCTTCTGAGTTTTACACAAAGTGAACCTTCTGCGATATTAATAACCTTGACTAGGATAACATACCTCATTTAGTATCTGAGCTGCATTTTTCACTCTAATCAAATCTGGTGTATCTTCAAACACTGTCATTCCTTTCCCTTTCATCCCTTCTTCCAAATCTTTTCGATACTCTTTCTAAGGATTAAAAAGAAGAGAGAGAGAGATTTCACCACTTCTTATTTTGTGCAAGATCTTGAAAAGAAATGCCACTTATTAAACATCTGAAGACTCTCTTTGAAATTTCTATGAAATATGAATTAGCTGAAGTAAAGATTTCAGACTTAAAATAGAATTGGAAATTGTGAAATGAAAAGGAACAATGTTAAAAAAGTAAAAAGATTTCAATGTCATCATCTATTTTTTTTTGTGCTCTTGAAAACCAGCTGTGTCCTACACAGCACTAGCACACTGTTTAGGGCCCTTGTCAGTCTCTGGACAGATCTTTTCACTGCAGTAGCATTTTCTTTCTGCAGACCAGCAGTGCTGCAGTTTTTACCTCAGTTCCATTAATGGCATCCCAATCAGGATGGATTTCCTAAACACCATACTAGGACCTGTTAAACAACCTCTTGATAAATCAAAATGTAGAAGCAATATTCCTACCACATCACTCCTGCRCCTCCTAGACCCTGCACTGGTACGACCTATCAACATTCAGCAACTGCAGCCTCCAGARTACTCAAATATTCAGTATGAAATTCAAAGCACACTAGAACTTGCCCACAGACATTTGGTTCTTTTTGCTCTTCCCAGCTCCTAGAGAGCTGATGTAAGCCTATTGAAGTTCAAGATCTTTATGTTTTGTAAGGATTTTTAATTACTCTTCACATCTCCAGATAAGGGTTAGGCTTTTTTGGGCAAAGAAATTAGAAGAACATTGCACAAAATATTTATCAGAATTATTTACATAGACATGAATTAATACTCCTAATTACATATTAGGTTTCACAAGCAGCGGTAAGCACCTTGACCTCCCTATAAGGTCTTTATTTAAATAAAAAGAAACCAGATATTTTTAAAGATGCTTCTCTTGATCATCAGAATCGTGTCCCACAAGAAGGAGGAAACAATTTCTTCTAATTTAACTCTGAACTATTTAATTCAACTATCTCTTCTGAAGGAGTTGTAAATGTGGTCTCAGAGAATAATGTTTGTATTGTTATAAAATGTGAAATATTTGCAGAATTCTCTACAGTGGGAAGTCAAAAGAATAAGCTGGAACACAGCTGATACTTGGGTAAAAAAAAGTGATTGAACAATTAATTCATTTTTAACTCCAGGTTTTTCTTGTTTCATGCAGTATCTATTCAAAGTTGATTATGAACCATTATGGAAAAACACTGAGCTACATCCGTATGTAACTATGAATAAATACATAATTTTTCTGAATCATGAAAGAGAATAATTAATTTTACCTAGGTAATCTTTGGGTTTGGAATACATTCCTCGAATGTGAATATAAAATCATCAGAAATTCATGCAGTTATGCATTAATGGAAATACCATTTTCATTTTCTTATTTCCTCCCCCTTTGACTTACAGGCATGGTTTACTCCCTGAATAAGAAGGCACAAAACTTGAGGAGGCCAGAATTAGAGAACATCTTAATGCATATAGCACTAAGGAGGGGAGCTACATCAAAATGTCAGAGATGAACATGTAGAGATACAACTATGCATACASTACCCACTTCTTTGGGCATTTGGTGAGCAGCAAGATGAACTGAATGAGATGATAGCATGATTTGCATTTTTTCCTRGTGAAAAGGCATACATGAGATGTAAACAGAATGACACTGCACTAAACAGACCTAATTTGAGACTTGCCTACCTGACAGTCAGACTTATCAGAATAAATTATTTATTAGAGGATGAATTATAAAGGAATATCTTAAAAGATTTTTTTTTTTCTTTAACCATATGAAATCTAGCATGGACTGGAATAAGTTGTATAAAGAAAAAGGAAAGGAACAAAGTTCAAGAGTTTTTAATTCTAATGTGCTTTATTTGTTTTGGCAAAAAAAAAAATCTATTCTTAATACCATAAACACAAAATATTGTTGGCTTCCAGATTCAAAGACAGAACATCTAGTAGCACTGCTTTTCTCTAGTAGCATTTCTAGCTCTTCTAAATTTGGTCAAACAATACTCAAAACCTAACATGAAATCAGTTTTAAACAATAATATAAAAATACTAAAGGTAGAAGGATTCTCAGTTGTGGAAAAAAAAAAATTTAATTTTTAGTGACACACACAACTGAAGAACATTTCACAAATCTGAAGGAAACAGTAGACATACAGAAAACCTGTACCTTCTAACAAAATGGACTAAAGCAGTTATGTAATATCACAGATCACAGAATTTTGGTCTTCTTTATTTTTTATCCATAACATGTATGATAGACAATTATTTTAATAAAGTTAGTTTTAATTGACTCTATGCAGTTCAAGGTATCTGTATAACCACAACAGTCTACCATAAATGTGAAATAATTACTCAAAGGGAAAAACTGCCRTCTGGACACCAATGGAAATCCTTCCTTCCACCCCTTTATCTATCTGAAAAGTGAAGTGATAGTCTGGTTCAGGTGTGCTGAGCTTTATAATTTCTTTACTACAGGACTAATCAGAATACAAAATGACGTGAAGCAATTTTTACTTGGGAAGTAACTTGTACGTATCTTCCAGGAAAATTTTAAATTATTCAGCACTCAGCAGCTTGTATTGATGCTTCTTATTGCTCATTTACAACTTAACAACTGGAAAAAAAAACCTTTACCTCTTTCAAAAGATTAGTGACTTGTTTTATATGCAGGAACTCTGGGGTCTTGTCTAAATCCAGTGAAGGTCTTCCCTTGATACCTTCTTCAAAATCTCTGCGGTACGTTTTCTATCATAGCAAAACCAACAATCAGCGGTACATACGTATGAATTCCAAGCACATTTCAGAGATATTGTAAACAGACCCAGAAACGAGCCCTGCCATAAATTATATTTCACACTAATAAGCAACTCATTATGCATTTCATTATTTAGTTTATTTATACAAACAGATAGAATCTAGACAAAAATATGTGTACAGTATATCCAAAGAGAATGTTGAACCTGATCTATGAAAGAAACCATTTTCTTGGTAGGGAAAMGAGAAGACAAATGGAACACGAGGTAATAGTTTAAAACTCATTAAAGTTTCTACCAAGAGGCTGAGATCATCTCTCCTCCATGACACAGCAAAACTAATGGAATCAAACTGCAGCATGGGGACACAGGTGCAYGCATCTCACCCAGGATGGATGGTAATGCACTGGACTAGATTGTCTGGGAAGTCACAAAATCTCCATCATTTTAAAAGTTAGAAAAACATGGCCTGATATAAGACAGCCASTGCTGTTCTGGAGCCTGGGAACAGTCCCTCCTCCTTGATGAGTTTCCCAGGCTGGAAAGGCAGGAAGATGTATCAGCTAAATCATGGGGTTGGACTGGATTTTGTAGCTTCACTTGCTCCCATATGAGAACCATCCCTCCCTATAGATGAAATTCAAGTGAAAATTTTAGAAGTAATTAATCTGGTCTAGATGACCTATTGATCTTCTTCTCAATTAAATGATGTGTGTGTATTGTTAGTACCAACGGCCTTTTGAGAAAAAAGCAAATTCACAAAAACTGAACKACAGAACAGCAGAGATAACTACCCAGTATAACTCTACCATATCCACAATTTACTCTCTGCTTCATACATTTTCATAACCTGAGTACAAGATGTCTGTTAACTTCTCTGTTGATCTAAATTTTACTTGTCCACAAAGTACATTTTTACTTACATCACTTTGCATCTTTTGAGCCTCCTTTGAAACTTGATACATTGGTGTATCCGCAAACTCCAGCATTGATCTGCCTTTAGATTTTTCATAATTTTCTTTGTATTTGACCTAGTAAAAGTAAAATAAAGTCTGTTAACAGCTGAGAGAATATGAGAGCCTTGGCAAGAAACAATTCCTGTCTTAGCCATACTCCTTAGGTGTTTTGACTTGGAAGACTTCTCCCAAACCTAACCTGTTGCAGTTAGATAAGGTAATATGTTTTGGAGCCATTTATTCCTTTTCCACACAATTCAGACCCAGAAATTGTGAACTTTGAAGACAAAATGAATAAGGAKCATCAAGTACAATCCTTAAACCAATTGCATGGGTTTGACCAAATGACCTATGTCTGAACACTTGGCAGCTTTTTAATGGGATCTCCTGCTGTTTCGATAAAACAACACATTTACTGTAACAACAAAATCTGTTTCACAGCCAGGCCCCACAGGTCTTAGTTCCAGGCTCAGAAGCACCACTCTCAAATGCACTTTTGTTTGTACCTGTGGGAAGGAGAAGGGAAGCAAAACTATTGCTTTGGTAGGGCCCCGTCCTGCACCAATGCTCCCCTCACATCTACCAGGAACCATGACCTCAGAGCGGGCAGCAAAATCACAGTGAAGGACACAGGGTTAAGACATCAACTTATTCCTTTATGCTAACTCACAAAGGAAATGCACTTTGTTTGGAAACCTGGAGAACCCTTCTGTACTCATTCCTTCACACTCTTTTGATTAAGACTGGCAAACACATCACTTATCTCCATCAGTCAGTGTGGGACATGATGGAATAGTCTACACAAGCCTTAAAGTAAAGCAAACAGCTACAAATCAAAATGCTACATTTCAAGTGAGTGGTGTAATTTTAATTTCTATGTCTCTCCAAAAATAGCGATGTCTGAGTTTCTCTTTCCCTGTCAGGCTTCTGCATTAGAAYTGGGTCCTGCAAAAACACTCTCCTCTCTCCTCAGGGGGTGCTTCTGAWTGAATATGCACTGTACATCACTAAAATCTATTATGTGGCTTTGTGTATGATTCAATCACTGTTAAAACACTGCATTTCTCTCTTTGCAAGATGGGTTCATTTGTGGTTGTGTACACCTGACTTTGAAGTACTGCATTTTCTTTAAAATGGATTTGTTCTGCAGTGTCTGGGCTGAAATTATAGAAACAATTGCTTTGCTTAAATGATTTCTTCTATTCATACTGAAACAAAAACATTCCAAAAATGTTTTCACAGGCAAAATCCAGAAGGTTTTGAAATTTAAATACTATTTAAAATAACTGTGAAAGAAAAAACATAGAAGAAAGAAACTATATTTTAGTCCTACAARCTGGGGAGTTTCATCAAATGCAAATTTAAAACGTTGTGATGAAATTTTTTAAAAAAGGATATGGTAAAAAAATAGCTTATGTACGTTCCTAGAGAAAATATTTTTCCTGCTAAGCTAAAAGTCAGATGTTTTTATGTTCCATAGAAAATAAACATTGCTATTTACATTTGAAGTGCAAAGGAACACATATGATGGTCTGGGTTTGCCTCCTAGTGGAAAGAACTTTAAATGTCACACAACAAAATCACTTTAGCAGGGGAAACAAAATTACCTCCATCTACAGACACTGATCTCATACTTTTACTCCATTCCTCAGCTAATGGAAGAAAATTTTTAAGAAATTCTATAAAATCAACTTAGTTAAGCTCATAAGTTTTTGCTACATTAAGCTAAACCACAAGCACCAGATTCAGTCTCTGAAGTTCTGTTCATTCACCCTGTTTATTAAAATGAAATACATCTAAGTTCCCCCTTTTTCAGCCAGTATTTCATCAGTATCTCAAAGTCTCCACAATAGGAACAGATTTAAAATGTGAAAAATGTTAAACTAGCTGTTCTACATATATCAAAGTGTCAAATTTTGTGTGTCCATAGTTCATTTCAGAATTACATACATATCTGCATGGTTTAACCACAGCCAGCCACACAACTGCTCACACACTTTACCCCAGTGGGATGGGTAGAGAATCAGAAGGGTAAAAGTGAGAAAATTTGTGGTTTAAGATAAGAAAAGTTAAATAATTTAAATAAAATAAGCTATAATAAGAAGAAACAGTAATAAAAGTAAAGTAACAAAAAAGAGGGAGAAATAAAGCTCAAGGGAAAAAAAAACAAGAGATGTAAATGAAAAAAAGTCACTCAWCACCAACCTATCAATGCTCAGCCTGTCCCTGAGAAGGAACCCCTGGCCAACTTTCCCCCAGTTTATATACTGAGAATGACACTATATGGTGTGGAATATGCCTTTGGCCAGTTCGGGTCAGCACTCCTGGCTGATCCTGTCTCCTCTCCCAGCTTCTCATGCACCACCAGCCACCTCARTGGCAGGGCTGCATAAGAAGCTGAAAAGTTCTTGACTCAGTRCAAGCACTGCTCAGCAATAACTGAACCACCAGTGTGTTATCAACATTGATCCCACCCTAAATCCAAAACACAGCACTGCACCASCTACTAGGAAGAAAATTACCTCCACCCCAAGTGAAAGCAGGAAATACTGTATGAAGGGAGAATTCTGCCTTGTAATTTTCTTCCTCATCACAATAACAAAACCAGGATGAGTTTGACCTGTTCAAATCAGTTTATTTATGTCCAAAGATGCCCATCAAGCTTTCCTCTTAACTGTTGGAATTTATTCCCATGGAAGTTGACTTGTTTAACACCCTTGCATTGAAATTACAGCATAAGTGCTTCATAAAGTGCACACATTTCTACTCTTCAGGTCAACAAGCAAAAGCATTCATACAATCAACAGTATTAGTTTATGAGTTTAATTAAGCATATAGGTTTCAATGGAGAAAGGTATACTGCAGGGAAACAGAAAAATCAGGCAATTAGCAACCAGCTCTGTGTTTCAGAAGGGGAAAGAAAAAACAAACAAACAAAAAACCAAACAAAAATTAAAAAAAAAAAAAAAAACAGTCTTTGGAAATCAGTTAACACAGGGAAGTCAGACTGTTTTTTACCATAGTGGCAGATAACAAAACAGATTTGATATGAGCTGTGGAGAGCCAAGGAGAACACAAGGAATGTACTGGAAAAAGGCAGAAGAATAAACTGTGTTTAAACAAAAGCGATGAGGGAGGTAAAATCTGAGAAGGACTGTAAAAATGGGATTTCTTTTAAAGACAACTATTTAGTGGAGAGCTTAGGGATTGACAAAGCATTTTTCTTCTTGTACCAAATAAAAATACCCACCAGGATCTGGAAAATGTAAAAATCATAGGTTTAGTATTTACAGAGTTGCAAGACAAGCACATGGACATTATGAATCAACTCCTACAGGACAAAAGAAAGAAATACATTTTGCAAGACATGATCTGCCTTAAGGGAAAGTCCAGGTTTCTAAATCCTTAGAGCTAAGATGATAAACTGAAGAAGTCCACTGACTAAGACGGACTCATTTAATCAGCAAAAAAGACTGCCAATCTTACCATATGCTAGAAGGAAACTAGATTTGGGCCAAAAAGTGCCCTATAAAGAATGTAGGAAGAAAAATACTCCAACTATTTATTACCCACACAAAAGGGGATAGTCAGTGTGACCTTCACAGAGGGAGTAAGACAGGCAAAAAAAAGGTTCAGTTCTCAAAAAAAAAACAACACAAAAATCAAATATGGATGGATTGGTTTGATTATTTTAGACATAAGCAGGCACTGACTCAAAAGATGACCCAGTGTGCTCCTACTCATGACAGTTAACTGTCTATGAAACACTCAACTCCACCAACCACAGAGCAACCTTCCTTCCTTCCCAACACCACCCACTCGTGCCTCTCTGCAGCAGCTCTGCAGGCCTGCTGTGTTTTCTGGAATAAAGATGACAAATGCAGCTGCCCAGCTTGCAGACATGCAGCAAAGGTGCTCTTGGAGTGGGAAAGAACCTTCATCATGGCACAGGAGCCAAGAGTTTCCTAGCTCTTCCTTCTTACTTCAACCCCCACCAGGATCATATATCAGACCACCAGCCCCATCAAGGGCCATGTGTTGGTACGTGGCAGAATGGAGCATGTGCCTATTTATCTGACCCAGTGCAGGAAGAGTCAGAAAGAGTCAGACAGTTAGGAGGAGAAAAAAGCTTAGCCAGAGAAGCCCACATGTGAGCTAAGACTCCAGAGGCCATTCATGAAAAAAGTCCAAATATGAAACTAGCACAATGGTCACTTCTGTACAGAGACTTGCAGATGAAAGCAAGATCTTAGACAAAATGAGATTTGCAAGGAAAGAAGTATTTTAGGTCTTAGAACAAAGAGAAAAACAGTCAATGTTTCAGATATATGAAAAGAAACACTCAACATCAGAAGTCTGTGTGATTCTTCCACAGTATATATTATCTGTTCTAATAACTGAAATATGTCTTCATAAAACCCTGTTTTTCTTCACTACACCCCTCATCTACTACAGTTACAACACTATTTCCCACTAYATTTGAGAGCAAAAACATGTTTCCTACCATGACTATACATAGCACATTCCTTACTAGATTTATTTTTCAGGTCATTCTTAAGAAGGCAACTTACATCACTCTGTGTTTTGCTGATATTTAAAGCATGGTTTAAATGCAGCAGGTTTGGTAGATCAGATGCAGGATCATGTAGGCTTTCCAAATCTTTCTTGTAGTTCACCTGGAAAGAAAATTCAGGTTGTGCAAACTAGAGATTAGCAAAATAATTCACAGCTCTGTATTACAGTGTGACCATTCAGAAAGTGCTTGCCTGAACAATCTCTCCCAGCCACTAGATGGTGGTCATCTACTATTATTTCAAAGAAAAGGAAAGAACAGTATAGAACTCTGCTGAGTTCTGCTGAGTAAGACCTTAGGAACTACTCAAACTTTTCCTCCAAACAAGGACATTTTCAACAAAATCACACTTTGTATCACTTTTCAGGCTAGAATTAATTTTCTTTTTTCCTCTCCCCTCCCCTCCCACCCCCTACTTAAATCAATAGTATCTTCCTCAATACTTTCGGTCTATTAATTCTAAACACCTTTAATTCTTATTCTTTTTCCCCAGCTTCAGGAATCACACCATCCAATTTAGAAGTATGATATATTGCAGTTAAAGGGAAGTGCTCCTGGATATTTTATCCAATATAGATTGCTTGCAGCAAATATAAGCAATATGGTGACCTAAGGCAAAAGATAATTACTTAATGAAGCAGCAGAAAGTAACTTCCCATCAGCCTACAGTAGGATTTCCCATTCTTCTGAGACCTCCATGTCCAACTTTACAGGAAGAAAACTACCTTACCTATCTTGGATGAGAAATCTTTTCAACTAACACCTCTAGTCATTTCCACACATGTATCATGTTCCTCACTTCAATTTGCCCATTTCTTATAATAATAACTGCTTCAACTGATTTTTTTACCACCCATTTAGATTTTGGAAATTATTACATAATCTTCTGTATTCTTCCCAGAGTCAGTCTTTCCTGTTCCCAATGCATGGTACATCACACTTCAGAAATGCTGGACTACAGAATGAAGGCTTGTCTTTTGGCTACCTGGGATTACAGCCTCAAAGAAGAGATTGCATTTTTAGTATTAAACACACTTTTAAATATATCATCCCAAGAGCATTATCACTCAAATATAGATGTTTCCTCCAGTCTGCCTCCAGCAGCCAGCCATCCATTGCTGCATTTTTTTATACCATTGGGAAGATCAACCAGAAGAATGAAGCCTAAAATACTGACATCCAAATCTGAATTTCTCATGTAACCTCCTTCTATAACCATTGGAGAGATGACAGTACTTTGCTCCTCTAAAGACAGGCACTTCTAACAGGTGAAAAGAATTGACATCTAGGCCTGTTTATTACTTTCCTGAATAAAAAGGGACCAAGTACAAGGCAATTAGCTCAGAGTAAGAGGTCACACCTTTTGACACACAAAATTAAGCGAGACAGATTTCATCTAAAATGGTTATGAAAAACTCTTCAGGCCCACAGTCAGAAGCAGAGGAAGGAATTGGTAACATGGGGTACCTGCTACACATTGTATAGYAGACACTGTGGCTCAGAGGAATTCATAAGATGAAAAAAATAAATTCTACCTGTGAACAAATGTTAGGTTATTCAGGATGTAAATGCACATAAAATACAAAGCCAATTAACTTACATCACTTGCCAAGGAGGATGCAATCTGTGCTTGTTTGAAGGAAGCACTGTCAAGAGGATTGTACTGGTGATTCTTCATTTCCTTACTGAACTTCTCTTTGTATTTTACCTTTCACCAGAACAAACATGTCTAATATTAACATGTAGCACTTAAAAAAGGCAGAGAATTCAGACTACAAAGAAGCATATTAAATGCAATTACTTTATTCATAAATCTTTAAACAAAGTTTAAAGAAACTCAGTTTACTCACACCCGTGACAGTCTTGTGTTGGTTTTAAATTAAGTTTTATGTAGGCAATGTTTACTAAAATTTTAAGACTGTCATATGTGATTACTGGTGCTGAGAGACGTAGAAAACAGAAACAAGAACATATGACTCACATGAGTAATCAAATAGAACTCTCTGACCAGCAATAATAATTATCCACTAAGATTCATTCGATTCACAATTAACATCAAAATTGTGGTTTTAACAAAAAAAAAAGTCCAAGGTGAATAAATTGTAACATTTGTAAAAAAAATCACTTTCATATTTTTCAACCACTTGAAAGTGGGAAGTCAGAATCAAACTTCCCACCACCAAGCCCACATGTCACTCCCACTATGCTGGAGTGCCATCAGTATTGCCAGGTCTTTCTTTAATTTTGCTAGAAATTTCCCAGAGGACACTGAGGAATCCTTCTGTAGTACAGTCCTTTCTTGGGGGTAATGCCCACCCCATCACAGAGCTGGAAAGCATAATTAAATGACTGCCTGCCATCATCTTCACCATCTTTTTCTTCTCATTCAAAAGGAAAAGGGGAAATGACAATACTTGTAAGAGGAAATAAGCAATACAGAAATATGGAGACAATGGCACTAAAAGTAAATAAGTCACAAAAATTCCATAAAACATGCTGAAAAACTGAATTCAGAATTTGAAAATATGAAATTGAACAAATAGTATATCTCCCTCCTTTGCTCCCTTTGTGAGTGATCATCAAATATCTGGAGGCTCTGCACACATGTCTGCTTCCTTCCAACAGCTGGGCATAATGGAGGAGAATAAAGTTCAGTCTGAATTATGCTGCTTTCATGAATTTTAGGCAGACACCTGATATCTGAGCCTATGCAACATACATTATAATTTACCATGCTCTGCACTAAATAAATACATGGATTCTTCCCTACTCCTTTTTTCTCTATTCCCACATGAATGTCTGATAAAGCGGTTAAGCCACCTCAAACAATCTTCAATTTTTTTTTCTCAGACTTAGTTGTGGGAAGAGGTTTTTTACTCCCTTTTCAGTTCTTCCTTGCCTCAAAAGACCCTCAACATGATTCAGCTTATGCAACCTCATTATCTTTACCCACAACGTCCACTATTTCATTAATCAGGATAACAAGAAATCAAAACTAAGCTACACAAACAGGAACCAGCCATATATGTTCAAGCACTATATTATTATTCCAGCACTTAGTTAATATTTAGAAGTAAGGAAATTCTAAAATATTGTTACTTTTAAAGAGAAACTTTATCTGAACACATGATGAACTTCATAATCTTTCACACTAACAGCAGAAGAGAGTATCTATTGCCTTCTGGTATATTCATCTGGTTTATATTGTTTGATATTTGACTTGGCATTGGATCAAGTGCAAAAGCATATATCTGAATACAAAGACAAAAGCAAATCCATGCTCTGTATGAGCAGTGAAGGAATAAATCAGAGTGCTTTTCTCTCTTAAAAGGTGTATCCAAAATTTGCCTTCTAATGAAAATCAGGCAGTGCTGTAATATGCCATTCAAAAAGCCAGAGATCAAGACAGCTGAGTGAACAAAACTGTCTTTTACTCCTCTACCCACATCACAACAACACCAAGCATAAGATTTTAAACATCCTGGTACTGCAGGCTGCCTGCTCCTGGCCAATAAATGCCACAAACAGTGCACACAGACCAAATGCACAACATGGTATTGAAATTCCATGGTATTGAAATTGTTAAGTGAGAAGTGTTGGTGCCAAAGGGACCTCTGCTCACAACTGGCTTGCCATCTTCCAGCTGCAGTCATTTCATGCCATCATTGAAAAATTTTTAGCAGTACATTTCAATCTAAAGGTTCCAGTAACAGACCCTCTTTAGAGCCACTTCAGATCACATTGCTGCCACTGAAGGACAGAGGGGGGACCACTGAACCCAGTCATCATGGGGCCCCACGTCCTGATGTGCAGTAGGGTTTCAAAATTAAAGGAACACCCCAACCAAGGTGAGTGTAAATGTTCTGGTTGCTGTAGGGCTCTCTCACAGCCCCAGGCCCTGCTGCCTGCCCTGGCTGCTCAGCTCATTGCTTTTGCTCCCCTCTCCATCACACGGGTCGCTCTGGGCAAAGCRGAGCACAGCAGTAATATCAGACAACCCAGCAGTGTCTCCAGAGCACTTCCAGCAGCCATTTAACTGACCTGCCATAGGGGATTTGTTGCATTGACAGCTATCTAGATGTACACTTTCTCTTTTATCAACATTTTTCTGGTTCTTTCTCCCTTTTGAAAGGAAGCGTGGGGTGGGAGAGAGTGAAGTAGAGCAAGCCCATGGATGAGTCATGGTGAAGGAAACCACGCAGAATTCATCATCCTTTTGAACAGGGTAAATGCAGTTTAAAGAGAGGAAACATGCCTAAGAGAAAGAGTTCTGAATAAAAACAAGGAAGAAAAATACCTCATTTGATTTCTAAACCATCTGAAAGGGGGAAGTCTTAGCAAGGCTATAATATGATGGAAGAGCAAACAAGTGGGAGTAGAATTGACAGTTGTTAGTGGACACTTACCTACGAATTTCATCATTAACCAAGAGCTCTACTTTAATGAGGGCTTAAAAGGACAGTTACTTGTTTACCAGCTTCATTAAAGTCTTAAGTTTGTTTATTTTTTTAGAGATTATATGGCGGGGGGGTTAATTTAAAAGAAATGCGTGGAGGTTGCTCTCTAAAGACTGCTTAAGAAAGAGCAGACTCTGCAGGCTTTTATCACAACAACATCCCTGAAAAACCAAACTGGAATTAAATAAGGCCTGGATAAACAAACTTCTCATCGGCCTTGCACAAAACCCATAAAAGTCAGAATTGCAGCTGGACAGAGCAGTGTCTTTTGAAGCTTAGCAGCAACATTCCTAAATCAAATCTGTAGTTCAAAGCTGTTCACACAGGGAGTGTTCAGTTTCAGAAGTGGATGACATCACCCACTGTTCAGATTTACAAAGAAACTACAAAAATTGAATCATTCAACCACTGGGATCCCATGATGAAGCAGACACTTGCACCTAAAGCATTTCCTCATGACCATATGAAACCATCTTTGAAAAAGGAAAAAACCTGTCAGAGCACATATATATTGAAGGAAATGTAGCATAAACAAAGAGCAAAATTGAAACATTCATTGCTAAAAGCACTAGCAGAGTTTAAAGCAAAGAAAGACTGAGGAAATCCAAGGCTCTTCGGGTTGTTACTGAAAATCTCAGAGAAGGTGCATTTTGAAAAACATTCTACCTCTAACAGCTTTATCCTTAAAATAATAAGCACCAGATTCAGCAACAAATACGAATAGCCAAAATTATTTATCTTAAAACCAGTTACTGTACACCATAAGAGGACAACTTCATATCAGCAGCTCTTTGAAAAAGCTAATAAAATGCATTAAAAACATAAAGAGGGCATGAACAAGAGCTTGTTTTGATTAAAAAATAGGAAAAAATAGCCCAAATTATACAATGCACATTCGGCAAATTGACAAGATCCATGTTTTCACAAGGGCTAACACAGTTTCTGTTTTAAATTTCATTTAAAATCAACAGAAAAGGGTTACCACATGCTGTGGGTAAATATACTAGTTCTGGGAGCTATTATTTTTGCTGCTGTTGTTGTCAAAAGCTTTGTTAAATAAAAAATAAAAAAAGACAGGAGAGAGAGAGAGAAAACAGTGATTTCTGTAGAGCCTTGAGTGCCAGTCAAACATTAACACTATTTTCTTCGCTTTGTTTGCTTTCCTGCTCGCCCTGATTGCTTTCTCCCTTCGTTACACCCACACTGCCTGACCTCTTCTTGCTCCTGTTCTCCATACTCCCTAAATTACCTACCCATATGCACCACATTAAAACATGTTATCATCTTCTCTTCCCATTACATCCATCAGAATTGTCAACTTTGCAAATTTACTATGAGGGTCAAATAACTAATATTTCTCTGCATGTTGCAGCTTATAGATTCATGCAATTAAGGGAGATTATCAACTTTCAACACAAAAAGTTTATGATCTTCCCATTTTCTGARAAAYAAATGGAAACTCTAAAAGCCAGAAAGTCTGGAGACAATAAAGAGATCATTAACTTTACTCTTTTTAAATCTTGTAAGTGTTACAAGCTTGTTTCATGATCCTTTCATGAAGAGAACTGAAATGACTGAACTGTATTTAGATCTCTTTCTCTCCTCTAGCGCAGGTGCATCCCTCATCCTGTCCCACCACCCTGCTCTTTGGACACAGGGGTCATCTTCATTTTTCTGTGCTCTTGATTTATGGTTAGTGTGTCTAAGTGTTATAATGATTCAAATAATATATAAGAACATTAGACAACTCATGGCCACTGCCTTCCCTTCAGAGGACATGGGGGAATTGCTGAGTGCACCTCCCTGCTGCTGAGAGCCGCCCAGCATGTGCACCCTCCACCCTCCAGTGTCAGGCCGAGRTGCTGCCCCCTTTTCTGAAAGCACAGTCCCCATCACACTGCAAAGCAGCCACAGCAGCTTAGACTGAGGAGAGGACAATGCAAGAAAGGATCCCAAAACTTGGATCCAGGGCCAGTAACTGCAGGGTTCAGACCACCAAKGTTTAGTAAGAATCTTCTTTACAAATAAACCAAACACGAGATAGATTTTGTCAACTTCTCACTTCCTGTCACACCTTCTGCACTATTTGGACTCTCTAAAGTTAAAATTGCACAGTGAATGCTGCCTTCCACAGAAGATCTCAACTAGAACTGTTGCCATCCCAGTTCCTGGCAGTGAAGAGGCCCTATTATCAAGCATTTGCAGATGCAGCTTGCATTGTCCAAGATAAAAAGCACATCTAATAAAACAAGATAAAGAGTGCATTGATTAGGCCTTCCACGTAGCTGGCTCAGCAGCCTGCAGGACCTCATGATCCAGCTGATATTTTTCACTTGTGATTGTTGGCCACAGTCTCACGGGGACCAGGCTTGGGAAGATGGAGAGGGCTATTGGAACGGGTTACAGCTTGGTCTCATTGGCAAAAGCAGGCAGCTGCAAGCTCAAATGAGTGAGCTGCAAGGACAGGAATGTGTAGGCAGCCATTCAGTATATATAAAGGACATTAAACACTAAATTTGGATATGGACCCTTTTAAAAACCATTGAACATATTTGCTAAATGACAGTCCCATTTCCTGTAAGTGACACTCAGGCCTGAGCAGCTTCACAGTGGCTCTWGCTAGAAGGTACAGGCTGACTTCCAAGCCTGCACAATGCTAAACACAGAATAGTCTCTTCACAGACTTGCCCACCAGCAAAGAAATGAGAATATGATCCACTATAAAATAGAAGACAGAAATGTATTTGAAAAACACAAACTCATTTTGATTCTGGGCACATCACCAACAAAGCAATAAAAAATATTTATTTCCTTCTTTTTCTTCTTGGGTAATGCTTCAAAGTTTACAATGGTGTGAATGCAGCAGGTATCTAAGGATAACAGCAAAATGAGCTCTATCTCCTGCAGACATTGCACTGTTTTTCAGCTTGTTCTCTATGACATATTATTCTCATTTTATGCTAGTTCTAGGGAAGACATTTAGTATCTGGCCAAATCACAGGTATTTTTTACATATCACTGATATTGAGTCTGTCCTAGAATATACACTGTTTACACTTGAGAGGTTTTTTGGCTCTGAGAAGGCTGACACAGCCTTCTTCAATCAAAGGGCACTATATCCTCCTCTTACAGGAGGGCAGTTCCTGGGTTTTCAAAAGCTCCAAGGGTAGCTGAACAGGATTACTACAAAGGATTATGCAAGGCACTGTGCAAGAACTACTTCAGACAAAAAAAGGGAGGGGAAAGAAAAAAAACCCAAAAAGAACAGATCAGCAGTGAAAAATCKGTTCTCACAAGGTCAGGATGATCAGCAGTAGAGTCTTAGGTGTACATCTTATGAGTAGAAAACTAAGAGGAAGAGGGAATATTTCTATTTCAGGTTTCTTTTTAGTTAAGGACTTTTTTTTTTTGAGGTTAATATATAACAGTAGTACATAAAAGGTTCRGTTTCAGGGGGAAGGAAGGCGGGTGGTTTACATGTCAGGCCAAATTCAGATCCCATTACTCACATTAGCAAGCAGCTACACAAAAGACCTCAGTTACTTCAGTGGGATTAATCACAGGGTAAGGTTCCACTCAAACTGAATGAGGAGCAAAATTTGCCTCTAAATTACATACAGTTAATAATTTAGAAATCCTAGAAAATCTGTATAAATATACACCATCTCCACAAGAGACAAGTTGTAGTCAAAGTTCATCGTATTTTTGCTTCAAAATGTGTATTTGGTTTCCTAATAATCCAAAATTTACCAGTCATTGCAATGCTAAATGAAAAGTTTGAGAACATAATCTTCAAGGCCATTAGAGATAATMATCTAAAAATCTAAGTATTTCTTTGCATTAGTAGGAATGAGATATTTGGATTAAATCACTGTAAATGATGGAGAATCTTACTTGGCTTAAAAGTTTTGAAACTCCTTTAGCATGTTCAAAATCAGGTCTTCCAAGCACAGCAGACTCCTTATTCAGCTCTCCCCTTCCCTTCTTGTACTTTGCCTTAAAAATTAAAAAAAAAAGGGGGGGATATGAATCACTAATAAATTGTTTGGGTTTGCTTTATCAAGAGAAATGTAAGCATTAAAGCTAGTAGAAAAAGTCTCACATAATGGTCTGTATTGACACTACTGTTCTAATCAGCTCTGAGTAAAGCCCTTCTCAGGGTTCAGCTCCTTAACAATATAATATTTATTAATTGTAAAACACATCATGCAGCATTCGCAAAATTCAATTTTAACCAAATGCACAGCTTCAGCCAGAGAAATACTGTCCTCCCAATCAAGGCAGAATGAGTCACAGTGGCTCAGCATTTCTTATGACAGGGTCTACAGTAAACACAAGATGATTTGCAGCAGCTGAAAGTAGTCTTGAAATAAAACTAGTCTGAGGGGCAACTTTTTTGAACTGTGAGGTCAAATTCCGCTCTCGGTTTTAGCACTGCGGTCTCGCTGGATGTCAGTGAGACCGTGCTGGTGTCACAGAGCTGAATTAGTCCCGCAAGGTTAATGCTACCTGATCTCTCCAGCTGAACTGCCKGCCATGCAAACTGCTGCAATTTTTTCCCCACAATGCATTAGAAAAAAACACAGATGAATCAACAATAGGTGCTTTGCAATGCCACAACCTAAATTATCCGTTGCCTAAAACAGGCTTCTTGCATTACTCAAGCACTGTGAATCAGCAAGGACACGTCATAAGARTAGACTGGAAGAAATAAAAGTCCCAAAGCCACTCTAATTCTAAGAGCACTTGAACAGCAATTAGTAAATTTGAATGCTGTAGAACACTTAGTAGARGTTCTTGGTTTTCAAAAAATCTTGAATATTGAAAGGTAAATTTCAATCTCTTAAATCTGTCTCTCCGAATGTGTCTAGTCAGTCTCACATTTAWTTAACTACTTAAAAACTTGACTCAGGGCTTTAAGTGTATATATTGTTTGCCTTGTCTACAATAAAATACTGAACTGCATCACACACTGCTGCTTCTTAAACTGCTCCTTCACCTGTCTGTTAGCCGAGGTCACAGAGGAAGGGCAAAGAATTTGAGAGGGGAGTTCAGGGAGGAGAGCCCCCAAGAAAGAAGCAGCATCTGAACAGCTCTTGGAAGGACAGCAGGGAATTACATTTTCCTGCCACTGCTGGATGAGATGGGAAAAGGAAGGGGTATCCTGGGATGCCAGTTTCTCTCAGACCGAGGTAAAAAAGGTTTGGGATGTCTTCTGAAGGGCAGTATAGCGTACAAGCAGATGATTTACCTTGAGAATGGTTACCACAAATAAAGTTGAAACAAAACCAACTTTAACAATTTTCATGTTGTCCTTACATCAATTACCAATAATTTCAAAGATCATACTGTCAACATCTAAAAAGGAGAAACCCATAGCTTTCTAGCCTGACAGGCAAGACTGGTTTTTTTTGGTTAAGTAATCTCCCTAGCAGATTTGGGGGTGCACATTTTCTGTTCAAAACATTTGAGAATTCCAGTAGTATTCTAAAAATATCTGATCAAAATTGGGGGAAAAAATACATGCCTAAAAAATAGAGAGTAAAAGGAGAACATACATCACTTATTATCTTTGTTATCTCAGTTGCCTTCTTTATGTCTGGTCTGTTCAGCACTTCAGTGTATCTATGAGTATCTTGCACATCCTTCTTATAGGATACCTGTCAAGGAAAACATAGTTTTGTTTAAAATAAACAATAAAGTTTGAAGTCTATAAATAAGCTTTGAATGACTGGTCAAATCAGACATCGAAATAAACAGAATGCCACCTAATTTATTCCAAGAGTTCTGCTTGACAGGGACTGTAAGGTAAGACCCACAAGGTAACACAATAAGGAAGAAATTCAGAAGCATAAAATACAATTTGAAAAAGAAAAATGGTTTTGCTTAGAAGCACAGTGGAAAATTAAAAGTATTGCAAAGACACAAATATTAGGTTTTACCATAAAATTTCAGAGGACTTATAAGAGTATAGGGGTTTTTTTCCTATGTTGTACCCATGTTTAACATGAACTAGCTCCTCCCCTGATACTGACTACTGCAGTTTAGCAGATTGCAGCTACACAGAAGAGAAACTGTAATTCTATCACAGTGAGTTTCTTTCTCAGTACTAGGCAGCCATGTAGCTCACATGGAATTCAATGATACAACTCCACCTCAGCATCCCCACAACACAACTTACTTGCTCCTTTGCACAGTCATGGCAAGAAGAAGGCTGAGTGTTCCAGCACGTTGAGTACACAACTGACTCCTTCTGTTTGGGCAAAAGCCACTACCATAATGAATGGSCTCAGAAACCAATTTCCAAGGGCTGTTTTACTGAATTATTCTTAATGACATTCTGTCTCTAGTATTCAAAAGTGTCTGACAAACTGAAGTTTCAGGCAGAAGTTGGAGAACATAAAATAAAGTTTAGAGAGAATAGAAAGTAAAATAATATTTCACCCTTTACTGGGAAATCTTTTAGATTTTCTTTTGTTGCTTCACAAAGTTAATCAACCTCTCAAGATACTATTTCACTAGCAAGAAAGTTCTCAGCTTCAAGTTTCTTATTATAACCTCTGCTCCTACTTCCAATGTAAAGTTCCACTCTGGGTACAATGCAACAAACTCAAACTGCAGTAGTCAGTGACAAATATACTTCATAGAAATGGTATTGCAAAAAGAAAAGGAAAAAAATTCACTTTTTGGCAAATATTTTACATGCAACAGGAAAGTAATTTTGTGTCCATATGGCTTCAGCTAAGCAGACAAGCTAAACAGGCTTCACTGTTGGCTGCCTGCCCACAAATAGATCTTATAATTTTTAATCTGCCGTGACACACAAGTGTAATCACTAATAAAAGAAACAAATAAATAGATTTGATGCATTCACCCCAAATTATCACATACATACAAAACAAAAGTTGATTCTTACAGCTGGTGTAAACCACTGGAACTTTTGTTTTAGTTATGCTTAGATTTTCTCTAATTTTAAAGAAACTAGAGGTAGAGAGAAGCATTTGCAATTCAGGACTTTACATGAATTTAGTTAATTATATGCTGTTCATCCTAATGACCACATGAGGTGAGGTGAAAACCACAAAGGCAGCAGAAACAGGTTTCTGAATAGCACCCTATGATCCATGTAAATTGCAAATTAAGGGCCAGCATATGTGCTCAAAATAGAAATTAGGAATGTAGTGAATTTAACATCAGAGAATCAAGAACAGTGGTGATAAAGTTGAGGAAATGTGGTCGCTTATTGCTCCCAAATGACATGATCATATAGTACATGAAGTAATGGATTGTGGTTAATTTCGGGGAAAGGAAGGGGGGAGAAATAAGACAGTGACAGTCCTTTATATTTCACCATTTCCAATTATATTAGATGCAAGGCCAATTGCTATATCTTTCCCTGAGTGAATTATTATTCTTCCTGCACCTAAACCAGTATACCTATTACTTATGTCTGAGGGAAAGTCATCTAGCATTTTACAAATGTCTGCAATATATATTTGCTCCATTCTGCAGCTTGTCATACTCCAGTGAGAATAAAAATGTTATGCAGCAGAACAGTAGTTTGTCAGAGGTAGGCCAAAGAAAGAAAAAATATGTTTCCCATTTCCTGAATAACCTCAATCCCTGGATGCTGACCCTCTCCCATTGGGACACTCTGCTGGCCTCTATTACACAGCTGCTATTCTGTTCCATCTAGTGATTTTTTTTTTTAATAGTGCTATGTTAGAACAGTAAAACCAGAGCTATTCTGAGAGAGCTGGGGAACAGATGTAGACAGGGCAAAGCAACCAGCTTGGTGTGTGCACCCATGGGCATCAGAAGATGGAAAGTGAAGAAGCCCAYGAGGAGGGGAAAGCAACAAAAGAAAGGAAACAGCAGAAGCACCCAGAAAAGGAGCCATCTTTTGTCCTGAGCTGGTTCAGCCAAGAGGCTCATACCCTGACTGGAATTTCCAGGCATTACACAATGTCCTTACTCAATCTTCACTTCAAAGGGCTGCTCAGGCTCTACCAAAAAAACAATCAGCAAAGGCTCAAGAATTGCTCCACTTCACGAGGACCACAGTATACAAAAAAACTGTTCCAGCTGACTTTTGCATAGGAAAAGTGACTGAGATAACAATTTTAGAGCAGCAGGGAAAGACCTAGATGGAGAGTTATGGCCAACCAGTGGGAAATGCAAGCAAGGAAGAAGGAGCAACTAAAAAGGAAAAAAAATGTACCATCTTGAGTTTTGAAGCTGGAAACAGTAAATTACAGATACTAACTCAATTTAAAGTGGGTTTCTACCCCATTTGAAATTACAATAAAAAGTGGTTACATTGTTGAATATTATTGTGAAGCAATAATTGGAACAAAATCACTTCTCATCTTTAATCCCAAATGTGATTACATACTCACACACTCAAATGTGTATTGCAACTGGTTTTTGCAAAGCATGGAGAATATTCAGGGCCTGCTCATAATTACTAGACTGATTTTAATAGGCCAAACCTCGAGCTCTTATAAAATGCATAAGGTCCACTGAGGATAAACATGCTGATCTAGTTACTCCAGCAGGATCTGCAAGATGCTTCACCTTACATGAATACCAGTGGAATGCACTTCAGTGCCATAAAGTAAACAGATTCTAACAATGCTGCAAAACACCTCAGACTGTCAATCAACAAACAGAAACATCTACAWGTTGAGCCAAGCAAACCTGGGTTTAAGAGATTCAGACCTTGCTTGAAATCTTTTATCTTCTCATTTATTCCAACACCAAACTAGTCCAAACAATACATAACAAATTACTCAAATATACACAAGCATCTATGAACACATTTTGCCCTCTTAAGGATTCAGCAAGAAATTGGGCACCCCTGTCTGCACAAGAATTTGTCTCTTACTGTTTGTCCCTGATTAGCATTTCCTAAGAGCTGTTAAGGCCACTAACTAATGGCCTGTCAGCTGTGTCTCTGCCCTCTTTCCTCTCATCTACACTTTGGGGTCCATCAACACTAAGAAAATGACTAGCTGGTGACAATCATCATTGGCAACAGCTTTTCTAATTCCTGCTCAAATGATGTTGAAAACTGTTTTCCGGCTTGTGTAAAAGAGACAAACACATTTCTGGCCCATTACAGATTGATGCAGTCATCCTTTCCAGTAATGGGCCTTAAAATTGATTGGTCCCAATTACACCAGGAGTAAACATCATTTTCAGCACCAGTTGGAAGTGGTCCAGGGGGACCTGCTGTTGACAACCACTGTCAGCAGAAAGTTTGTCAGTGAATGGTGATTTTTCTAGCACAGATACTGAACAGAGAGACAGGAGAAGCTTGAATTTACCAYGATCTGCACGAAAACAAACATTAACATTTGGGTATGTTACTGATGGTGTTTAAGCACATCCACTTAAAGATTTGCTGATTTGGTCTTATCAGAAAGAATGTACTTTTTTTGTATGTGTGGACKGTGACTGCACTATACCCTGAAAATGAAAAACAGCTTACTCCTAAGACAATATAGACATCTTAAATATTCAAATTTAGATGGCGAGTGAAACATAAAAATTATCATTACTGACCTCATTTAGAGTGGAAAGGGTATATATACACATCAGAAGTTTGCCCAGCTGTCAACTAATATTTCTAAAAAAGCACTCTTTGTAGATAAGTGTAAGAGAAAAGATACCAGGGCCTTAAAATCAGACGGGAAAACTGCCTTTTAAATGTCCATAGATGAGTGTACTGCAGTTTTCTTATTTGTAAAATCAGAAGGTCACATCCTTATTTCATACCATGTAATGTTGTGAGGAGAATCAGTCCTTTTAACAAAGCAGTAAACTGCTGTACAAATATTAACATTGTTTTCCTATTCAAAATGCCCAGTGATGGACCAGGCCATGGAACAGACAAAATTGTGATGCACAGCTTTGAGTACCTTCATCAAATTCTGTGTGCAGCTTCCACATGGACCCAACACAGCAAATGGTTTATTTGCTTTAGAAATGTAGTTGTCATATCATTTCACCATTCAACAACATCCTTCCATTCACATGATACTCAGATACACATAAAGCCAAAATGTGACATGACACTGTTTTAAGACCACCACTTAGCTTTGGTCCCAAGTTTGGAAACTTCCAGATGAGTTAACTGATCAGCTCAGCACAGACAAAGTAGGCTGATGGTCCCTACTTCACTTTTCTGAAAATTACTTTGTGTGCCAAAGTCACATCATTAACATTCACTTCACAAAACACAAACACAATTTATAGAGAAAAGTACTCTGGTTTGGATAAACATGCTTGCCTTCRAGCTTTATGTAGTATTTCAATTCTTTTTAAAGTATATTTCCTGTCATTAGAAAAGTTACTTGTGTTCATCTGAGAGCAATTTTCTTCAGACAAAGTATGAAAAAGAGAAAAATGATTTTATTAGACATGATCACATTGTTCCGGAGTTTTTACATTATTTCYCTGTTACCCAGTTTCTGCCCAAACATATTAATGATGCCTATAAACATGCCCAGAATATTAATGATATTCAAAGTGGTGTGAAGGCCTACAGCACTTGACAGTTTCAAAATGTCAGCACAAATGTATGGTGAGCTGAATACAGTTTTAATTTTTAAAGGAAATTGGACATTTCACAGAGTTGAGTATAAATGTCAGCTTTATTTAAAGGCTGAGTAAATAGTCTTAAACACATTCTAATCCTCTTAGATGCAAACCCTCCATGTAAAGGTTGAATTGAGTTGGCAGAGCATTGTAGGTAAACATGCATTCTGCTCCCACAGGTAAACTATGCTGAATGGTGGATAAAAGAGCTTTGTCCTCCTATCTGCCCAGTAATTTCCCTTCTTTTTCTCTGCACTTGCAAAGCTGTGATTACACTRATACCTTGAAACAGTTTGGAAAGACAAATGCTCCATATTTGGGATGCTTGCTGTTCCATGTTCTGACTCCAAGAGGAAAACTCACATGGTTCTTAATTAAACCTGTACTAACAAAAGAAGAAATCCTCAGCTACTCACCATGATGCCCAAATATTACCCACAAGAGATGTGTGCTTCTGCTGAGCAATAACCAGACTTACAYAACTTGCTCCCTTTATGTGCGACAGGTATTTGTCCACTGCGCTGCAGCAACTCGTGAGCAACCAGAAAGAATCTGTTCTTAAACACATTAAACTAACTGGTAAGAGTTTTGGGTTGCATTTGGATGACTTATTTGATTTTTTTTAAGTTTGCTCAGGCTGAAAATAATTTCCCTCATATTTTTTCATTATTTCTAACATGCTGTTAAAAGTTCTCATTTATCAAAACATCCTTCCCTCCCATGTTTTCCTTCATTTCCTTTTCTTTTTTTTTTTTYGCTTGTTTWAAGGGTGAAAGATGAAACAACTGCATTTCATTTATCCTCACATGTGTAACCTGCTCTCCTTAATTCTATTAGCAGGTGATATACAGCTGTAGAAGGGGAATGGGTTTTGCACCAGCATACTAACCCCCTAAGTATGATGAATTTGCTACAGGAACTTGTCTCATATTCCTCCTAGTGCCTCCTAGTCCCTTCTCTGATTCACATCTCTCTTTCCAGCATTATTTCCTTTCCTAGCAGTTCACCATCATTCCTACTGCTAGGTAAATAAAAAACCTCCTGCTTCTGGGGAAAGGCATTCACATCCCCAGCTCTAGGCTCTGTCAGCAAGAAACCCTGATGCTTCCAACAGCAGAAATGGACAGTGTTTGACAGGAAGAGGGAATTCTGTAATCAAGGCAGGTTGCAAATTACTGCTGGGAATTCCATTGCAGGTATTTCCCAGCAGAAGAAAAAAATTATTCTTCAAACATAATGCTTCCCTGAAGTTTTCCAGCAGCCTTTTAATCAGCAGCCAGCTGTCAAGATTCTGCACACAGACATACATCTAGCACTGACATTTAGTTTTCAGCCCACATAACCTTAGAGTGTTTGTTGCACTGTCAGTAGGAGAAGATGGGGTAAATTTAAGATAATTTAAAACGAACACTCAAGCTATGTTTTCTACATTGTTAACAGCAAACAAATATCCCATTTATCTAACAAAAATGTTGTAAAATGACATGCCTGCCTCAATTGATTTGGTTACCTAAACAAGAATGGAACTGGATCATAACTTTTAAGATTACACATTAGATGTTCTTAAAAGCTTTGTGTACCCCTTAAAATGACATCACTATTTTAACCAATCTTCTCCTAAAATTTGTTTTTCTCACAAGTAAGCTTTTACAAAACCTAAAACTAACATCAATTTTTCTTCAAAATTGTGTCTGTGTCATTCAAGACTAATCTGGGCAGCATTTCTGCCCCAAGCAATGATGCATTGAGCTAGTATTTGCTAGCTTGACCATGAAATCAAACCTGACCTGATTCTAATAAGAAATATAAATACCATTATTAGGCTTTGATATTGTGAAAGCTTTCAGAACTTCAGGAAGCTAACAAGCAGCTGGAAAAAAAARCAATCAACTTTCAAAATACTGCTAAATGCTCCTATTTATTTGTAAGTTATCTAAATAAAACTACAAGAATAAATACTTTGGTTAAATGTATAAACCAGTGCAGGCATCCAACTGAACACTACAGCTCAAACTCCTTAAAATAAATCATTTATTAGTCTATTAAATTCTTTGGAAAATTCACTTGATACATATTCAGGAGATAGGAACAAACTTATTCATATGCATAGAAGAGTGCAAGAGCAGGGCAGAAACAGCTCGTTTGTCTCCTCTACACAGCACCCCTGAAGAACTACCCAAGTATTGGCAGATGAAGACACTGAAACAACACTGGTGTTCATTTAAACAAAGAACTTTATGCACTTCAAAAGTAGCTACAAGTAGTGAATTCAGAAAACCTGTGCCTGCAATTTTATTTCAAAGTGATAGCACTTAATTACTATTGATAATCAGTAATTATCCTTTTCCACTGCATTCAGAATAAAATTCACATACTGTTACTCATGGCACATTTTATACACACACCATGTTCTATATTACTTCAGAGCAAATAATCTATAAAAAAATAGCAACTAAGGAAATATGGAAATATTCCATGCCCAATTCATTTCAGTAAGCTGTAGCAGATGTATCTACCCAAAACAAGCACACTCATTTCAGATGGGAGASTACTTACATCACTCTGGTGTTTACTGACTTCCATGGCATGTTTGACATCTGGAGGTTCCCTCATACGTGCATAGTCTGAAAATCCTTTCTCAGCATCATGTTTTTGTTTATAGAGAACCTGAAAAGAGCAACATCATACCTTTGTGACCTGAGAAGAGCCAGTATAATAACATGAGCTAGGTTAAACCTAGGTAGCAGCGTAGTCTACCTGTATTCAGGAAGAAACTTAATAAATAATTTAACTCCTTCATGGGTCCAGAACACTGAACTGAGAGCAGCTTCCCCCCAAAACAGAGACATATGAGACATAGYCAGCAGTGAGATTTCTCTGTATATGTTATTGCAACAGATGCATGAGTAGACAGGGGAAAGAAATAGTAACACCTAAACAGAAAATTAAGCTTAACAAGGTGAGAAGACAGCCCAGGGAAAACATAATCAAAAGCCACCTTTTTTTTAAACACACTTGAAGCAATCAGCTATATAATTATTCTCCATTTTCAGAGAAAAAAATATTTTATGCATTTGTCATAAACAAACAGTTTTACTGTTTATTATATACCCATTGTCCAAAGTTCTATTTCTTCCWCTGTTGGGAAGCAACCAGCACAATATGCATTTTGACTTAGCCCCGGGTTCACAAAGAAAAATAATATTTACATTCAATTGTCATCATAGTAAATGAAAATGGAATTGAATTGTGAATTTATAAACACCTTTACTTTTATAATAGAAACAGAACTCACTGTTGGGCATTCATCCATCTTTCACTGTACTGTGTTATACTTACACACACACACACTCACACACTACAACTGCCTGAAAAGCTGATCTTACACTTATCCTTGTCAGAAGCTCTTAGGCTTATATTAAGGAAAATTTACCAGGTTTTGATGCTTAAAAAGTAGCAAGCATTCAAGAAAATTCATTGTCTAAYAGCTCTCATGAGCAAGCATTAAAATAATCCATAAGAAAACAGCAAGTATTAAATAAGATAGAAAGCTGATTAGGAGGAGAAGGATTGACACAAAAACCCATGGTAGCAATAAAAGAATACTGTGAAAGTTTTGAGACGGAAACTCTCAACTACRGAGATTCAGACTCTTTTAGGACAGGATACTAGAATTGTGAGAAAATGCTGTATCTGGTTTTGTTTAAAGCAAGATTTCATCTGAGTTACCGAGTAGTGTGCCCAAAGCAGTATGTTAGTATCTGCCYGGACTATCTCAGATTACAAAGTGATATACAGGCTGATATATTAAGACAAGAAGGGGGGAAGGGTATGCTTTCACTGCTACTATGTGAACAAAAGTATCAAATCAAGAACCTTAAAATGAGCCACCTCTTTATCCAGTCCAACACAATCAGCCCTCTGCAGGAGCAAACACAACTGACAGTGAAACAAAGAGTCCAAAACTTGCCTACACTGGTTACATCTTGCAAATGGAAAAGCACATAATCTTTAACAYGACTGAAGCACCACTAACAAATGACTCCCCACAAAAGTGGAATTACTATACAAACATATGCCACAAAAACTCTTTTGCTATTTCTCCTTGCTTACACTGTCACTTTTAAGATGTTCCTCACTTAATGCCATTTTGAGCAGAAGACCCATATGGTTACTTCCAAAATCTACTAATTTACAGATATTTTATTACATTGCCATTTTCCTGGTTCAACAGCTCTATTTTTCCCTTGGTGAATGGGCTATGTAACTAAGAGATGAAAACACAGTAACACATCAACTCTCAGCATGAGAAATTCAGCAGAAATTACGAGTATCCGCTGTCTTGGGAAAGGATGACCATTTCTTTAGCTTAATGTAGCAATATTTCACTTGCTTTGGCATCTGTTCTTCCTATCTTTTCCCATTATTTTCATTAACTCACTGAAGTAGTTTTGTTGCAATCCTAGGCTAGGAGGGGTTCAATGGCTGTCTAGTTTAGTTTGGGACAGTTTAGTGCAGAATTATTCCCAGATTTGTAAATCGCTTCCAAGTAAGCATGATAAAATATTTATCATTATTTCAGCAATATTCTCAGTAACATTATTTTATAGGTTAGTATGCATACATTTGTTTCTCAACTCATGTTGATTTTCAAGTTTTAGCTAAACTGAATTTCCTTAATCAAATCTACATATGAAACTACTCTACACTGAGATCAAGCATTATAGGTCACTGACATAACCTTTACCCTGTAGTGGTCCCATTTATTAACTTGAGAAATACAAGGCAATTATTTAAGTAGGTATGACTTCAGATTGAACCAATTTGTAAGTACTCATTTTTTATTTTTCTTCTCTCCTTTACATCAGTGTGTCAATAGGAAGCTGSATTAAGGAAGGTTTTGTGTTCCTTTAACCCAGCTCTGACTGACCCCCCCATTCTGGCATTCATTAAACACTATTACATTTTTATTTTTATTTCAATTTATAGTCAGTAAGGTGTGTTCTGAACTTAAAACCCACAAAGTAGGATTTCGTAGAAGGAAATGTTCAAGAACACCAAAAACATCACTTTAATCTCCATATGGAGAATTAGATTATGCAATGTAATTGTGTAAAACAGTACTATAGAAGTCCAGAAGACTAATACCATAAAAGAGAGGAAATATTGAATATGACATTTCCTACCATTAAAAAACCCTGGAAAATTACATTAAACAATTTGATAATGTGTAATATGACTGGAAATGATGCAATAAACAACACAATTTTTATTGTAGTACAAAAAACCGCTCTGAAACTTCTGGAAGTTGAAAACATCGCTTAAGATTCTCTTGGCTCATCACCTTTATAAAGAAACAGGAAATACTGTTCAACATTGACTCTTTGAGATATTGCCCTGTGCAAAGTAGAAAATTCAACTGCCTTCAGTTTGCTTTAGATTATCCCTTTTAGATAAGAACAAAAACAATGCAATCACTTCTTATGGCAAAAATGAAGTGATGAAAAAAGTGATGAAGTGTTTTTTTTTTTCAACATTGTCTCCCCCAAGCAATTTTAAATACCTTTATCATTGTTTGTGACATCCTATTAAGAAAAATATTGTTTTACATAAGGAAGTATTCAGCATACTCATCTTCAGACAAGAAAAATATTTGGCACAGAGCTAGCAATGATCAGAAATTTTCCTTCAGCAATATTTTCCACAGGAATATTGCATTTTCTCCAAAAAATTTCCATTTCCTTTCAGAAAAATCAAAATGAAGGCTCCCTACCTAGACTGCTCTCAAATTTATTTTCTCACTGTGAAAAGCAGGGAAATTGATGAGAGCTTTGTAGGCTGGTAAGGAGAGTGAAGTTATTCAGTGATGACAGGGGCTTCTCCTCTTTTTAGCTTTCCCTGGAGACAACTATGACAAAAGTGAGAGGGGGGGAAGTCTTGTTGCTCACTCTCAAGAAGGGCATTTAGAAGCCACAGTCAAATTTTCTGTGAGGAGGAAAAAAATTTAAATTATAAAAGCCACCCAAGTATGTGGGACTGTGAAACTTTTTTACATTTTCCTGAAACATTTTTCCCCATAAACAGCATGGGGATTTTTATTTTTTTTTTTTTGCCAGTTTCGGATAGATGTCATTCTCTATGGGTATTTATTTCCTTCTTCGTGCCAGTTCTACAAAAAACACAAAAGAGTAAACATAGGTTTCATGCAAAAGCCAGCAGGAARTCTTGTTTCAGGCTTTCCTGAGTATCTTGAAGACAGAATTAAGTATGATTCAATACAGCCAGTATGGGGAAKAGGCTCCACAGGAAGAGAACCACATGTGTCAGGGTGCTGTACTCTCCATCACAGCAAGATCCTTATGTCAGAGCTGACACTGCATGGCAGGACCCCTGAAGGAGGAGATCCTGGCTCAGCTGAAATCACTGACAATTGCCACAAGAGTTAAACAATGCCAGCATGGTCAATGGTGCTGTGGCAGCCTGTTGGCTCTGGAGAGGACAGTGGAGGGCAGCTGTGGGGGGGTATAACTTCTTGAGAAAAACAGGATATTTCCCCTAGTTGCCTCCAAGTTCCTAAATCATGTGTGTGATTTGAAATTGTGTATCAAATTACTAAACTGGGCTGGATATAGGTAGGCTGAAGACAGGGCTGCTGGGCGGAGACCAAACTCTGAGCAAACTTTGCATCAGGGGAAAGCCCATTTGTGGGGGACACACGTGTGTAAGGAGATCCTCTGCCAGAGGCACCCAGCCTGTGCCAGCAGCCAGCTCTGGGGAAAGGCAGGGGCTCTCTTTCTTCCCCACCATGATCCTCTACTCCCAATGCACCTGCTTGGCACGTGAGGCTGTGGATCCTGCCAAGAACACGGCACCACAGGGCAAGGAGAGTCCTGCTTGATCTGCCCACAAGAGCATTCCAGCYCAGCATTGCATCCAAGAAGCATGAAAAGGGAGTCAAAGGTGTAAATTTGTTCTAGGGAGTACACACACTGCTATTTTCCACCTCTTGGGAAATCAGCACCCATTTTAAAATCAGTTTACTACAACTCRGAAACAGACTGCAATTCTGTGTTTGCAGCAGCCTTTTTGGAGCAGAGCTGGAGCAATGGCCAGCTGGTGCTGTTCTCTGTCCTTCCTATGGAATATCTGYAGTCTCCTCCTGAAGTGATGACCTGTAAATTCACAACCCCAGCTAGACAGATGCAGCAGAAACCCCCTCTGCCATATCCTGACCCAGATGAAATCTGAAATCCTTGTATTAGCTACTTAGGTACTGCAGTGATAGGCACAATATGGATTAGATTTGAATACTGTGGAGAAGATTTTTCACTAGAAAATCCCCTGAGAGCTCTCTCAAAGTAGCATTAAATTCAGGTCCATTGCAGCAGTAAACCACAAGTTGGAAAAATGTGTCAGCGTATCTTTAAGTTTTATGGTATATTATGATTTATAATGCCCCTACTCCTAAGAGGATAGTATGAATTTTGTGGGAAAAAATTCTGCTTAAATATAACTCAGCCTATATGCATATTTTTTTCTCTAGAACTGTTGGATGATTGAAGAAAGCCTTCAAAAACTACCAAATAAAAATGTCAGTCTTTTCCTTAAAAGGGTTTTTTTATGAACCAATGGTTTCATTTTTAGTTTCAGTTATTTATCTTTTCTGCCACATCACCAATGTTAATTAACCTCATTTGGGTAAACAAATGTAGAATGCAATAATTTGGAAGGAATTTGGGAGTAAATCTGTGGCAAAATAGTTAACTAATGTTTTATAAATCAAGCTAATGGCTTAAAAATGTTATACAAGTTTAATTCCCAATTTATTTTTACTGTAATTCCTCTAATCGCTCACTTTACAATGGAACGTCACATTAATGTCATTTCAGCTACTGTGGTGCTTTAACTTGTGTATATATGTTTCTTTTCAAATTCTGAAAACTAAAATATGTGTTATTGTATTTGCTTAATATAGCCTTGATTAACATAATGTTTTATATCAAAACATTTTTCCACAAGCTGTCCTGAAATTTTAGTCCATTCTTTTTTTATKAATATTTTCCTTTGTCTGAAAAAGTGTTATTGCATTACAAGAATGCATATTGAGATACAATCAATATTATGGATTTAGAAGGGTGTTCCCTTCATGCACTGGCTGTTTCAAACCATATGTAGATTATATCTTTAAGAGAGGAGAAAGCAAAAACAAGAAAACAATGGAAATGCTTGGTGGACAGAAAGCCATGACCAGAATCTATTTGATGTAATTCTCATGAGTAACAATGAAAATCTGGAACCTCATTCATATTACACATGCTTAACATTCATAATTCCACTGAGGTCAGTGGAAGTGAGGGGTCACCTGCCTACTTTTAGGGTATTATATTTTTGAGTCCTTGAAGGCAACTGAACCAGAATTTACTACTTTGCTGGTTGTTTACAAGCCTTATACTATATTCAATATACTTGATTTCATATTTTAATTGTATAAAATTTGTTGTAAGTAGTAGYATGCAGATCATCAGAAATATATTTGCTGTTACCACTAAGTGCCTTTAGAAGTAACTAAAGCAGCTTTCTTTTCTCTTGCCTTCAGCATCAAATATTTCATACTACATTTAATATATGTTAATACATCACCCAACTGGGAAA
Source organism: Cardinalis cardinalis (assembly GCA_014549065.1). Lineage (NCBI taxonomy): Eukaryota > Metazoa > Chordata > Aves > Passeriformes > Cardinalidae > Cardinalis > Cardinalis cardinalis. Next base: position 976,563 of record JACDOX010000009.1, on the reverse strand, counting down.
ARTTATATAAGAGTCACCCATTTTATAAGGACCAAGTAATGTCACTAAATTCAATCATTCCTTATTGTATTCACAGATTTCACTGGATCAATGAATGCACTACCAACTTTTAAATGCATATTTAATAAACGTAAGTAAAATTGTCAACATTTTAAAAATKAGCAGTTTTTGAATTTAAGAAGTTATGGTGATAAACTCTGAATGATAAGCTCACCCAAATAAATCAAGCAGACAATCAAGTGTCCTTTTAAATATTTTGTTTAAAGTGTACTTATTCTGACACACAGTTAATCTAAAAATAATTTTTTTCTAAAGTTGTACCTTGCTCTGAAGGTGCATTAATTCTTTCGCAAATACACTGTCAATTGTGGCTGGCATCTGCTGATAGAGAGGGTTGGAAAGGTCTTTCTTAGCAGCTCCTTTATATTTCACCTAGAGGGCAGAAAAAGGTGACATAAAATGAAAAAATGAAGATACAGTTAACATACTACTTATTTTTTTCTAGTAAGTAAAATGGCAGAGAACAGAACTGGAAAAATGTCATTAACTGTCACTAACTTTCTAGTAAAAACATCTTTAATAATACTTTATAGGGATGTGCCTTATTCACAAAGCAATGCAAAATATCTCCTAATTAAATTCAATAATTTTAATGGAAATACAAAATAAAATAAGCAAGGCAGTTTCTTCTATCCTTTCTCAGATCATTTTCAAATCCAAAAATTACTTTTCTCCTTTCTCTTTTACAGAGTCCTGAACAACAGGAGCAAATGGGAGGCGAACCATAAATATTTCACCAACTAATAAGTAGCAGCAACTAAATGTAGCTAGAAAGGGGAGGAACACTGAAGTTTGCCTGTCTGCCATCATTTCTGTTTCATCTGTTCATATTACAGTCTCATTTTTAAATTACATTTTATTTATCCTGTATTTCCTCTAGTATTCAGTATTGCCAGCTCMTCACAAAGGGGTTTTACAAGAGATACCAGAACAATAGCTCAAAATGTGCGAGGCTTTCGCTTCAGTTCTAAGTCTTCCAAGTTCATAAAACAATAATGGCAACACTGCTATGAAAGTAATCATAAGTACCAAAAATATTTTCAATTATACTAATGTCACTTATTTACTGTGAAATATACAGTTCTTCATTAAAGGCTAATTCCCCAAATGCATTATAGGTATACACATCAATAATTTGCTGTAATATTTGTTGCCGTTCCCCAAAACAGAGGGTTCTTTTTCACTGCTAAGAATGTCAGYGTCCAAGATTTGCAAATACAGGTGATGGGACACTAGAGGTCAGTAATTTACAAGATAAACCATCCATCACATCATTGGCTTCAGGTAATGCTGCAATAAACAGGCAGCGTGCTCAAAAGTCTGGTAATATCAAACGTACAGGGTTTAAAATTTTAGAATATTTTTATATCTCTAAATCTTTGATTAATAATTAGCAGCAGATTCTTTTGAATCAGAGATTAGATAAATACTCTCTATATACTGTATTTCTGTATACTACAATAGTCTGTCTCTTATAAAGTGCAATTACATCAGATTTACTTCCCTTGGGACATGCCACTCCTCAGACAACAGGAAGATAAATACAAGAAAAGTATTTAATTGATGCATTCATATTGGAAGCCACACAGCAAACTGTTGTATATCAGAAAGAAAATTTCGAATTTATGTAACCTCAGACAGTGATACTAGGATTTTTTAATTATAATCATAAAAGCGGCACAAAAAATGAGGCACCAAAATTTTCATTTTCTGAAGGTCCATAGGGACAGAAAAAACACTCAGAACCAGCGATTCCTAAATAAAGCTGCTGTCTCTCAGGTGAAACTTCTGCTGTGTTCTTACCTGTGGAAAATAATCAGAGATGCAATCCTACAGCACCCCGTACCTGGGACATGAAGAGCTGGCAGTAAATACTGCTCTGACACTTTGGAAGCTATTGATCTTTATTTTCTTTCTTGCAAGCTGTGTGTGTGTGTGCACGTGTCACAGGTATGCAGAGATAGATAGATAGATAGATAGATAGATAGATAGACAGATAGATAGATAGAGATAGAGATAGAGAGATATAGATAGATAGATATGCTAGTGCTCAGGCAACCCACAGATGGCACTGATCTGATGTCTGCCCCAGCCCTCTTGCTGAAGGAGGACAGGGATGATAACATGGAAACATTTTCCTTGTCTCTTTCTGTTTGACATCAGGCTGTGAAATCTCCACAGCAGGGAAATTTTGCACAGGTGTAATTTGCAAACCTCATCACTGCCGAAAATGTAACATTCTTTTCCAATTCCTCAGTTTATCCACACATAAAATATGATAGCTAGGACTTGCTCAGAACCATTAATAAAGTATCTTCAAATCCCAAAATAAAAGTGTCATGTAATTCCAAATTATTATTATTATTATTCACATTGCAGTATACACTAATTACAGCCTTTGAATTCACTTCAGCTTTAAACAGAATGATTATTTGAAATAAGCCATCCTTCCCCAGCTAAAACTCACAGTACTCAACTGAAAGAGTTTTTAGGAAGGATAAGAAGCCAAGAAAATTTTTCAGTCTTTTAGATCTTACCTCAGAAATAAAAGCACCAAGGCTTTTCACATGTTTTAGCTGCGGGGTGTCAGGTACAAATATGCACTTGCCTTTAGATTTTTTAAACTCTTCTTTATAGTGTACCTACAAAGAGAAGAAAAAGAAGTTTAATTGGTCTTAAAAACACACAGAAAAGTGAATATTGGTTGTTTTAATTTTTTTATGATTATCATTTCTATTTTATTTTATTCATGGGTACTGTGCTGGGCAGCTTGCAAATACCTCCAGCTGGAYCAAATTAAACCATAAAGGGAAGCTACGAGTTCTCACGCACATTACCAGGGCTATGTAAAAGTCACAGAACTCTTTAATAATATAGATGAAAAAGACAGGACTTTTCTGTACATCTAGAGCACATTTTCGTGACAGTTGTAGATGTTTTAGTATCTCTAAAGAAAGAACTGAATAAYTGATCTCCTTGATCCTTGATCTCAAAGATAAAAATTGTTTAACTTCTAACACAGACCTAGCAAGCACAGAATCTGTATAACATCATCAAATGCCCCTTTATGAATCCAAGACTTACATGAATAAATTCAGGAGGCCACTGCTAAACTATTGCCTAAAAAGCACCCAACAGTCATGACATTCAAGTAGTTACAGAATTTCTTTAAGACYAAACAAATTTTAAATTGAGGCATTTTTTAAAATGTGTATGCACATAGGAAACCATGAAAA
>JACDOX010000009.1:870537-973157 GCA_014549065.1 Cardinalis cardinalis | reverse complement strand
GAAAAGGAAAAGGAAAAGGAAAAGGAAAAGGAAAAGGAAAAGGAAAAGGAAAAGGAAAAGGAAAAGGAAAAGGAAAAGGAAAAGGAAAAGGAAAAACCCAAACTTTTTTATTAAGCAACCAATCTTTTTTTTACAATGGGGCAAACAGTAGGAGTAGGTATAACAATCACATGAGCATTGCTAAAGTCAGAGTTATTGTTTGTATTAGTGAGAAGGATAAAATCTATGGACATGGTTAACACGTAGGAACAGWCATTATATACAAACTGCATGAAGAAAGATGGTGAATTATGATGAGATGGACTAAGTTTCAACGACAGACACTTTACATGGATAGCCTTCGATGTTTTCAGAGACGTTTCTTTCTTTGTACAGAGAATTGTTTAGATCAATGCAAATTGAATTATTTAGTACTAAGCTTTCATGGTTATTATCTGCTACCATTTCTCTAACCTCATTTTCACATTCTGCCTAACAGCAGCTCGAATTTATGCACTCTAGACTTGCTGACAAGCACTGACAGAAGCAATATGATCTGCATCTGAGCATTACAGAAATATGCAGCCTTAATATCCTCTTTCTCTGAATCCTTAATGGATATCACAAGTTCTAGTGTATGCTCCTCTACAGGGACTTGGAAAACTTATGAGAAGGATGGCAGCTTACACAGAATCGGCTCCTGTGCTATCTAAGGCAAAGTTTGTGTTTACTGAGAAATGGATTAGATAATGCCAAATTTATCTCAACTTCATGACTATTTTATCCTCACACAAGAAAAAAAWTTGCTTGATATTGAGCTCATTCAGATTTAAACTATTGAAAGAATCTACACGTCACTTCCAAATCATATGGTCTGCTTTTGTGGATTACAATCTATTCTCAAAGAAAACCTTCTGGTGAACAATGGGTAACATTACTGTGTCATGACTTTACTCCCAAAGCCAATGGTTTATGTAACCTGTGTGTGACTTCATACACCCAGGTAATCGCAGAGCAACACACAAAAAAGATTTTTATGGTAAGTATGAGCAGGGATTTACTGTCCAACCTGCACACATGCGTTGGAAGTTTACAGAGCTGACTGTCTACTGGGTGAATCTGACGGCATTCCCAGTAGAAATTCTTGTAAAGCTGCGACTCTGGCAGAGGAGACAGAGAGCCTTGCTGCTCACAACTTAGATAAATCATCCCCAGACATATGAAAGCTGACTGCAATTATTTCCATTTTAATTGCAGAGCAATAATTACATTCAAGAATCAAACACAAAAGATTCCTAAGGTATCACTTAATTGGGGGGAATGACAGAACATGACTAGAAGAAACAAAGCTGTTCTGCGGTAGAAGTCATGCTTTCAAAAGAACTGAAAGCAGTAAATGACTAATGCCACCTCCTTAATCCTTTATTATTCACATTTGTTATAGTAACCCATAGAAGCCACAAAATGCATACAGAGTCAAATACACAATTTAGAGAGAACATATAACAAAATGTTTGGTCAAATTCTGATCCAACAAACTCCYTTCTGCTACAGTATTGTCCACATTGCTTGGAATCAGAAAGACGGAAGATGAAACAGGATAAGTATAATGAAGTCATGACACCTGCAGTTATAAAACATATTTAGTGTAAATGATGCAAGGAAGATGATCAAGAGCTTGCCTGTGATCGAACATRACCAGTGAATGGAATGAACAGGCAGAGAAGCTAATATTCCTCTTCAGTTATTAAAAATTCAGATGTCTTAAATACTGAATAGGAAATTCTGCCTGCAAGTGGCTTACCCCTCACCACAAAATAGACTGGTTAGGTTGAGCAGATCTGGTAAGCCTTGTGAAGAAAACAAATAGGAAGAATTTGCAAATGACRGCCTGGAGCCACTGCTCTTTCAATATACTTCTGAAGTTCAATAGCTCACTAAAGGCTCAATTTTTCATAGTTCTCTTCAGATCCTTTGCTTCTCCCTGACTCATCATAAAACCAACCCTGACCACAGCACAACTATCCAGTARAGTGGATTAAAATTCTTAGACAACCACCAAAACATTAAGATTCAAGCTGCATTTTTTTCTTAATGGATATTATATGGGAAGATCARCTTTATAAAACAAGGGCATCCAACTTTTAAGCCGAAGCTTCCTGGTTCACCAAGAAAATTCATCTCATCCATGGCCTGTTCCACCAGCCTTTTTCAGGGGGAAAAACAGAAGGGAGACTGTGGCCTAAAGGAAAGACTCCAATGGTAACAGCATAATCCAAGCAGCTACCATTCCTTTTATTCAGGGACACATGCTCATYTAACTTTATTAAAAATAGCTTTTGAGTATATTCATATTAATCTTAACATCAATGGTGTAACCATGTCAACAGTCACCCTGCCAAGATCCACTATGGAACTGTCATATCTAAAATGCCCATTTTTGTTTAGAAAAACAACAAAAATGTCTGAACCTTCTTATCTAGCTCTTATGCTAGAACAAAAGGAAACTTCTTCCCACTAAGTAATCACTTTCCAAACTTACATTTCTGAACTTATAATCTCTTATAAGAATAAGGACTGTGTCAGACCACAAATTCATCTAATACAGAACTCTTTCTCTGTGGCYGAGAGGAACCGAGAGTAAAGCAAGAGAAAATGGCAGGCACAGTACTGCTATTGAAATATGTAGCATTTTAGTAATCTCCAGCAATTTCAAACTCAAGGTCCTCTTGAGTTAGAGGCTGTGACTAGTATTGGTGAGTCCAGGTGAACAGCTGGACCCAGAATTAGGCAGTCAAAATTCTGTTAGTTTGGCACAGTGTTTCCACTATTGGCTCTAGGTCTTTTTGGACATTGCTTTATAACAGAGACATCCTAAAGCTAAGTTGGACTCTGTGCAAGGACAGATAAATAGCAAGCAGTCCTATTTGTTTGCTTTAGAGGAAAAGAAGTGCTGGTACYACTCATTACCACAATTCAGCAGAATCTTCAGAAGGCAGTGTCTGCCATTCTACCCAAAAGGATTATAATAGTTTGGTCAATTACCTTCTATAATTGTTCCCATCTCTGCTTGTAACAGTACTGACAACATCCCACCACATAATCAAAACAAAAAAAGAGATGAAAATACACTACAAGCAAATGGACGAGCTCAATTTCAATGTGGAARAGAAAAGGCCTGGAGAGGAAGGCAATTCATATAAATCAAACACACATGACAGTTTTGAAAACATCTGTGGAATAAAATTTCATAATAGAGGGAGATTAAATGGAACAACTGTCGAGAGAAACAATCCAGGGGGTATCACAGCCACAGAACAAACATCTGCCAACCTCAAATGAAACTGGGGATTTTCTCAAGAACGGGAGCACATAAACACTTCACAGCTTCCCCTACATACAGCTCAAGGCTGGCAATTACAGATTCACCAAGGACTGCTAGTGTAACACTTTTTCAAAACCATACTGCCAAATTAAAGGCAGCCTGCAAAGAATGCAGGGCAAGCATAACACAGCCCCAGTATCTCAGGCATGTGCACTCCTGGCTCTGCATTCTGATGGAGGAGATGTGCTGACAGCTCCASCATCAGAAAAGGACAATCACCCAGTCTTGTGGCCAGCAAGGACACGGGCTGCTCCCCCAAGGTCATCTAAAGGGCCAAACAGAAAGTGCCATAAAACCACTGCACAAACAAAATGTACAAATGTACACCAATCATAAATCCACRCAAATAATAGCATGCTGAAAGGTTCATGCTAAAAAGGATAAGGAATATATTAAAAGTTCTGAATGTCAGCAAGTCAAAAAATTGAAGGTAAGAACGCAAACTCCTTGCAATTTATTGGTCTCCACAATGAAATGTGCAGGGTGAGGAATTTATACCCAGGTATAAAGGACTTTACTGGTCCTAAGAAATTCCATTATAGCAAAAAGTTCTGGGAAACAAAATGCATATTCTATGCATATGCCTCTATGCATATGCCATTCAAGCCAATGAAGAAAAACCTACTGATTTCATCAGAGGCTGAATAAAGCCCCAAAGCTGGATGTTATTTTTAAACAAAGAGCCTCTTTTTTGAAATTAGATTGGTCTGGACCATTATATACTGTTCTTGCTTTGAAAGCATTAATAACACTTTGCCATTATGCCTGACATATCTCAAGGAAAATCTAACACACTTGCAGGCTAAATGCATTGCAAGTTTTCAGCAAAAGCCCACATCCCTGAACCATTATAAGCAGGAGAAGTCTSGCTTGACTTAGCTATTTGCCTTAGCCATCAAGTCCCTGCAGAAAATCCAAGAAAATACAGCACTCCATTTATCCATTAATTAAGAGCCACCGCCAACATTACTCCTAATGGGTACACAGCAGAGTAATAATTCCTTTTCAGTTAGAAAGAATTCTTCAGCACTTTTCAAGGAGGTCTTTTCTTTAAGAACAGTGACCATGTTTAGAAAGAAGCTGCACGGATGCAAATGTATATTGGGTCATATAAATGCTTCAGGTCCATTTTCATTTTTGCCTTTACAAGAGTTGACAGGCACTTAACGCACCATATGCCCTTTTTTCCCAMAGAAAGCATGTATATATCTATTAGTAAAAATATTATTAATCTCTMCTGCTTCCTAAAGCAGGTTGAGTTTAGAAAGGGCTCATCTTGGTAGTTTCTCTTAAGGATCTATCCAATTTTCAGCACTCTTTCTGTGAAAACTGAAGTAGGAGGTATATGGACAAAAGGAAAGAGGAAAYTTTGACCTTGTCAAATCACACTTTTCACATCCCAGATACTGGTCTTCTGAGTTGACTACTCTTTTCTGATACACAATCCCTAAAAATTTATACCTAAAATGTAGATTCTGTATGTTCTATTCCCATTAAATCAACACCTAAATATCATATTACAACACAAGCCAGACACCATTTTTCTGTTTCTTTAGAACATTTGTTGAGGCAAGTCACTCTCTCCTCAGAAAGGTCTCCTCTCCTGCACTGCTTTCTCACAGGAGGAATATCATTCTTTACACCCATACACCCATGAAGGGACAAAGTTACTTTTTTCGACACACTGTCCCAGAGAGAAACAAAAATAAATCTCCACCAAGGTAAATCTGATCCTGTTACATTGAAGCAATCAGATCTACTCCAATTTAAAATGTCTGGGACCTGGTTTATGATGCTTATATAACTGATCGACAGTTTTAAAAATCTATAGTAACTAAATCAAGAATTAGTGWGCTAAATATTTTTAAAAGATATTCTAGCGTTTGAGTGGATTTGTCCTATAAGCATAGTCAATAACAACATGCAGAGCAGTTTTGGACATCTATCAGCACAAACAAAAGATAACATTAAAAATTTATCTTTTATTTTCAACTTCCCTCCTTACAACTATGCATACTGGAACCCAGTTTTGTTTAAACCAATTAAACTGCATGAGATTAGGCTACAAGCAGAAAAAATACCACATTTTCCTGATGAAAGCAGCCAAGGTGTTCTCCTGGCAGACACCCTCTGCATGAGACCCACATTTTGAAGCACTCCTTTCTAGGGCCTGTGCTTCATACCACYCCAGTGCTCTAAAAAGCTCATTCTTTTGTGGCTGATAATTTACAGTACTAGAATACTCTGTGCTTTTCTATTATCTTGTGGGCTTTTATTTTCTGAGCCATGGATGAGCACATGCTACACTGTATATATTTAAGAAAACATGTATTGTAAATATAAATGCATTTGAAAGAAGAAATGCAAATATGAGAGTGCAAATAGTCACCATGACTTACATCACTTATTAATTCACTGCATTTTCGGGCCAGTTCCATATTTCTGTCCTCAATAACAGGCTTGAGGAAGATCTGAAAGAGAAAGGAAATCATTACAAGTTTTCGTCCAAAAGAGGAAAAATAGAAGGAAATAAGTACTTTGCAAAACTACTGGGGTTTAACTCACCTTTTCTTCTTCCTCCCAATCCTCATTTTCATCCTCCCTGAGATCCTGAATGGCAGACACTCGCATTTTAATACTTTGTGGGAAACAATGAAAACTCTTAAAAGGTTCAGTGCTGCAGGAAACAGCTCAGACCCTCCAGCATGCCTGGAATCAATGCTCCATTTGTGTCCTCCACTGCACTTAACCCTACCACGGCTCCTTCCTTATTTAGGCAGCACTTGACAGTCTTTATCTGAACAATTCAGAGTGAGTGAACTGAAAGGCATTGCAGATGGCCTTGCTGGCTATCACTCAGAGCAGAGATAATGCTTTCTTACTGATAAAATATAATTAAATGGCCTATCCCCAGCAACTATTTTTAAAATTACTATCAACACAATTAAAATACTGTGATGCAGGTAATTTGTAACATAAGTAATTCAGTAAAATTAACAGGATTAAAAGGGGAACATTGACTCTAACTTTATGAGAAAACTCCCCAATTGTAAGATTCAAGGCATCAGTGACTCTAAAATCAGTTATGACAAAACTTTATTTTACTGTCCCAATCATAAGGCTTCTTGTTTAAAAAAGCACACYATTCTCATCTTCAAGTAGATGTAATTGCTAGTATATTTTTTCAGAATTACTTCTTTTTCACCATGCTTATAGAAGTCTTAAAAGCTTTCCATAATTATGTCAGCTGAAGGTTAAACCTGTGCATCCATAGATACAGACAAGTCTGTACTACAAGTATACATAGCTATGTATTCACAATACATGTATTTTCCTTCACTGTTACAAACTGTCATGGTTTGTGGTCTAAAAACCAACCTTTTTCAGTATGAAGTCACTGACTCCAGCTGCAATGAAACTGAAAGATATCCTGATGTTCATGGGTGCAGCGTCAGTGGTTACTTCTGTAAAACARGCAAGAAGGTATTACAAGACCAGTTGGAGAAACCAGCATTTTAGTATCATTTTTCTTTTTAAACTGAAGCTTGTATATTTCTCATTTTGTAGAGGTCGTATTTTGAAGTTCATCAAGCAAAGTCATTCACCACTGTGCAGCTTTGCAATCAGGCAAAGATACAAGGAATGTGKGCTCCTAAAAACAACTCTTTAAGGAATTTTAAGTACGTGTGCCCACACACAACGTCCAGTGTTTTTATTTAAAAACACACATTTCCTTGGAAAAATAAACATTTCAAAGATGAGAAAAAATACAGCATTTGATTTAGTTAAGGCCTAAAAATTTGAAAAATTAAGAACAAAGGCAGGAACTGCTTTCAGCCTAAACCAAGAGAGAGAAATCTTTATACATTAATAGTACAGAAAGTTGCAAGACTTTCCATTCTAGTCTCAAATATGAGTTSCTAAATTTCAGGTTTGAACTTTCAGCTTTGCTTAAGTTCCAATTAAAACCTAGAAGTCTAGTTTGCATAGGTGAGAATTACCTGGGATATATGCTGACTGCTTTTTGGATTCCAGGAGGCTTCATCCTGGTGGAAACAAAKGGTTTAGTCTTATGAGTATTCACAGTAACAGGTCTTTTTTGAAGATTATGGCAACAGCAAATATATTACTAAACAACAGACTCATGCATGATTTTAAGGACCACACAGTAAGGAGACAGAGTACCCAGAAAAGTGTCAGACAGAAATGCAGCACTAAAGCTTCACTTTGGGATTTTTGTGATAGTATTGCCAATACCATATGCTTTCAGTGCAGTTAAATTCCTTTTCCTTACTACAATTATTTTWTTTTTTTTTTAAGTGGAGACATTGAAAAATATTTAAGAGCGTATCAAAAATTATTAGTAGCTGCAAAGCTTGTTGAACATAGGGAAATCTTTTGCTATTTTTTGCACCAGAAAGCAAATATGGTCAAAATTACAACAAAGGTGTTGTGTTTTAGGGCAAAAGGGAAGTTTTTGGCTTTTTAACATGCTTTTAACATTATATCTGGTGGGTTTTCAGCAGCTGGACAGACCAAAACTTAATATATTAATTCTGGTTTTCCTGCAATAGCTTCTGAATAATCAAAATCTGCAAGATCGCTTTTGGTCAGCCGTGAAGTGATCAAGCAGTTAGACTACACAGTCACTGTAAGTCCCTTCCAACAGAACTATTCTATTCCATTCCATTCTTTTTTATMCTATCTGTAACAGCTTTGATACAATTCATTTTTTCTCATTTTTTCTCATTTTTGCATGATCAGGGTCAGGCAGAACCAAGCATTCAAGTACCTTGTGTCCCAAGTATCTTCCATAATACAAGCATTAGACAGCTGCTGTAACTCATCAACTTATATTAAAGAAAAACAAAATACTATGCACAAAGGGAGTAAGAGAAAAAAATCACAACTAGCCATACATCAGTTATTCAAAATTCAGCTTTCCACATAACCAATGCAGCAAGATACTATATGACACAGAAACCTGTCTCACTTTTTTTCACTCTCCTCAAAACACTGAATACCATCAGAAAACATTTGTTGTGCAATAAAGCAAGCCTGCAAATTTAATACATCCAGATATAATTCAGGGAAGAATTTGTTAGGACCATTTAAGAGTTGCATGGTTTAGAAGTGCACTGTGATTCAATTACCAGCCTGCAAGTCAAGAAGAATCATAGAAAGGCTTGGGAGGGAAAGAGACTTTAAAGATAATCCAGTTCCAACCCCTCTGCCATGGGCAAAGGTGCCACCCACTAGATCAGACTGCTCAGGGCCCTGTCCAACCTGGCCTTGTTGAAGTGGCCAGGTATGGGAAAGAAGCTTTAGTTACTTCCATAGGAAGCAATAAACAAGCTAGAATCATCAGGAATGTTTGGCATTGCATATGTCCATGTACATTTCCAATATTTCTAAAATTACTATAAAAACACTAAATATAATCTGAATAAAGACCTAGTTAAAATGCTGAGCTTTTATATCCCCAAAACAATTATGAACGATGTTGTAGCAAAGATTACTTTTCACCTACAAAATCTGCATTTTACCAAAACCTTSAAACTGACACTTCTGAATAATTTTCCACTATATATAATGTAATGATCCATAATCTTTTGTTCTGGCATGAAACAGCACAGATTAAGCAAAATCCAATTGCACAAAATTTTAAAAAAACACTGTAATGGAGTACTAAGCTGTGCATCCACGATACTTATATGCACACAGGGCATGGCAAAATTAGAATTTCTTATTGCTTTACAGATACCTTAAAATGTGTACAAATGGGTTCTTCAGGGAAGCACCCAACATGAACTAAATCAAATTTTGTAAGAAAATGCTGCGTAGCTCCACATTTCTACTTCCACACTCCTGCAAGGACCTTTCACATCTTAGCTCAAACTTAGCCTGTAATGTTTACAGGAGCCCTGTACCTGCAATACACAACCTTTGCTTATGCTATGAAGGGAGATATTTTGGCCTCCCAGCACTTAGAGCCATCATTCCATGTGTCAGTGTACTATTTCTTGTCACAGAACATCACTCAAGTACTTGATGTAAACACATATCTGCTGAGGAGGCAAAAGAGAAAGAAACATGGGGCATAAATGAGYCCAAATCCCCCAGAGTGTGAGTCGGCCCAGAGTGGGAATAGTTCAGGTGCACAGATTTCCCACTTTGCTCACACATAGCTGAGTCCACATCTGGCCAGAGCCCCACCATCTCCCTGTCCCTTTATCAGTCTTTCAAGAAATACATTTGGGAATTGTTAGCCCAGAAAGTTAATAGGCTTCATCTCGTTTTGGCCCTGATACACRTAACAACTTAGCAGGGATTATCAGTTGCGTCCCTGAACAAGCAATACCTCTGGAATTCTTTGGCATAACCCCTAAAAGCCTTCTGATATACTCAATATCTATATGTATTGCTGGGCTGARGGACTAGTCTACCACTTCACAGAACAGCAGAACCTATGTTTGTCCTGGTAAAGATACCAGAAACCTCACAAAGTCAAACTTATTTAATGCAGAGTTCCTCGTGGGGTACTTGAACATAGGCTGCAAACTAAGGACCAAGGTGTTTCAGTTGAAAATCTGCACAGCACTACACTGAGATGTATGTATATTGTGAATATACTCCTTTCAATTCTGGACTGAAAACCTAAAAAAAAACCAGAGGTAAAGGTAGCGCTTTAGCTATCCTGTTTCCAGTTAGTTAAAAATCAACCCACATAAATCCCTGAAATTAAAATGTTATTTTCTGTTCTTACTGGACACACACAGACATCATCAAAATAACTACAATTAATTCAACAAAACACAGATGGTGGWGTCTTTTCAAAAAGCACAAGGCATTTTTAAGTGCTGAGACTCAATCACTTCTCTTTTCTAGAAATACTCAGACTGGAAGTTCCTAGCAGCCTTGCATAAGCAAGTTCATAGTTAGGCTCTCAGCACCACAATCAAAAACATAAAAATGCAAGGAATCCCAGTCTCCCTGAACATGAAATACCAATTCACATTAACTAGAGAAATTCAAGAGATTACTGTATTTAGAGAAAAAMCTTACCCATGAGTTTGTATCTGTCAGATCATTAACACTGCCCTCATCATCAGCACTTCAGAACCTGGAAATACCTCATGGCTCTAAGCCAGGATTTTCAATCAATAGAAGTTACTTTATTCTATGTTTTGGTAAAGCAGAGAGTGGCAATGATATTTTTAAGGACAAACACAWATGAGATGTTAGAATTCTGATTTCTGAATCCCAGAAAACCTAATGAATTTTCAATGTCTAATAGATACAGAAACAGACATTTTTTGTAAACTCACACTCTCAGACATTGGTCTAGCCTAACAGGATTTTGATGGCAGAGCATTTCAGATGTCTGTATGGTACAMAACTATAATACCCAATCTAATCTAGGTACCAGAAGCCGTGTAACCTGAGTTAATAAATTCTTTCCCACACAACTCATTATCCTGAGAAATTAATTCATTCAGAAGGGAGAGTATGTATTTTAGCACAGGATTGTGCCATATAGATGTAGCCTTACCTGTGATGAGAAACAATACATTAAAATAAACCAAAATAAGCCATTAAAATTACCCCAAAATCTCCACTTCATTTTTCTACCAATATTTGTAATTGCTTACTATGTTTACACAATACTTCCTAAGCCTCAAAACAGTACTTTCTAGGTGGGATACACAGTTCTATTTATCTATATTTTCCTAGTTTTTCATTTGTCAAGAAATTAAATCCTCAATAATGAAGGAATCTGATTATTTCCACTGCCTCACTATTTTCAGTTTAACCAGAAGCCTGAAAATCTATCCCTCCTACAGCTCCTTTTGCAAGCTGATGGATCAGGAGTTGAGATGCCACMCTGGACTGCACTGCAACCGTTTAATCCACTCCACCCAGCTGCTGTGGCATTTCCCTTTCTTGTCCTAAAGCCCCTGTCCCCTTACTCAAGTGTTCACCTAGGTGTGGCAGTCCCCCAAAGCCAACAGCTCTGGGGCATAGCAGATGAGCTCTTCAGCACTCCCAACTCTTACCAGTGCATCACAGCAATGAATAGTCAMGATATCTTTTCCCATTACCTACAGAATATGGAGCCCCAAAGCTCGCATGTGCTGAACGCGCCCACAGCTGGTGCCCTGCAACYAAAGGGAGCCAATACACACCCCAGCTTTCTTCCCTCTGCTCTGCAATTTACGACTCAGATTTCCTAAGGCTGTTCTACAGATGTTCTGGCTACAAAAGAAACTCATCAGCTGACTGGGTTACTGTGTGAGGTGCCCATAAAAGCAAAATCACATTCAGCAGAAGAGGCAGTTACAGCTTTTCTCTTAATGCAGAAAAGTTTGGATAAAAGATCAAAGTTCTCCGTTCACAAAATTTCCATTTTATCCAAAACTAAATCCTTTGAAAGAAAGATACAGGAATATATAAAGTTTGGAAATTCTATTTTTCTACAAATCCCAGCTAAAATCATTCATGATTGTAGGTGAAAGGTATGAAGCCAGTAATAAACAAGTTCCATTTTGCCACAATAAATCCTAAAAAGCTCAGTATATCTCCTCCTATGACTATACATTAATATACAGCTTACTGTAATCTGAAATAATAGAAAATATGCATTTATCTTATATACAGGTTCTTAGTTCTTCGTTATACAGATTGGACATGTTTGCTTGCCAGGATTTTTTCTTGTGGCATTACACTGAATTCAACTGYCTGAACTGACAGAATCTCCTGGAGCAGGAAGTGAAAAGTACACATTTCCTATAAATTTAATTAACCTATAACCCTCACTTACTGAAGGTTATGAATGCATTTTTCTAGAAACTAAAGCCACGGTGTTACTTGTATTTGAGTATTTTCTTCACATTTCTGTACTTGTATTTTACTAGTCCTGATACTGTAACTTTCTGAACAGAATACCAACATAGTAAGATATATCTTTTAAAAAATCTTTACAACTTTACTGTTCTTGAATAGTCCATGTTACTGTGATTCTCAGATAAGTTAAATTTGCAACAAACTGCTACAGACAGCTTACTCTAGCACAAAACCTACATTCTTCATTGAAAGTTATTGAAAATAATAGCCTTAAAATTTCAGAAGAGTTTTCAGAAAACTCCCCAAAAGATGAAACCAGACAGGCTAGGATGAGAAAAWAAATTTAATGAATACTTCTGAGGTAATGGAATTCACTTGTTCAATGATGAAAAAGGTATTTAAGWAACTTCACTTTTTTAAAAAAGATAAGTAATTTCAAGTCATAAATAATTGATGCAGAAGGTATATTTTGARGTAACTCCAGACACTAAAAGACAAAACAACCTTTGCTTATGCAAAAGATACAACACTTTTATTGTGCTTAGAAACCAATTCCTAAATCTCATTGTGGGGGGGAATAAACCTTTTTTTTTCCTACTTTGTCAATTGTGCCCATCATAAGATTTTAACAAGAACACAAGTTACACATACTTTGTGTCCAGGAGCACTTAAATCTGGATTTTCCAGTCAAGCTTCTCTTTCAGCCTACTGTTCCATGCATGACAGGTTAAGACAATGATACACAAGAGGTGTATTATGAATTTAGCACTGTGTTCAAAAACAAAGCACATAATATATAAAATCCACATGCAGAARAGATCCAAAGTTTTCAAGACAGAGTTTATAATGACTAATGGATAGCTGGTGAAAGAAACTGGTGTCAAAACAGTCTACTTGAATAGAGGGAATATTAATTTTTAAGCGCTTATAGTAGGCTACAATGGATTAGGAAATAAAACTGTTAATAACCCTGTATTGAAAAGAACCTTTTAACAGAGAACCCTGTACTATGGGGTCTCTGGACAGCCTAATCCTATAATTGTGTTCATGGCTGTAATTGAGTAGAGCAACCCATAGGTTCCTAAGCATTGACTACAATGTTGGTGAAAATACACTAAAAATACAATAGCTGGCAATTGTAAGTCACAGGAATGTTAGACCCATATGTACAGTCTGTTTTACAATGATACACACAAGTTTCCATGACAACAGTGACAAGATGATAAAAACACCTTCCATCATTCCCTGAGAAATACTTTTCTGCTTGTATCACTTACGAAGTGGCAAGTACCTAATTTAGAAATGTGAACTTGCATTTAGTAATATATTTTTAAATTCAAATAAATGCAGATCATAATTTTAAAGGATTTAATTAAATATCTGAACCACATTAAAATTATTTATTATCTGATTTTTTTAGTCTTTTAAAACAAGTCATATCAAACTTATCTTTTACTTTAGTTATGGTCTATAGTTTAACTGCAAAATTTCAGCTTAAAAATTTTTTACCCCTGGGGAAATCTCTTATGTTTGAATCAAATAAAAGCACTTTGGAAAGTGCTAGATTTAGCAGAAGAATGCCTTATTTTTAAATTGGCTTAATTTTGCTCCCCCATTCACAAAAAAAAAATCAAGAAAAATTACATAAAGCAACTATGTTTTATCAGTTACTTAATTTGCTTTCACATTAGAACGTTATCTTACTTCTAGTCTGAATTGTTTTCTTCAAACCAGTAGTGGACATAAAACTGGAATTCCTTGCCTCAGCTACTTTTTAGTCACTCCTGTGACCTGGCTACTCTTGAACCAAGCAATTCCAATGACAACAGTGGAATCTAAACTCGGGAGTTATCTCAACACAGGCACTTCTAGGTGAACATACTTCTTAATCTATTAAGAACATTCCTAATACTTATTAAAATGTCAGTTCCCATATTTTACTGTAGGAAAAATAGTTCCTATAAATAAATAATGAAAATATAACCCTAAGACGCTCTTCATATAACAGAGTATATCTAGGTTACCACTTAAAAAAGCACACTGAACCACAATTCTTCAAATCAAAGAAGGCTAATGACTGCACTATGTGAAACTCCTCAGTAAGCACCTCCTGAGAGGAGAAAAGCAAAAGAAATTATATAGCAATGTTTTGTACACTACAAATTATCTAGAAATACCATCTTTGGATTTGATCACTTGSTGCTGTAAATAACATTAAAGAGCAATAAATACTTTTAATTCATACAGCTTCCTGTGGATAAGATTTAAAGAATTTTATAAATAGAGGGATAAAGCTTTTGATTGAATATACAGACACAGAGCAAGCCAAGTTCTCTCCTTACCCTCAGGCATTTGAAGACTAGGCTGGAGTCAGGCCTAAGTGAGAACAGCCATGGATAAGTAAGCTTGACCAAAAAAGCTGCTCCTCATCATGCTGCTGATTCATGGCCAATTTACAATCATGGTATGAACAGAGGAATGAGAGGTGCAGCAGACTTGATTTGGGGAACAAACTGTCTCAAGTCTCCTCTGAACATCTGGAATTTTGTGAATAGGATAAATAGGTACWGGAGTGGGCTGCTCCTTACTAAACACCTGAAGATACATGATGATTCCATCATTCTGTTTTACAAGGTGGAGAAGAGGGAGCCATGAAGCAAAGCAGCATTTCCACAGTAAGAAGGAAAGCCTGCAATCAATCAAAATTTCTTGACTCCCAGCCCTACAGTTTTAATGCTGATACCAAAGAGCTTCTCAACAGGATTTTTCCTGGCTCTTTTTCAGTGACATTTCTGTTAAGTCATTTCCAGCGTAAATTAACTCTTAACTTAAAATACTCTACTCACAGTGTTGAAGTCTGGGAGATTTTTCTAGAACATCTTGCTATTTGTTAAATAAAATCTAGTGCTAATATAGCCTAAAAAATAAGAAAGGAAAAAGTGGGAGGAGATCAGAACACAGAGCCATTCTTTAGTTTAGGGCCTTAAATTAAATTACAATTAGTAAGCGATTGGGTTAATGTGCAGAATAGAGTCAGAATAAGAGCGTAGTTACTTGTTATGCAAATTAATTTCAACATCTATTCAGTTATCAGGAATAAATATTCTGCACAAAAAAAGCAAGATAACCTCACTAAAATTTTACATATAGAAAGAGAGAGAGAAAATACCATGTCGTTTCTTGGTMATCTGATGTCTAAATTAAACTTATATGAAGACTTTTTTATGTTGAATTMAAAAAAATAGGTGATATTAAAAAGTTATTTTCAGGTCTAGTTGGGTACATTTCCATTTAAATTTTTGTAAATATTTATTCATTTTTTTACATACAAAAACCATCGCCAGAGAATTAAATTATGTCAGGGCCTAAGGCCGAGCTTTGAAGAGCTTTTAGTCTTTTTATCTCTTTGAGTATCTCATGGGAAGTCTAAGCCTGCTTTCAGCACAAAAACCTCCAAAGCCTGAGGCTGCCTCTGGAAGAATTATATTTGCCTTAAGGTCTGTGGTAAATGTATTTTGGCAGCTTTACTCTACAGCTAAAGAAATTTCTCAATCTCATCAGAAAAGTGTAGGCAATAATGATAATCTGTAATACAAAACTGCAAACCCCGGGGGCGGCGAGTGCCTAATCTTACATCCACGGACGCTATTCTACAGCCCCAGAAGTAATGACACATTTCACTCACTTCCAACAATTTTAAACTTTCTCTTCGCTAGAGGAAGATGCAGCTATAATATGCTCCATGTAGACATTCCAAATATGTCAGACTCAGCTTCTGCAAGCTTATATTTAAATCCTAGGACATTAACATCCAGTAGTGCATAGTAGTTGACTAATGCTACCCATAGGGATTTTTAAGATGTCAGAAATTTCAACAGCTAAAAATCAAGTTGAGGTAAAAAATGAGTATCAGGGCACAAGTCATGCTAATCTCATGTTGTTTTTAAAGCTGATAATGAGTTTAATCTCATTGTTTCACCATCATTAAACATACCAAAAGCCTTTGGAGCAGCAGACAGAACTGAGACAGCCAGCCCTTAGTGTGTGACAACCACAGGAGACCCTTCTCTGGCCCATGAACCCTCTGTCCTCATCTACACCAGGGTACAGCTTCAGCAAAATGCCCTTCAGTTCAGTATCAGGACTTTTACAATGATGTCTGATGGGCCAGACCCAGCAGCTTTTCTCAACRTTATTTGGTAATATCATCATGATATTGAGGTAGACGGAGATAAGATATATCAGACGAGCAGCATTTAAAGTCTAATGATGAGATTAAAATCTGAAAAGTCTACGCTAAATGCTCATGAACTTTGATAGATAATTTTTTTTTAAATACAAGTTTMTATTTTTGAAATTAAAGTTTTATATTGTTGTTAAGTCACTTTCAAAAAGGCCAATAAATTGTCAGACATTAAATTGTTAAAGATCTTAAAACGGAGAATAAATAAAATTACCATTTTGTCCAARCCAAGCCTAGAGAAGTGACACTCCACTACAAGGAGAGAATTCCTTTATCTTAGAAAGTTTTCAAAAATCCTTAAACAAGAAAACATATAAAAGAAAACCAAAGAAAACACCTAAGTATTTTAAGCCTTTACTTATGTATAATGATCCTGAAGGATACACTCTCTGTTTCATCTTGAGACAAACAAAATATTAAGATTAAACTTTATAAACTTCAATTAGATTTTCCTCTGAGGTCCTGCTTCTATCTGCATCTTAACTGCAAAATCATTATCTTTAGTCCAGCTTAACTTAAAAGATGTATAGATACAAGTTAGGCAAGCAGATAGATTTTGTTCACGTGTAGAAATCTATGTGAACTTGTGTATTGTCCAATTTAATCACTTTTGTTACATAAAAGTCTATCAGTCTTTGCTACTTTGCTTTCAGTGGAAAAGCATTGAACTCCTGTTGTTACATCTGGTGTAAAATGATTTTCAAACAATATAGGAGTATGGACATTCCTCATGGATTTTCTGTCCATTAAATTATAATTCATTCTGCTGGAGAGTCAAATTAATGATACTTTTATTCACTAGTCATTCCTTGTATTCTAGCCACAAAAGAAAAGAGTGTTTAAAAATAAACATGCTCTACGTTCTATAAAAAACCAACAACAACAATTTTCTTCCAGTGTAGACAGTCATTATCTTTCCATCAATAAGGACAACACAACTAATCCCTAAGGGTCCAGTTCTACCGAACCAGAATTACATTTAACAGCAAATACACGAGAAATTCTCTGCCATACACAATTCTCATGTGGGAAAATGGCAGAATCCATAAATAGTAGAAAATATTACAGGGTCTCAGCACTCACTGGATAACTATTCCCAAGCAATGTAAAACAGCATAATTGGCATCTCTTTTTCCAGACCTGTATTTTAGTCAAAAGTATGAATATTTACTTGTACAATGCAAAGACATTGCTAAAATAACAGTTTAGTACATATTTTTTACTCAGTTTAACACCRCCTGACTTCTTTTATAGATTATGCTGAATTGAAGTTTACTACTTTCAATAATTCATTACAAAATAGTCTTATGCATGAAAAACAGATCTCTTAACATTAACATGTCCATTAACAAGCCCTGCCACAACTCACAGATACAATAGCTTATAAGTATTGATTACCAATGCAATCATTATAGGTGTTCTAAAGTTAAAAACAGATTTGCTTGGAGCTGGGAAGAGCTTGGAAAATCAGCTAAAGTTAGCAGAATTTTAAAAYCAATTTGGTATAAATAGAGTATCAGATCATTACGCAATTTTTGCTCTAGAACTAAAATCCAGGTTTCCTTCTTGTACAAGATGTKCTATCCACAGTATTGTTTAGTTTATTGCACTCTGAGTTGCAGATTGTACTCTGCTAAAAAAAACTAATTTACTCATTGGCATGGAAAAAATATATTCATATATTTTCTATCCATGGTAACAAATAATTTGGAATTGAASAATTTTCCTCTATAAGCTACTATATACTGAAATATGCATTATTTGTCTTGATTCAAATCTAAACTGAAGATGACAAAAGGTTTTCACACATTTGCTCATTATGAAAGAAAWAGTATCATGTTTGAGTCAAATTATGCCAAATACTGTCTGTCAGTATTTAAGATTCATAAAGATGCAGAAATCTCTTCTATGTCACCCACTGGAAAAATCAGACAGTGATTAACCTGGTTTTAATCAGACATCTCTGTGGTTTTCCACACAGTTTCTTAGTTTCCCATCAGCTCATTTCAGGACACCTAGATGTCCTGATCTTTCATTTAACTAATAGAAAACAAAGTATTTTGTACTTTTAAATAAATAAGAAGGCTTTGTTCAAAACGTATCAGCCACAGAGACTTTGTTCTGCATTTTGCTAGGCAGTCCAGTGCAGCATCTGCTCAGAATGATGGACTGTGTTTGGAATCAATACAAAAATTCAGTGAGAATTGACATTAGTAAAGTTCTTTTGTTCTGAGCAAATATTAATGACTTCTGCTTAGTCTTTCATTAAAAATTAATTCAGAAYCCTATTCTATTGGAAAAAATGCTCCACTTGGAGAGACAAATTCTTGTTATTGCTGAATTTGAAGCTGGCAACAGCTACAACAATGCACATTTTTAAAGCACATCCTCATCTTCTGGATAAGTCTTTCAAATGGTAAGCTTAAATCTCATGCCTYCCATACCTCAGCTTGTGATTTTGAAAAAGTCTCTTTGCATCTCTACTCCTAAACTCAATTAGAAAAATACAAAATAAACACATTTTAATAATGATAGAGAATGGCAAAAAATAATGCATTAAAAGAAAGAATTCACAGATACAAAAACCTAGAAAACAAAATATTTCATAACCAGCAGCAGTCCTCAGCTCAGTCATACATATTTTTGTAATTTCAGACACAGTATTGCAGAAATTTAACTTAAATTTAATTTTTTACCATATTGTTGTATTTCTTTTCACTGATTTTTTTTTTTATTCCCAAATTCAAATGCAATGACAGACCTTTCGTCTCAGGTGAAATAGCTTGTTAAATAATGTGTTCACATAAGACAACGTATTTTACATATAGACGTTAATTCCTTTCRGTACTCCATCTGCCTTAGCTCCATATTTTTTCCAGATACAAAAACATTTTTGTGGGGAAGTGGGAAAAAGGATGTTTATTTTTCCTACAGATAGCTGTAGCCACATGATTTCCTCCATACCACTGTGGCTTCTCATTCTTTTTTCCAACATCTATTCACCAGCGGCGCTTGGCTGCACAAAGTCCCCACTATCATTTCAAATTTATGGAAGAAACAAACAGAAGAAAAAGCTGGCAGCACAAAACATTCATTCTTCTTCCAAAATCTAAAGCTGAACACATTTGTGAAAATAAGGCACTGTTGGATACTTTCAATAGCATGTTCTTGTATTTGTATGGTGCAGTTAAAAATGTTTTTCACTTAAATCCTACAGCCAGATTTCATTTACTGAGGACTGCTGCCACAGTGTGTGCTTTGCACAGGACATGGTAYGAAAGCAGTTCAAGATGTCAGAGTGACTGCTATGCTTGCTCCACCTCTGCCCTCCCATCCTGCCTCCAATCTACAGATACACTGAACTACTCTCAGTCCCTCCTGGCCAGAATAAATGAACCTCAAGATTCACACTTCCCTTCCCCAGGTCTGCTTAGTCTGGCCATAGCTGATGGTTCTGCTGTACCAGCCCATTGTTGGACCTTTCTGCAGCTCCACACAACCATTCCTAGACAGTTTTGATAAGACCACCCACACAGAAAACACAGTGTATCCCACGACACTGCAAATGAGAGCTGGYCTGGCACATCACAACAGGGGCATCAGCAGCATGCTGCCTGCACTAGTGTGGGCTTCTATGGCAAGGAGATGAAGAGGTGAAGGGGAAGAATGGTCAGCTCTCACAAAACTACCAAGATRAAGACAACCACAGTGAAAACTGTAAAATACTGTTCCAGCTCAACTGAATTCACACTTTTCTACATCACAAGAGCCAACACTTCTAAGACAGATATGAAGCAGTGAACATTCATTTTCAAATTAAATCTGCAAAAAACATGTGTTCAACCTGGAGATCGCAGCTTGCCACTCCTCAGATAAGAGCTCTACTTCCAGAACCAAATAAAAACCCTTTCACAAAAGCAGTGTAAAAAGAAAATACAATTTTCCAGAAAATTAACATTGTGTAGAATTTGACAAGGTCTAGGTCAACTTTCAAAACAGTTCATATAAAATAATAAAATAATAAGAATTTAGAAAATGTAGTCTCCCAGTAAGGAGTCAGAGGAACAATTATGGGCCCAAGCAGGAAGTTTATGGCAGATAATTTTGACGAACGAAGATGAGCCACAATTTGGTGGAAGCTGGAATGAACTTCATGTTTCAGATTYACAGYTGAAGATCAGTCCTGGATACACAATCATGAGGTGGAAAGACAAGAGCTGGACACTGACAGTACAGCAAATACAGTAGCTAGCTTATTAAAAATATTAAAATATTATACATGAAAACATCTGAATGTGATTTAGAACTGCATCACCACACATATGGTCTTTACTGAGGATGCCAAGACAAACTGAAATTTGGCATTTCTTACCTAACCTTACAAATGTATGTCATATGTCAGTGTATTCACATTAACATTTTCTCCATTATTTTGTATGTAATTTTCTAGTTTATTTTCCCAAAAGCTAAGAAAGCAAGAATTCCTGTACTGATACTCACATGGCTTCCATCCAGGTTGCAAGTACTGCGACTTCATTCAAGATCTTCTAGTAAATCACGTGAAATCTTGGAAAGAATAAAAGTAAACCCTTTTATCACTGGGTAGAACAAGAAAGACTGACACTGAGATTTAGAGGTATTTCATTCATCACACTGTACTTATAAACAGAACGAACCCCAAAAAGTACCTTCTCTTSTTAACAACATGCTTGTTCTCAGTTTAAATCAAGAGAATGATATTGTATTTCTGGACACATTTGGTGCTTCCTGGGTACATCCTATTATAATGCACAAATGCAGCATTAGAACAGAAATAGACCAGAATAAATTTAATCTAATTCTAACCCAAGAGCTCTTGTATTTCTTGCTCCAGCTCTCTTTCTCTACTTCCTCTCTGAATCTTCCATTAGCTACTCTCTTCTTTCTTTCTGACYATTAAAAAAGAAAATCAAGTGTAAAAGTTATGAAGCAAGAATGTCACCAGACCACCACACTGTCTGTGGATATGGTTAATCTTCCTACTCTGGCACTCCTGTTTCTCTAATGATGTTTTATCTTRACTGATATATATCTGGCTGAATTGTAAACCGTGCTTCCAGATTTTACTGGAGCACAGAGGAGTGGTCCTGATCTGTGATTAGATCTCCACTGTGCTGGAGACCTAATCACAGATCAGGAGCTCTTAGAACTGCCAAAACTTCCCTCTCCCAAACAGCTTATATTCTGAATACAAGCTGATGYCAATGTTTATCAAATCCTGAACTCCATCACTTTTCAATTCTCAGCTCTGTAATTGTTTTGCACAATTTGGATTCTTCTAAGAATAAACATGAAAGTGTAATAATTAATTCACGTTTTTATGGTTTTACTTGTCATAGGATGCCAACTCCTCTTAGATGTGAACAGCAGCTTCCGTTTCATACAGGATTTTTCCCTTACCTAGGAAGATTATGAGTTGTCTAAGATCACAGGAAAGTCCATGGGACAAGCAAAAATAGCTGAGTCTTTGAACATGGGACTGCACATCCTCTTCCCCAATTGTATCTTTTCTGACCAACATTATATTAAATTCAGTTACAGCTCTATTCAGAATATCCCAGAGCATGAAGTCCACCTGTATGTCTTCCATTACCTACCTTTTTGAGATCCCCTTTTTGTCCTTATTCTGCTATGAATTTGAAACAAATTTTTCCCACTTACTATCCTTTTACACTTTTAAACTTTTGTATAGTCTATGAAAAGGGAAAAAAAAAAAACAAATAGAAAAATCCCAGTGGAACAAATCTGACTGTGGGCTGACTACCTTTTCAACATTTCAGTGGTGTCCTTGAAAAAAAACACAAGGTAAAAAAAGGATACTCTTGACATACCAACATCAGAATAAATCTCATGTCTCTGCTGATATTTTTTAAAGATTTTTCCATACAAGCAGGGGCATATGAAACCAATTCCAATTCCTTCCTTCTTAATTTTACACTACATTTTTTTCCCCCGTGAAGTATATATAAAACTCATTCTCCCAACTCAAACAGAGGAATGTCACAAAAGTTAAAATTTAAAATCAACATCTGTAAACTGCAGGTCTCAAAAGCACTGTTTTATTTCAGAAAGAATCATATTAGCAGTTCTGGAACACACACAAGCAGGAGGTGCAGTTTATTAATATCCCACAGAACTGACTATACATAAGTAGCACACATTGCCCAAAAAGCAAGTGAGTCCTTCCCCTTCATAATGGAACCTGCTTTAAGCTTTTTCTGAAAAAAACAAATCCRGACCGTGTACAATATTCACTATGCACACTGCTACCAGAACTCTGTATTGATCACAGTAATTTCTTTGAGTTATAATGCAAGCTTACATTCCCCTCTAGGCATCTCTCTAAGGGAGCAGAGCCATTGGTAATGACATTTTCCACAGAAATGCCAACTGATGCCAAAATGGCCCTGAGTAAGTCAGTGCCCAAGTCAGCTGAAAGGTCAATACTGCAAAAAATGTTCMATTTCATTCATAGCTCAAAAGACTAGGAAAACATGGTCAACACAAACACTATCAAAAARGCAAATAAAAAATATATTTTGAGGGCTTCATGTTTGAATTGGTATAGATGCACCTCAAAGTAATTGTTTTTCCTGCACCATGCTGTTAAAGTTTTGAAAAACTCTATAAGAGCAATAGGAACTGCTTTAAATGAATTCTCAGGTAACAGACACGATAGACATTGTAAAGATGTACTAGTAAAACTAAAGAAATACTGACGTGGGGCTGTTCTACTAAGTACTGAAACTCCAGCTGGAAATGTAAATTATATCACTACATTTTCTCAGTTTTCTGTCAATGTACCTAACTGGAGAGAAAAATACTATGACTCCTTAAAACTGCAGAAACAGCTCCAGAGGCCTCAGAGCCCCAGACAAAGCTGTGCAAAACTGGAGTGACGACTGAAAGTTTGTATCAATAATTTAGGAGTTAACTGACTTTTTCACCAGCCCCAGAAAAGACAAGTCCCACTGTCTTTTGTTGCTCAGACATACAATCCCAGYCAGCTGTGACATTGGTTCTCCAAAGGTCTCTACACCATCCCCACACCTTTGGATCCCCAGCCTTTCCTATATCCCATCCACAACATAAGCAACTACAGACAGGGCTGTGCCAGATACCTTTCTCAGGCTGATCAGACAAAAAAAAATTCTACTTATCCTGAAATAAATTATGAAGACAAAATATTCAGACTTGCAGTTAAAATTAAGAAGAAAGCAGTCCTAAAATCGTGAATTTTCAGCCAAGAAACCACTGTGATATTTACYTTTAGCCTATGAAAACTCATAAATTTCATACAGTAACTCCTACATCACAGCATATAGCACAAACATATAAATACATTTTCCTGTAATTACATCTCAAATTAAAAAGCCTTAATCTTTATTTTRTTATCATTTAATAAATTTTGACCTGGCAATGACACAGGCCACAGCATTGCTAGACAGAATACTAGGGCTGAGGAATTTATATTCATTCTGTCTATTTCAATTACTACAGAAGTTTTCCTTGGGGGAAGAACAAGAGAAATTTACTTCTTGTGGCATGGTCCTCATATTTTCCAGCAACCTCAATCTATTTCCATTCATTTTCCAGTATTTACTTTGCAAAAATAAAATCATAAAGAGGAAACTGAACTTATGGCTCTAATTCTGCTTGGAATTCTGTGTAACAAGTTTTCACTTCCCTAGGGATTTCCATCATAGTCAGTAGAACAGTCTACATATATATTTTTATATAGAAGTGTATGCATCAGCAGAGATCAAATTACCTTTAATTACCACTTACCTGTAATCATATCAACACGTATGGAGCAAGAGTACAGCCCAAGCATCTTCAGAGTAACTTAAGACATGTAACTAATTAGCCCTGTCTTTAGAAAGTGACAAAATATAATTTTCTCATAAGAATCACTAGACTTCTGTTTTCATACTTTCCAGGCTTTTTTTAAATGCAGTCTCCACAGCTATAGTCCTGCAATCAGCTCAATGCAGGTCAGGATCTGACTTTATTCAAAGTACTAACAACTTCAGAGCACAGGCAAAATCATGCATCCCTATGAACTTCCTCACAGGAGCAATGCTTAATACTGTGATCAAAATTGTACACAATAGGGGAAGATAAATACAAACTACCTATCTAATTTGAAGGGAAAAATAMATGTCTCTAAGTGGTATTCACTAGAAATTGTCTTTATTATTTTGAACAACCCAGAGATGGCCCCATGTAGAAGAAACAGACCTGATTTAAACCCCACATGAAACTCATATTCTCCTTATTTAAATAACTAACAGGTTATACATGACTCACAAAATAATGACTTGCATTTTGCAACAGCTATGCACAAAACAGCCTGAGTGCCAACCAGCAGGGACTTCAGAGTCATCCTCTGACTGTGCAGAACATAAAAGCCCAGTGTCCATTTCTGATCCCAGCTCACAAGAAACAAACTACCCCACTCACTACCATGTGGAATTTAACCAATTTTTAATTATCTTTATAGAGAATGTTTTACATTATGGACAAAATGCAATGGATGTCTCAATGTTCACCACTGATTCTATAAAAACATTGTCTTTATTGCTTTCAAAGGGAAAATTTATATCCCTATGAGCAATTAAATTAGTAACAGAGGGTCAACACTGGCATCTATTGTCATTGCAACAGTCATAAACACAATAAGCATCTCAGCAGACTCTTAAACCACTTCCTCTCTACTTGGAGTACATTTTAATTGCACAAATTCAATACTTATGCATCAATTTATTTTGAATGCTAATCTTTTGAAAATCAGAGCTAGTACTACAAAAACTGCATTTGATGAAAAAGTAATTTGCATGAAAAATGCCAAAAGGCATATATGAAATGGTATTTCATATACCAAAACAAAATTACAAAGCCTCTTCAAATGAATTGCATCCATTATCTGCATAAAACCAGACTATAATAGAACAATTTTTCTCTGTAGCAAAAGGCACTTAAATTGCAGCATAACTTTCATTTAAGAAGTTTAATACAGTTTCAGTATTATCTCATGTATTGGCTTTGAACTGTCCAATTAAGCACTAAAATTTTTCTCGTGTTTTTTATTATAACTGGCACCAAAATCAAGTGCAAAAAGGAACTATATTAATATAGTCTTTGGCAAAAATTTTTTTTCATTTTTACTCTTACCAATTAAAATATGGAAAAACATTTGGCCTCTATGTCTGCTGTCTTGTGTCTCCTTTATTTTCACCATTCATGAACAGGGGGGGAAAAAGAGGGATCTTTTGCCTAAATTTTACTTTTTCCTTATAACTCAAGTTTTAAAAACTGAGGTAGAAAAATGGAAGTGGTTTCCACAAGTAGAATGGAGAATCCATGTCCACTCCAAGACAAGTGAATAAAGGCTGATGTGACTGATGTGACACAAGGTAACATTTTAACATCCTTCTTAACTTTTCCAGCAACTTTTAGTCATTAAGCAATCCACAAATATTGTCCCTTTTTTTACCTTAACATAACAAACTTGGAATTGTTTTGAAAATGCACTTACACCTTTAAAGCTCTTTGAAATCTTTAATGACTTCGCTACAGAGGAGAATTTTCTCCTGAGCGCCCTAGCTCTGCTCTCCCATATCCCAGTCTCTGTTGTCCAAAGATGGAAATGAGACACCTGTATAGCTCTATAGACCCTGCAGCCATGAGAAGCAGTTTCACTGATGTGCTGATCAGCTCCCCTACAAAGCAGGGGCTTGGATGCCATAAAGCCTTTTGATGTTGCAGAAATGTCCAAACTGAAAGTCTGCTACTTCAAAGTTCTCTTGGTGTACTGGAAAACTCCAGTTTCATGCTGGAGGCAGATTTTTACCTACATGAAAAGGCAGAAGACARGCCACTAGAAAATTCTTATGGATTCACAAGCAGAATCCACTTTTAGCCTATATACAGACCAATGAGAAAAGGACCAGACCATATATCAGGAGAATTTGATGAATACCCCACATGAAGAGACATATTTCTTTCTTTCAGCATTAATTCTGTGCACAGTGATGAATCAAACCTTTGGAACACTTTCAATCAAAATTATCAAGCACTAACTTAAAACAATGTTGTAAGACAGAGGAATCAAGGATGAACATGAAGGGTGGAGGAGCACTAAACTCTGATATGCCTCTTGGGCAGCATCTTACAGGAAGCCACTAGAACACCTTCTTTAACCTCACCTTTCATGAAATTGTCTCAGATACACAGAAATTTTACTAGTTTAAACCAAAGTAAAACCCAATTTAATTAGATCAGCAACACATTTTGCAGGGGGATCAGATCTTAAATAACTTTCAGCACATTTTGCAGGGGGATCAGATCTTAAATAACTTTCAGCACTATAAGAAGTACATTTTCTACCCATCTCCATTGACTTCCTACCTCCTCACAGACATTAAACATATGAGTCAAGATTCACAATTCTCTTAAATCAATTCAGAACTTCATTGTCACTTAAAAGAGAATCCTGTCCTCTCCCAGTCTTCCCACACAACTCACAGGTGTTAACTTCCTGCACAGAGGAGTAGGAACATCCCTGGCACTGTCACAGGAGACAGTAGTAGCATCTCTTTAAACAGAAACACAATGTTAGATCAGCCCAAGAAAAATGTCACACCATAGCCTGAAATGCATCCTCATGCTCAGCCATTAATCCTGTACACATAATCAGCCCTGAATTACAGTAAGTATTCCACTCCYATAAATTTTGTTGTTTGCCACCTCTAACTCCTAGAATGTGTAGGTAAGCCTGTTTTGAATCTACCTGCTCTGCAACATGTTGAGCAGTTYTTTTTACCATGAATCCACAAATTGACGTAAAATACAAAATTTTGCCAATAGAAATATAACCATTACTTAGCCTTATAAATTCATACAAATWCGAACATTTTCTGACAATCCTTATGGTTAATCATGGCTAATTATCTTTGCTCTTGAAAACATTCCCTYTAATTCAAACTTAAGTTCCTATACCAGATCATAGTTTTGCTTTCTTCAACGCATACAGTATCTTTCTCCAAACATACATCCTCTCCACAAGATCTTTCAAAACCATAAAATCCTTTCAATATTTTATTCAACAACAACAAAAAACAAAAAGGATTAGCCTAAGGACTAAAATCTTGCCTCAGATCAATCCTTTACCATTTCACCAAACTTCTCTACTTTGTTGAGCTTTTTAAATGTATCCATCAGAACTGAAACTGCTGCTTCTACAGAGGAATATTAATACTAATAGACAAACAATGACATCTATAGGTTCATACCTGCAAGGACTGTGAACTCTTCTGGTCCCTGCATGAGCAGCTGATACCCACCCTGTGTGTCATTTTACTATTTTCTCTACTGAAGTAGTTACATCCAAACTCACATTCAAGCATCACACTTTAGGTTTCCTATTTGTTTGTTGAAGTAAATTGATAGCTCTTTTAACTTAAATGCTGAAATACTAAAAAGTGTACTAAAAAGTAGAGGTAACAGTGAATGGGAAAAGAAAGACTTATTTCACAGTAATCTGCCTGCTTTGCTTATGTAAGAAAGATAAAATAATAAAACAACTATATAAGAATATATAATAGAAATATCAAGATAATTTAAATCTRTTTATTTACAATTTCTTTGCTTTGTTTATTACTTGTCTTAGAGAAGATGAACAGGAAGATGAACATCRATAAATATTCATTTATCTATGGAGTCATGCCTGTAATAAGGGAACAATTTCAGGACAAAAGAWGATTACCCAGGACCTAAAGATACAATAATGAATTTCAGGTATTTATATATTCTCAAAGTAGTTCTGCAATGTTTACCACTCCTTATAGCAGAATATAAATTATAAGCAGCATATTATAATCAAATGCATTCATTTCATGAGTGCTGCTTAATAAAAAATAGGAAAATTCTAATTTGTAATACAAAACAATCAAATTCCAGCTCAGCTGCTCAATGRTCAGAATACAATGTCTGTGAACATGCTACAAGTCAATCACAAAGTCAAAAGGGAAACTAAGGGCAAAAAAAAAAAGATTTACCAATGACAGTAAGGTCATGGTGATTATTCTGAACAGYAGTTTCACTTTTTACCAGATTCTGCAGCTGCCCCATTTCTCSTGGGTTATTTTAGAAGGTCCAAATAAACATTACTTGGACATCACAGACACTGCTCTCCTGAGCAAGCCCTTCATACGTCACTTAACTTCTACACTGACCATTCYTCATGTGCTGAAAGACACAACAGCAGTGGATGTAGGAAGACCTTATAAACAGCAWATATTTCTCCTGTTCTCTCTGATCCTGCCGTCAGCAGAGATTACAAACCAATGAAGTAAGCACAGGCAAAAGAGTAAGTTGGACAGTTTAAAGACAAGATGGTCTAAGAAAACAATTACAATCCTTCCTATTTACATAAGGATCAAGTCCTGGTTTCCACTGGGATAGAGTTAGCTTTCCTCTTAGTAGCTGGTACATACAATGCTGTGTTTTGGATTCAGTGTGAGAATAATGYTGCTAACACAGTGATGTTTTGGTTYTTGCTAAGTAGTGCCACCCTAAGTCAAGGATTTTTCAGTGTCTCAGCCCTGGCAGGAAGAAGGAGACAAAAACCTAGCAGGGAGTGCAGCTGGGACAGCTGACCCAAACTGGCCAAAGGGATATTCTACACCACAGCACATCTTTTTTGGTGTATGAACTGAGATAAATTGGCTGGGAGGGAGTGATTGCTGGTCAGCTGGGTATCAGTCAGTAGGTGGCAAGCAATTATATTGAGCATCACTCATTTTTCGTAGCGTTTATTTTTCTCTTT
This sequence comes from Cardinalis cardinalis, assembly GCA_014549065.1. Taxonomy (NCBI): domain Eukaryota; kingdom Metazoa; phylum Chordata; class Aves; order Passeriformes; family Cardinalidae; genus Cardinalis; species Cardinalis cardinalis. The sequence goes on along the minus strand of JACDOX010000009.1, from coordinate 943,838 downwards.
TTATTAATTTCTTTTTTATTATTATTGCTGTTGTTATGTTGCTTAGTTTTGTTGTTGTTGCTGCTGCTGCTGCTTTATTAGTATCTTTGCTTGGTTTATTGTTACTATTCACTATGTTTTAAGTACTAAACTGTTTTTATCTCAACCCTTAAGTTTTACTTTTCTCCTCATTCTGATTTTCCTTCCTATCCCACTGGTGAGGGCTGCAGGGAGTGAGCAGCTACACGGTGGAGTGCCACGAACTGGAGTTAAAAAGAGTGATAACAAAGAGAGAGGAGTAAGTTTGACTTCCTAGATGCAAGCCACCATGAGCACACACAGGGAAGACATAAATAAAAATTTTGAAAGATGTCAAGAAAATCCAACAAAATCACTGCAGAAATAAGACTGAATACCATGATGATTGTATTCGGCCTTGATGATGGTATTCTAGCCTTCAGCAGTTGTAAGCCTCTCACTCTCATACAGATGCTTTGTCTGCAGCTTCCTTGCATCTCTCTACATAGCACAAGATGGCATTTTGTACTCCAAAGCCCTTCATTGAATTCAAGTACATTAAAAAATTTCAGTCTCAGGATGGTAAGAAGTTTGACACAGAACAAGATACAGCCACGCTGCAAAAAAAAAGTGAAAAGATCTCAAGTCCTTTCAAATACCCAMGGAAGAGAACATCTCTAGGTCCCACAGTCAATTAGCCTGATGCTGAAAGGAGCAGGACATTTTATAAATRTTCTCTATAGCAGCTAACAGCATTGATCTAGGCCATGTCTCCTCTAAATAAAAGTATCAACTGCACACAGTTTATTTAAATCCACAGGCAGGAGACCTTGTCATATCTCTGTCAGGACTGCTGTCGAGTCCCAGCTTTATTGATATCTTTTCCCTGTGCAARTATCTCTATGCAGCGCTAAAACCATTTCTTTCTCACAGATGAATGAATAGCTGTAGCTCCARCAGCTTAACATTATTTTACAATCCCCAGGATCATTTCTGTTGTCCTCCCTTGAACTCTACTCAACTGTTTCAAATCCACCTTGCCACGGGGACACCACACTCAGGTATCAGCCCTGATTTCTGTACAGCCTCTGCTGAGAGTATCGTGCTCCTTCTCCCCAGTGGTGTCCTCACAGAACCTCCAAGGATATCACCTTATCTGCCCCAGTGCTGCAGTGACAGAMACAACTAGAATGACTCCTACATTTCTCTGGCTTCAAATCCAGCTCTCATCCTGCRATCAGTATCATTTGACTTTCAGGTTCACAAACTGATTCTTTTACATCTGACTATTAAAAATAAGCATTTTTGGAGTTTGACCATTCAATCCAGAATCTGAAATCACTCCATGAGGTTATTTGTTGAAAGATCACCAAGTTTCCCTTTACCTCTGGGATTTTTTAACTTTGTATCTTTAATTTATTTCCCAGCAAACATCTTGTCCACTAGAGCACCTACAAAATTAGTTCTTTAACCAAGGGCTAACCACTGGGAAAACTACTAAAAGCATCCCCYTTTGAGATTCCCCTTTGATAACACTACACCTTGAAATCTGCCAGTCAGCCATCTGCCATATGCCTCACTGACCACAAACCCTCCTTAAACAGTATTGTGGTCCAGCTTGAGATATCTCACAGAAGTGGGATGACACCTCTTTCTGCTTCATTCCAAAAATACTATAACTTTTTATATGTTGTTGTAACTTCAGAAAGTCTAAATCCCAAATGTGAAATAAGAGCTTACTTATTTCAAATAAAAATTCAACATGTAAAAACACTTCAAAAAATTGGAAAGGATTGGATTAGAAACCRCATTCCTTTGACTTGAAATAAGAATGTTGGCAGAAGTTATCTTGGTTATAGCTAAAAACTACATTTTTAAATGATCCTTTATTTTAAAGGCTTTATTATTTTTGACTCTGTCAGCCATTTATAATGGACTTTTTCACCTTTTTGTATCCTTTGTATTTAGCTAGTAACTCATATTCAGCATTAATTTATTTCCATCTATTATATAAATGTTTTAAATTTTATATTTTTATTAAAATATTTTATATAAATGTTTCATCACTGCTTCTATAAAAAGACAGAATTTATGAGTCTCTAGTACTGGCTCAGACCAAAGGTCCATCTGGCCTAGTGTCCTTTATCCAAGAATGGCCACAAGCACTTGCTGGAAGCAGTATGGACAGGGCAAATATACGTGATATTTCCCCTACATACACATTCCTTGACTCCAGTTGTTTTCACTCTGGTGTATTTCCTCAACCTGGTGTGAGTTTTTCTCATTCCACATCACAATTTTTTCTCAGGCCTTGCCTTATTCTTGAACTAATCTAGATTTTTTGCACTCATATAAGACTTMCAGCACAAAAATATGTCATTTAATACTTTCCACAAGGAAGCTTGGTTTGCTTGCCTTCTGATGAGCTTCACCTGTTACTTCCTAGTTCTTGCATGAGAAGACAGAGAAAGCAATCACTTCCTGACTTGTACTTCCTATGATAATTGTGTAGAGCTTTCTGCAACACTTTTCTTAAACCCCTTTTGTCTAGACTGAAAACTCCTGTACCAGAACTTATTAATTCTTCCAATTTAATTTAATCATCTTTGGTGATTTTCCAGAATTATTTTTTTTTTCTTTTGAACCTACCAGAACCAAAAACATTATTCAAAGTCTGTGTGAAAAAGTGACTGCCACAGATGTATAATCAAGGTTTCTTTTCTTTCATTTTCCCTTTTTTTTTTCTATTTATTCCTAATCCCTAATTTTTTATTTTTTTTTATTGTTACCAAGCACTGAGAAGTCTTCGGAGAAGTAGCTTATGAGAGGTAAAGGTCAGTGCAAAGACCACTATAGATATAAGTTATACATAGACATTTATCTGAACTTTTTTTTTTTTTTTTTTGCTACTCACATTCTATTCTTGCCCTACCTTGAATAACTTGCCACAAAATAGTGTCATTCTTGTCCCCTTTATCAGGTCCTTCATGACTATCACTTCTGAACCAAGACTGATTCTGTTCTGTGCTATATTGCATTTCATTGCAATGTGGTTACAGTTGTGCTTCATTTAAGTTAATTGCTTTAAGGTTAGCAAATAGGGCCTTTTGATAGTCCAAATAAACACACTACTGCCTGGAGTCATRGTCTGCTCAAACATACCTACTTCAATCAGATCACAGCCATAATAACTACCAATTTTTACATTGCCAGTTAATTCTTCTCCTCTATCAGAGTAAAAATTGATATMAAGTCTCTCATATTGACTAAGGGACTGGTTTAATAAGTTGCCATCTGTTAAATTTATAAATTCTCCTCAGAGAGGTTGAAGTTGGCAATTAAAATCTGCTTCCCAACAGTTATATAGCTTTCAATTATCCAAAAAKTTTCCTGATAAACATTTATTTAATTCTTTAAACTATTTCTTAGTATTCAATTTTTTAGTATTGGCCATCAAAAATTTAGCACCAAGAAGCTATTCTGGCAAGCTCTTAAACAATAACACTTTTGAAAATATAAGATAGTTTACACCTCTTTCAGCAAGGACAAGCCTACCTTGAATGATCTCATTTCCTTTAAGAAGGAAATAGGGTGAAAGTGCCAGAAGGAAGCTGGCAGATAGTTACTGTAGAATACTGATGAATGATACTTTGTTCATGCATTCTTTCTGCACAGCCTTACATCCAGTTTAATGACCTGAACAGCTTAATAACAGATATTTCTGTGTGCAGATGTTGATGTCAGTGTCTAAAACAGACAAAAATGGACAACAGCACTGCTTTTTTAAAGCACACCACAGATTTCACTGCTCAGAGASATTTCACACTATCAATATTTCTCTTCTTAAAACACATTTTCAAAAAAAGTTTACTTGCAGACATCTCCTCTCAGTTCTGCAAAGTGAATTTTTTCCATGTTCTTTTGCTCTTCACATACATAAACCCTGTTTGTAGATTTCAGTATYAAAAAGCCTTGAGAAAATGATATTATGATTTAGGGGTTTTTAATTGCTTTTTCAAGACAGCACAGCGTGTCACCACGTTGACTTTTAGCACTTTTATCAATAGAATTATTTTTCTTTTTATTAAGGCTACTTTTTAATGCTGTCAAGCAGGTTCCCACAAAGCAGTGAAGCTGGGAGTTCTCATCATCACTATTATCATAATTTCCATAAGAGAATTACAGCAAAATATACTGAATTAAGATACACTGGATTGAGCCAGAAAGTCCAGGAAAAGATAAAAACTAAATATTAATAAAAATAATAATAATAAATTATTTTTTTWAAAAACAGTGTTTAAAATGCCTTGATTTCCTTTATTCTAATTTAAGAGTACTTCTAACCCWCTTGTCAAAACTAAAGATGCATGAAGGGGAAGTGTGAAAAGTATCTGTGTAGGAAAGCACAGACAAAGAGAGATGTTAGCAAAACCCTGTACAAGAACAAGACTCAGGATACCAAAAAGAAATTTAGTTTGAAAGACAAAGGAGTCTTTATAGACCACCATTTCAATAAGCAATGGCTCTTTCCACTTCTAGATACAAAATCAAATGTAACCAAGGACACGCACAACAAAAAAAATGAAAAGGAAATTAGGCAAAAATACAAATTACTGCTAGCCGTGTGACAGCAGGCTTCTTTTAAAAGAACTATCATTAAACAAAAGGGAAAAGGGCAAAAATTTTTAAATTAGCTACTCACTTAAGAAGAGAGCACARTAAACAAATTAGAATTTAAAAAATGCTGTCTACGGGGACAAGGGTTATCAAAGTTAACTGTTGATAAGAAAGACTAAATAGCTTTTAGTRCTTTAGTATTTTAGTAAACAGTGTTGTTATCACACAATGCAAAAAGCACATTTGAAAACTCCTCTTAATACACAGCAAAGCATTACTTTATTCACCTCCAGAGTTCAGGGTCCACTGTTTTCATTCAGAAAGGTATTAGCTACAGGGGACTGCAAATTGCCAAGGCCATTTGGAGCAATAATTCTGACACAAACAAACTTTGCTTGGCAATTAAGAATATGTCTGCTTTTAGACAAGTGAGGGTTGCATGACTGCATTTGAATAAATAAGCCATGCTCTCTATCGTCTGGTTTGATACTGCTCTAATAGCATATAAATGCAACAGTCCTTATGTATCAGCGCAAAAATCCTCCCTAAAAATCTAAAAACATTAAAAATATTCTAGAGTTTTTAGGGAAAWTGTCACAGTTCATACCTAGAGCACCAAGCCCATGCACACAGGCTTATACTGCTACTAGTCTGCTGAAGCAGAATCCTAACATGGCCCTAAAAATGGTTTGTAAAATGAACACAGAAAAGGAAGCAATGTAGATCCAATGTTGCAGTTAAGAACACGAGACAGAATAAAACCAAAACGTAGCAGGACATCCCCTCACTTTCAGGCTTACACCCAAGTTAAAGGATTTCCCTTCATTTAACAATCCACTGGCAAGGCATTTGGAGCTGGCCACACAGACCTACCAAGGCATTTGGCCTCCTGTACCCTGATAACGAAACGTCTTTGGAACAAGTACGCAGATTAATTGTTCCAGTACACCAATATGAGAACATACTTGTGTCTCTACATTTCCTGGCGCTTGCGTAATCAAAATACCAAGCTAATATGAGATTAACCCCGTCCCAAGAAACACATTCCACCACCGTGAGATGTTACCAGAGAGTCTCAGGAGAATGCCACCAACCACTGAGCTGGCAGAGGACTGTCCCAGGTTAAAAAGGAAGGCAGGACAGCAAGAGGCACACCAGAAAACCTTACTGGCAAAACTGGCCAAAGATCTCTCAGATCTCTCCTGGAAGTTACACCTCTTGCCTCCAGAGAAGAAATCCCTCCACAGCCCATTCATGATTTGGATAGAGTTGAGTTGGTAAAAAGGAACTTTGCTGKGAGGTCAAACTAGTTGTGACTGTCTAGATTTCTTTTCTTATGCTGGGCATCAAGAGAATGAGAGCTTCAGTTTTCTTGGTGGAGTTGGAGACAGACAAAAGGAAGGAGGGAGAAGACTCCAGTCTGTAAACTAGCCAAATACTGGATCTCAGCAGTRAAAGATACACGAGACCTTGAGCTAYRGTCCTTCAYACATTAAACCTGGACCCTCTTTGGTTTTCATGTACAAACACAGCATTTAAAGTTACAGTTAGTATTTCAAATTCAAGTGTCTTCCACCTATCCATTCTCTTTCTGAATGCACACCAATTTGACTGTGTATCCAGTAGGACTGAAGGTGATCAGCACATCACTTTCCTCTAAAATTATAAACTTCCATGCAATTTCCAAAATTCTGTATAAAATTGGCATAACATATTATGTAAATAGATGCATGACCCATGTTCAAGTTTTCCAAACAGGGACTCAGAAGGAAATTCTGCTTTAGCTCTATGAAACTTTGTATTAATTATCCTGATTTTTCTCTCTTTCCCTCTCTCTGCTTCTTTCAACTTATGAAAAATAGGTATGCAAAGTGAGACTCTTCCAATGGCAGAGATACATAGGCAACACAGAGAAACAGCAACCTACATGTGAAACAAGTGCCTCACACAATCATCTATCCCACACTCTGAGTACAGAAACAGGGTTTTCCTCACTTCTGTTACGAATAACTTTGAAAGGTTCCACACTGCAGCAAAAGCATTTGCAAAATTTCAGCATCTTTCAAGCAAAAGGTATCCAGGAAACTCTTACTGCAACAGGTCAAACCCAAGAGCTACATCCACGTCTACAGGGAATAAGAAGAAGACTTTTAACAAGGTCTTTAAATTTATTGTTTCAGATACATCAAGAAAGGAAATACAATTACCTGTACTTTACAAAAAGTTGCATGAAACGAGCAGACAAGGAATATCTCAAGGCTATCACCGTATATGATATGTCACCATATGATCCTTTTATCTCAAAAACATTTTTAATAATATTTTATCAAGCAACATACTGCAAATCCTTGTGATAAAAGTTTTCCATTGTCATTTTCTATATTCACTACAATTTCCAACGTATCTGCTATTATGCAGATTTCTATGTGTCCAAACTGAAAGAACCTAAGAATAACTATGCACTCTGAAATCACAATATCATTATATGGACTGTCAACAATCTATCAAATTGGGCATGGCAGCCACAGGGAAGTAGTACAAAAAAATAAGGTTTATGTATCAAGTTAGAAAATATGTTGACTGATCCAAGAATTGCAAATTCAGACAGGTAGATCAGCTCATTGCACAAATAATTTAACAAGCTGTGTTAACAGAATGGTGCTGAAAGATACCAAGAGGAAATACCTTAAGGGTCTGACCATAATTAATTTTATTAAGTAATTTTATTAMTAAGGTATGGCTGTAAAAAAGATTCTTTATGTAAAACTAATCAGGTTTGAGGTCTGGAGCAATCAGTGGGAATTAAATATTACTTAAGGCAAAAATAGGCTCTTCAGAGAATTTCTACTGCAAGTTACAGGTTTGATAGCTGGAAAGAGACATTCCTGCATATCCAAATTAATCACACAGTAATTGCAGGCCACCAAAACAGCCATGAAGAAAACCAAATATAATCCTGAAATTAAACAGGAAAGGTACATTTTAAATCTCACAGTAGCATGAAGAACACTCTCAGCCTCTGTACTMAAAAAAAAAGTGAGTTCCCAACAGAAAGGCAGAGTCAAGGCTTTGTGGAATACTGAAACTTAGGCAAGGGCACATGAAAAACTATTCACTTCTTCAGCTTCACATAACAAAAGTCTGAGAATGACACCTCTCTCAACTAATAACAGAGGCAGAAGTGCCATGCAAACAAAAAGACAACGGCTGCCCTGCCATAAAGAACTATTTTGTGAAAATTGGATCAGGCTTCTTACCTGCAACAGGTGAAATTAAGGAATTGTCTTCAAAAAGAGTAGGCTAAACTTGTAATTAGAATAATACGGAGTTTGACATGGGTTTTGAGAACTCTCTATGATATGCCTTTTCTAAAGACAAGACTAGTGCTGATGACTCAAGACACTCCGTCTTGTACTGCTTCCTACCACTTCAAAAATTTACACACGCAAGTAACAACAACCAGCAGCCACACCATTCAGCTGTTCTACCATTTTCTTTATAACTTCAAAGAGTTTTCTAAAGGCTCTCAGTACAATTATTCCTATTTTATAGGAAAGGAAACAGAACTGAAGCAGCTTGACACAGGCAACATAGAATGCCATCAGAAAGACCAGGAATAAAGAGCAGACTTCCYAAACCCAGTTGTAGTAAGATGTATTGCCCTGTCTTCATACAAATCAGTGAYGTCTGATCCATACATTCAATCATGTCTAAGACAACTTGTCTGACAAACAACACYTCAGGTAACACCTAGATAGGACAAAAAAATCTGAAGGCTTTCAATATCAGGCTCAAAACATGCATTACAAGATTTCTGAGGGCAAATACAGAGATGACAGCTAARGACCTGCCTCAGTGGCCCTTACAATGCAACGTTCTTAAGTGCAGKGAGTAAAAGTGCTCGTACAGTAGGAAATACTTCCTGAGACCCCTCTCCTCTGTCCAGASACTTCTTGAAAACCAGTAAGAAACAGCCTGAGAAAATGGCTCCATTTCTGTGCAGTATATATCTGAGMATATAAATCTTACACTGAGCAGGATACACAGGTGAACAAAAGCCAGATCCATGGCATACATCCTAACAGCCAGCTTTATTAGTTTAACAGAGAAGGACTGTGTGCCTCACCTCTCAACCCTCACATTTTATTTAGAGTTATGTCAGAAAAGGTCATGTTGCGAAACATAAACAAATTGCCCACATGGAGCAGATTTCCTAGGATTCCCCAACTTCCTCATGCTGTTCTGAACCATAGGAATATCTTTTCCAACAGACACAGGCCTACCAGGTAACTCCTAAGTCTCATTTATACCTGTGGGATATACTCAATTCCCAAGGCTCATTTATACATCTGGCATATATTTATACACTGCCCCAAAAGCAATAGAAACCAGCTAAATTTCTGGCTACCCTTCCCTCCCTCCTATATCTCTCACACACACACACAGAGTGTGCTTCTTTTCTGCAGACAGAGACACAAAAAAMCATGGCAAAATTCAGTTCCAACATCAGACAGATGCAGGATGGCATCCCCAAAACTTCAGAGCCAGCATACCAGATGTGATAGCTCTCACAGATATCTCAGTTATCTACTGCCAACATTTTGAGGCTTTATCAACTGCAGCCTGGATCACTGCTTATGCACCAAGCTTCCCTGTCAGGGGTCTCTGACCAGGCTAATTTTGCAGATGGCAATAACCACCTAATCAATCCATGTCTTTCYAAGTCCTAATGGAGCACCTGCACATCCAGGCATGAATCTTCCTCTTGACATCCTCCACAAACATAAATTACAAGTTTAGTGCATGCACCAGACAAGTCTCAGTGACCCCTTGACAGGGCAAACAGAGGTCATGCAACAATCTGATTTTCAGGGCCCACAATTTCCAGCCTTCCTCTTTCTGAATTTTAAAGCTTGGAGCTGCAGTTAGCATCACACTCAGGTCCCAAGGGAACACAACTTCCAGGTGATGTCTCATTTCTAAGCCTGATAACATAAGCAATGTTTCCATTAGAAAGTTCTGCAGTGTAACAGGAGCAGATCTCTAGGATTAAATGGTTCTAAGGACATGAAATATTTCACAAGGAGGAAGCAGCTACAGCCTAGCTCTACTCTGGTCCAATGGACTGGACACACTTTGGTGCTTGGAGCACATCATTCAGTTTATGAATCCACTTTGTATGCTTCAAGAGGGTCCTGAATTGCAAAGGTAWGTGTGCAAACATGATAAGGAGATTCACTTGAAAACCAGTAAAAAATGCTARTGAGGTCAAAGCCATGTTACTCATGATTAATACCTTGTCTGCCAACTGCCACGCCATGCAAAAGTACTTGCATGTATGTAAGAAATACCCATCACATCTTTGTTAGCTTTGCATCTCAGCCACCTCTTCAAAAATTCACCATTCAAGGCTCAGAAATGTTCTCTGGATTGTAACAGAGAGCCTGTGAAGACAATCAGATGTCATGAACAAAGCCCACCAATATCAAAGGGGTTCTAGGGTCAGGTGCATCATTATTAATCCTTTTTAACTTTGTACATTCAAGCCAGTTATGGCTAACCAAGGACACAATGGGTTGGTCACAACTTAGTAGGACAGAGCCACARCTGTGACTAGAAACAGCACAAGGTACTAAGTTCACTAAACCCATTGGCTTCACTGATGACACCATCACAGTTCTGTCACTGCTCAGTAATGCATGCCAAGGCAAGTACTTGTGGAACAGCCTCCCCTTGCTAAGATCATTTCAGTTTCCTGCTATCAGCACACCAAAGCTTTACCAACCCTGTCACTGCATTTGGATAACAACAGTTAACATTTCCTGATTAATTTCAGTTTCACAAGCTTGTCTAATCTTTCTTTTCATGTACTTTATACTTCTAGTCTTCCCTAGCTCCTATATTAATGAGCTTCACATTTTTATTCTGTATCACAGACTTGCTTTTCTTTTAAGTATAGTGCCTGACTGCTACATTGCCTGCTCCTAGTTCTTGCCTTACAAAAAACTGTACAGAATCACATTCACTTCTGCAGTTACATTCTACCTGTAACTTAATAGACTTTTTCCACTTAATGGGGTTTTTTTAATACCAAAAGCTCAACTCTCATTTGTGTCTTCTGAGCATTTTTTCCACTAATTTTCAACATAGTCTGATCGTCTAATCTCCAATCCCACAATAAAGTCAGCTTTCTATAACTTCTGCCGTAACTTCCTTGATAATTCTGCTTAATTTTCCATCACCAACAAGCTTCTTTGAGCCTTTCATCCACTGCATTTCTGTTGAAAACGACCCTGAATGCTAACTCAATTTAAGACAGCATGTCAGTTATCATCTGAGCCAGAAACACACACTGTGTAGAAAGGAACACTAAACAAAAGGCAATGCCAAACAAGTGCCAATATTCCATGCCTGCTACCTTTGCCCTGGTCATGTCTACAGCTTTCTGGCACAAGCAAATAAAACCCCCGGCCCTTCCTCTTGTTCTCACAACACTGCAGCCAAGGGCAGCCCAGCCCACACCAGAGCAAGTATCTCTGCTGAGCAGGCAAGAAACCATGAGAGATGAGATTGAGGCACCTCCACAGATCATTTGAATGCTTCACTTTCCATTAGTGGTACCTGAGGGAACAGCACGACTGAGTGGCTCCAGCTCCGCAACAAAATGGTAGCCAATCTCACTTAAGATCAAAGGTGACCAAGTATCTTTGTCCCACTTAATGATAAGAGGAGGGAGTAGGACCCTGCTTAGTATTGGCACGCTGAGGTACAGCCTGGAGACACCCAGACCTTGCCCCAGTACAGACTCTGGGTCTTGCCATGGGTTCCTCATAACACAATCCTCCAGTCCTCCCTCAAAGACCATCTCTGCTGTGCCAAAACCCTCACCAGCCACACTATCCTCCTCAGCTACTCAGCCTATTGTGGAAGCTGGGAACAGCTCTTCTGTTATGCCAAACCCTATAAAAATCAGTTAACCTTGGCAACAGAAGTCACACACTCTCAAGTGTATTTCTCCTCGTAAGGCTAGACTGGCCAATCTGGGTATGGGGTCACTTTACACCACTGTTCCCCAGTAAAGAAAAAAGGAAGGCAAGACCCAGCAGGGAGAAGTTCAGAAAAGACTTGAAGTTCAAAAAAGCCTCCTCTGAAATTACATTTTCTTCAGACTAGATTTTCCCAAAGTCCACTAGGGACTGACATTCAGATCCCCTCAATTTTCTGCTTGTGGTTGGCTTACTTAGTGACATATTCAGCATCTTCCCCTGTAGACACTGTCCTTTGTGGGGACTGAACCAGGTCACCACTCAYCAACTCAGGGAAGACAGGAGAGAAAGAAACTCAAGGCAGATCTGGGGAAGGGGAGGTGGGGAAGAAACATCCTTCAGTTTTCCATTAAAATAATGTGGTTTCTAATAGCAAAACTGTGTTGGTGTGAGACAAAGAGCCTTCCAAAAAAAGCACACAAATATCTCTAACTGAATCATYATTTAAATAATTACAAGAGCAGAAAGGGTTAGAAAGCAATCTTGTGTCACTCTAATTTACTGCTTGGAGAAGTAAACTTTTCTTGTGTTAGGATGGTTGGATGGTTAAAAAGTTCAATCATTGGTTATACATATTACAGCGCTGCCTTTGTCACAACAAATATATCTACTGACAGCCTAGAGGAAATCACAAAATCACATAAATTTGTCTTAACATGCAAAAACCCAAAACAACAACAACTACCAAATATTAAAAAAAAGTGCCACAGAGGACCAGATACTCCTGTTGTCAAGGTCAATGAAGCCTGTGAGCATCATAGGGGTGGGTGAGACATTAAAATCTCCAGGGATCAAGATTAAAGATGGTGTTAGAAGAAGCAGAATATTTTGTTCTTCAGCAGGAGGTTTAATGCCTAAGATGGTGCCCTGGCAACTGATGCAAAGCACAGAAGCATTAGGTAAGATGGAACTAAAAGGTAAAATGATAAGCAGGCAATGAACAATGAAATAAAGCAAGGAAATAAGATACTATATTTTCCTTGCAAGCATTTAACTACCCAAAGATCTCTGGAGGTGCCAATTCCTACTTCTCAACTTTTTGGCTAATTAATTTTTCCCATTTTAAAAGCCTCATTTTAATTAGCTCCCAAGTTGAGCTGCCATGAAGAGGTTTTATTTTCATTCTCTTTTTTCGATATGTAAAAAAGACTGACTTCAAAAGTACATACTCATTAAAAATAATTAGTGATTTAGATACCACTAAAATATATTCAAGGATACCGGAAAAATAAGTTGGGGTTTTGTCATAATTCAGTTGCTTAGTATCACAACAGGAAAAAAAAAGAGCCATATATTTAAACATAAAAAACCTTCCAAGTAGATTCAATCTTGAAGTCRCTAGTGTTTAAAGACAGACTCACATCCTTTAGTCAGACAATGGACAGGTGTTTACAACACTTAACACAAAACACTYCATAGTTTTCTTCATTACAGCTTGGAATTTCTCATTCCATAAAATACTGCCCAAAGAGGCATATGCAACACAGTGAATACCACAGCAAAATGTGGAAATGGCATACCTGACAATTTATTCCTCACATTTACACAGCTGTTTTAACCTTCAATCWGAATTTTCAGAGCTATAAGTAAGTACAGACCTTTAGATCAATATGTATCTGCAACACATTCACCTGTCAACAAGCTGGCMATTAGTGGGGATTAAAAATTAAGTCCATGAAATGTTATGTTACATATTTGAAGATTACATAGCAGTTTTTTTTAATTTTTGATGCCCGTCATATAAGCCTTGCCTTGCAATATGAGTGTTATCACAAATAGAAAATTAAATCAGCGAGACAGAAATTTCTATCTTTTTCTTTTGTATTCCCTAATTACATTATTCTATTTTATTATTATTTTAACATAGGAAAAGCCCAATAAGTATTTTTCTAGGCTGGATTGAACAGTTTGCTCATCAAGGAATAGAGCAGTCTTATGGAATTGAAGTGTATATCATGTAAAGAAATCTATCAAAGCAAATACAGGTTTAAACAAATACAGGTTCAACTTAAAATTTACCAATGCCAGGAACATAAAYGAATGCAATGCCTTTGATTCTGGARTGCAATGACACTGTTCTAGTTTACACAAACACATGATTTAACATTTTCTCTGTAATGCTGAGCTTTCTTGCTGGTTTTGAAAGAGAGGCATGATAGGACATCCCTATCAAAATATTTAGGTTATCACTTGATTCAATTCTACTTAAAGTCTASAGTTTTGCAACCAATTTACATTTAGCATTCATTTCTCATGCATGAGTTGACCCACTTACATATGCAGTAAATCCATGCCTTTGGGGATTTTTCTGGACAGCTTGCTTTATTTCCACCACACAACTCATTTTATTTTGTCAATAAAGTGAGCAAGGTTACAGTCATCCTGTCAAATTTATTTATTTAAATTAGAATGAGAAAGACTATACTACTCCCTGTGGAACTTCATGGAAAACTTTTTGAAACTTTGAGGCTACCAAAGTTCTGCTATCAACTGATTTCATATGAAAGCACTAATACAAAAAAAAAGGCAATAGTTAAAATAATTTCTTCTGTAAACTTATAAAATAGACTTCTGAAACCCTAGAAAAATATAAGAAACCACAACAATAAGCATCACATTATACTTGCCTAAGAAAAAGAGAAAGATTTTTTTCTAAGCAACCCTATAGAATAAAGCCAGATGGAATAAGATCATTAAGAAGCAGCTATGTAGGCGTCACATCTGCTTGCTTTGACTATCAGAGATCCACTTAACCTAAAATATTTCCCCCTGCATCTCTGAGGATTCACATTTGAGAAGCTTCATTTGAGGTTGCTTACCATCCTCACAGTGAGGCTGCTGAAAGGGAACTTTCCACAGGCAGAAATTGTCCCAAGGTTACATGCCATTCAAGTCCAAATAGACTTGCATGCAACAGAAAGGAATTTCCATTTTACACAACTTGCTAATGTGTTTCTTTCACACATTAGTAGCTTACCAGAACCTYAGTACAGATTTGCATATAGTGTTTCAGTGGACTCACCCAAAGGCCTCTTTGAATTTACACACCTAACACTCTTGTGGGCAGTATGACATGCAATAAACAGCACACTAACAGAGTTATAAATCCTTATTGCTAATGCTAACCATTTTTCCAAATGCAGTTATGCCTCAGGCAGGGATTTGTTTTCCAGCTTCTCAAAGACAAAATACTGCTATTTCTAGAGAAGAGTCATGCACCTTTCCACCCATGTTTCAGAAGAAGCAGCTTTATAACATCACTGATAGACTCCAATGCTTCTCCTGTTCTGGATCAGGAAGTTGACCTTTAGCAGGTGAGGACTGTCACCTCATTAGAAATATCTGTTTTAGTACCCCCATGGAATATGGCCTATAACTGAATTATACATTGCTGAAAACTGAACATCTGCCTGCTCAGCAGAAATTTAACCATAGTTTAAGTCATCTAAATTACTCAGTTCCACCTGTACTGACAGTTTCATACACAATTACTGTAATGACTATCTGGCATTCCAAAAACTAGCCTTCAAGTTGGCATTCTGGAGTCTAAAAATACTGTTTCCTCCTACATGTTGGAAGCTATTGTTACATAAATCACAAGTATTAAGAAAGAGAGACCAGAAAAGATAATGTGAAAAAGTTATGGGAACAGAAAGAGAAGTCGATGAATCACGAACACGCTGCTCTGGATTCTCAGTAGTCTTTTCCTCCCCAACCAACAACTGTAAAATTCCCTACCAAAGGCTGTGCCTCTCTCTACATCTAATAGGAGCCTACACAGAAGATAATGGTTTACTCTAGGTGCTACTTACCGTATTAGCATGAATAATGTCTGTGCTTTAGTTCTTCATTTAAATAAGGACCACACATCCAGATCCTCCATAATGGAGAATTCCAATACCTCCTTAWTTCTTGGACAACTCTGAAAACAATGCAAATGAATACAGTTAAAGTGAGAAAGAAGCTTTGATGAAAACTCCACAAAGAAGTTACATGTTGTTTCTACAACATTTTATGGTGTGTGGAGTATCAAAACATACAGTAAATAAACAGTAAATGAAAAAATATTAGAAAGCTGAATACTTGGTGACTACTGTCCTACACAGGGATCACAGCAAAAAGAAGTAATGAAGCCCAACAAAGCAGAAAGTCACAAAATATCTTCAGAATTTTTCCTGAAAGTGGAGTTGCATATGAACTAATTTAACACTSTCTCTAATTTTGCATATTTTGATAATAATCAGTAAATAAAGATTTTTCATTATTAAGTAGAATACACCTTGAGATTTCAAAACAATTCTCAAAGCTTTCTATTTTCTCATTTAGCACGAGTTCTATCTAAAATATTACTTACATTTCCTTAGATTCATCATTTCTTAAGAATGTGGTCAGTCATTTTTAAAATTTCTGAAAGCTTACAAAGTATAAAACCTATGTAAAAATCWGCAAAAAATACTCATGGTAATTGAAAATTAAGGTAATTCTTTTGCTAAGTAATTTCTAAAGCATTTATTAGGACTTTACAATTTAAGGCAGAATGATTTCTGAAAATCAGAAATCAAACTCCAACACAGAACTATTAGAAAGTCAAAGGACCTGAGGCTTTTCAGAATTTCCATTTCTATGAATCTACAAAAAACAAGCTTAGAAGATCAATCCACAGAAAGAACAAGGTCAGACTCCATGCATATATGTTCACTGCACAGGAGCACAGCAGGAACTCCACCTTCTTGCAGAGATACACTCATGTTAGCAATAGGAATGACACATTCAACCTTCTTGTTTCCAGACAGAAAAAATGCTGTTCAACTCAAATGATAAATGCTTAATAACATGAGTTATATACAGATATTTGAAGCGCAGCTGTGTGGAATTAAGTCTACAACATACCAAATAATGAATACCTCTTGGAGTTGCAGTTCATGTTAAATTGTCAGAGGGACCAAGGGCAGCAGAAGATCATCAGTAGCAGGATGCATCTGGCTGAGCACACATGCCACAGAAATGCAGCACCAGGGCATTGCTCAACAAGTGCTATCCCATCCACGTTAGTCAACACAATTGTCATACATAAATAAATACTTATTTTCCCAATGAAACAACAGCAAGATAAAAATCATGCTTAGGAATATAAGGGCTCAGGAATAAAATAYTGATTACATCATAAGCAGTAAAACCCCCTAGAACAGCAAAAGCTCTTTTTGCATACAATTTAAAATGCTTACCCAGTCTCTCCGTTGATGTGCCAAGGCTGGTTTTGTGAAATGCAGACATTGATGCTGCTGTTAATTTCTCTTGTTCCCTATTCTTCTCCTTCACTTGAATTCAATGGAGGGAAAAAAGCACTTAGAGACAAGTATCTGCAGGCTTTGTGCTGYGAATCCTACAAGTGGAGCTCTGGGCCATGTTGTTAACATCTTCTCCTGCCAATTTTCTCTACAATCTGTTTTGGCAATTTAAGAGATCATTTTATGTTTGAGCAAGTAAACAGACTGAACAACTATGCCAATAGCTTYCAAAAAGGGAGCCATGGCTCAGTGTCTGTCAGGGACAGTTTCTAATTGGAGATGTGCAGATGTGCACAACTACAGCAGCAATGCGGTTTGTGTCCTCCTTTAGTTGCTACTGAAGATGTATTTTTATCACATCTGAGGTAGTGCCCAATTTCCTTATCATTTGTGTCTTTG
Source organism: Cardinalis cardinalis (assembly GCA_014549065.1). NCBI lineage: Eukaryota > Metazoa > Chordata > Aves > Passeriformes > Cardinalidae > Cardinalis > Cardinalis cardinalis. The sequence continues at coordinate 926,491 of JACDOX010000009.1, read as the reverse complement.
TCCAGATAACAGGTGTTGAGTTGATCCAAATTATGGGGGAATTCTTGTCCTCCTCTGCATCCCCTGAAGCTGTATACATTTAACTGCAGATAGAATGCAACCCTTGATAATTGTAAGCCTCACACCATGCACCATATTTCATTAAAGACATTTAATGAAAACTAATACACAGCTTTTCTCATCAGAACCCACATACGAAACTTTTAAGAATGCTACAAGATCTTCATGCACTCTTTGCATCCAATAAAGGTTTCACTAACTTCAGTGAGGAGTTCAGCTCCTGATATTTGGGAAGCCACTCCCTTACCCCATAGAGGTGGGTGATTCAGTGACTTTCTCTTCATTAACTCTAATGTCCTTCCTAAGTTCTTCACCAAAATAGGATGCCTTGGAAATGTGTTTTTTAAAGCAAATTTAATCTGTTTTATTATTTTCATACTGTTTTCACTTCAGATACAACCCAAACCTACTGGAAAATGAGTCACAAGCAAATAAATGAACTGCATGACTTCATTTTGTTGTCTCTCCAGGAGAAGAAGGGCACAAATGTGTGGTGCTTCTTGCTCTTATGTGATTCGAGTTCGTAACAGCATTAATGCCAAAGTGAGGAATGCTTTTACATGGGCTCTTAATGCAATGAGCACAAGCACTGTGAAAGCTTCCATGCATCCCCCCAGCCATACAACCAAGCCAGCAACCTCTACTATCCAAGCACTGGCCTTTATCTTAATGAAAGCTTCTCACTCCATCAATTTGTATGGACACCTGTTTTCTTTTATACTTTGCAGACATTTACCAGAAACATATTTAAGAAAGAGCAACTTATTTCACATAGGATAAAACACGCTTCAAGTCATATATTGAGACATAAAAGTGCAGTGGCAGTAAGCTGCAGCTCATTGCTGCAGACTGCTGAAAGTGTTCCATTTCCCCAAAGAAAATAGTACTAGATTGAGTTTCTACTCCCTCATTTAGCCCTGTGTCGTGATAGACAAACATTTTTTGCCATCATCTTTATTTATTCTGTTCCTTTTGCCACCTTAAACTCTTCCATGCAAAACCATTTTGCAGCTAGCTTAACTGCAAAATCACCTATTAAAATACATGGAGCTGGGGTTTTYGTCATTTTGAGAATATTTGCATTCATTCTGAAAACCTTCTCAAAGTTCAAAATGGACAAAAAACACTACAAGTTCCTTTGACAAAGTGTACACATTTTTCTGTGAGAACAACATGCATTTTTATGTATTGACTACATATTTAGTGCCAAAATATGTTGCATATGTGCAGAATTTGGCGCTTAATGCTAAAAAAATCATGAGATTAAATTTCATTCTTATCTAAGAAGCATTACTCTGGTCCTGATTCCTCCATAAGAGTCATAAAATAAAGTCCACAAGTTTGGTGTAAATCTTCAGAGGAAGGACTGCTGGTGGCAAAAGAACAACCAAAATTCAACCTCCTTTATCTACCCACACTCCTTCCACTGCCTCCATGATTTTTCCTCACAAGATTTATATTCATAGCACAAGAGATTCTTTAAAAGGTCAGAGTAATGCACTAATATCCATATGCTACCAAACTTCATATCAGGACAAAAAAGATAATATTTTTAAAATATTTATGCTACTTAACATTTATTATTATAAAATTTATTTTGTTATTTATTTTCATCAAGGATAGCTACACAATTAACTGTTCTCACTTACCCCTTCAACAAAGCAGTTACAATTTTGGTTCAAATAGGCTCTTTGAGGAGTTTCTAGTACTTCAAGGTGAAATCAAAACTAAACTGAAAATTAAATAGATATATTAGTATTCTTCCATTTTTCTGTAAATGAAAATTAAAATTATTTTAGAATTATTAAAGTGCTTACCTTTCAGTGTCTTGAAATATTAATTAGATCCTTAGTCCATGATGTATAYTGACAAATGCAGAAACTGTGTGGAGGGCATTTCTATACAGGAGCTTTCTAATTAAACTGAAGTTGTGGCCTATGCAGAATTATCTTTCTAGGATATAATGCTATAAATTAATTATTTCAGTGTAAACAGAAACTAAACRCAACTTCTTTTATCATGCACCTTTTAAAATTCCATTTTACCCTTCAAGACTAATTATTTCTAATAGCGTCCCTGACTTAGAATCTCTGTCAGATACATACATAAAGTACACAACTCTCTACTGGATAGATTAAACCTATATCGTTAAGAACAGCATGTTTAGAAATGAAGAGAAAGTAGTCACACAGGCAATCACCMAGGGTAAAAACCTAAAATAAAACCACTTTTCTCATTTTAAAAAGATACTTCTGGATCTGAAAAGGCAGGTAAGTATCTTTGGTTCAGGAACCAGACAGTATCATAAATCATGGAACAAGATATTCCATTAGAACAGAAACTCCYTTGATCCACTCAAAAGCAGAGATGGGAAGAAAGCTCTTTCCCATGTCACAAAACTACTTGTTTTTATCATCTCCTTTTCCCACAACAGAAAACACAATGTGCTTTGAACAAGAGAGTGATAAGAGCATGCAAGAGAGCTGTGTCCTACTATTCTGTAGTCTGGCGTTGAGGGTACTGGGCTTGGGAGGTCTGAATGAATTTCTTGGCAGGCCAATCTCCCAAACTGAGCACCACAGGCCTGCTGCAGGGCGCTCTCTCAGCCCCTCCTTAGGGAGCAGACCCGTGCAAGGGATTAAGTATTCACCAGAACCTTGCTCATTTCATCTCCGTGATGCCTTCCAGAGCTACCCCACAGAAAGGAATCACCCTTGCTTGAGGAAGTTATGTAGGTCGTGAGAGGACCTAATTTACCTTCCCGGTCTGAATAAAAAATGCAGCTGATTAAAACCAGGGAGTCGCTGAAGCTTCCCAGATCCCAAATGGAACTCTTAATGGCCATGCTTTTTSCCACTCCAAAGAATACATTCCTCTCTCTCACAAGCCAGTAATTTCAGTTAGCCCCAGTATGAACATGAGATGAGCTTTTGTTCTCATCTTGTCTACASAGGAGCAGTTGCACGGCTCTTAAATTAACTGTCGTCTCCATTGGCCAAGGCTCCAGGAAATGAGCCCAAATTTTTCATCTCAAAGACTGGCCATCAAAGCCTTAACTTGTGAATGCTTTGGCAAGAATGGTWAATCTCCACTGCTGTGCAAAATAAGTATTTTTCGACTTTTTTCTTCGATAATATCCCAACCTGAAAAAAAGTTTTTTTTTCTTGAAAGTAAATAAATCCTATTATTTTTTTTCTGATCATACTTACATTGGGTGTCTCTGATGCCTTGCTGTTATTTTATTACTACAAAGAATCATTCAAAAATATTTTCAGAAAATAATCTATAAGGACAAGTTCTTGCAGCAGAAAAATGATCAGAAGAGAAGTCAAGACAAGTGAATAGTACTGATTCTGCATCTTTTCTAGTTCATACTAGTTCTTACCTATTTCATACATATCAGAACTTGCACTATGTATCACTCAATATTCCATCATGCAATAAGGTAAACACGCTACAAGAGAATGAAGTACAAATAAGTAACTTTCTTAGCAAAAATAYAAGTCAGGAAAAGTCTCATTTTTAAAAAACCCACTCCTGTAAGCTAATGAAACACWTTGTTTTGCTATTTGCYATTTCTTTGTCATCTTGCAGAGCATTGTCTTCCACATCTTTTCTTTTAAAACTCAGCATCAAAATTTTATCAGCTTCTAGAAAACTCTCTCGTTTGTTTTGCTAATTTTGACAGCCCCTGCTAAAAAAGAGACAAGACTTTTTAACTTATATAATCCTATATGTAAATAAAAAGTAAATTTAAAAGTTCCAAAAGTATTCTTACTTGATGACAAATATACTAAAAGAGCAAAAAGTGTCAGATCATTTTAATAAAGAAAATACTTTGAGCATACTAGCTGAAAGTTGGAGAGGTGAACACACATTGCCAATGTGCTGTACAAGTCCGTGGTATACAGTTACACACATTTCAAAATACACAAATCAGTCACCAAAATCAGACTGTTCACTCRCACAGACTTCATCAAAACCACCAACAAACACACCTTTTCTTAGACACACTATTTCTCCATCTACAATCACTTTATGTTGCAGCCACATACATTACTGATTTGTTCCTGAGTCCTTTTCAGTCTTTGTAACTCGGGCGTATCGGTCACAATACTGAACCCTCTTCCTTTGCTTTCTTCAAAGTCTCTTTTGTATTTTACCTACAGAATAGAAAATACAGAAGAACAGGGTTGTTTTCATTTTCCACAATGWGCCCCTAGCAATTTAGCATTTATTTTTAGTGTAAATAAAGCACTTGTGAAAGGCTTTCAGCCTTTCAAGGAGAAGCCTGCCTTTAWCCACTAACAGAGATAGACAGTAACTGGGCAAAATWTCCCAGTGCCCAAGCTAATGCCTCYTGCAGGGGTGCCACGGGCTCACCTTTATGAATACTGCAACTGTGGAAATATTCTCTATGGTCATTTTATTYTCAAACCACTTACCATAAACTATAGCGCTTACTCTTGGACAAAGAAAAATACCTATAACTAAATCTGGATATATACCTATAACTAAATCTAATACACAACTTCATGTTTCATCCTCCATTCATGATTATTCTACCAGTCTCTTTCCCAGCTGAAACATAAATTACACATTAAAAAAATACTCCAAGAAAAGAGTATTTAGAATGTCAYGAAGTCAAACCTTTATAAGTTATGGAATGGCTGCCTGTACAATCTTAATCTGTCCTTCTTGCACATATGCATTTGGATATTGTCTTTAATCAGGTATTCATATATTATCCTATGACAAGGCCCCTTGCTTTACTGTGTACACAGCAGAGATGGTTCCATAAGCGGTTGTGTCATTTTTTGGACCAGACTACTCAAATCCTACCATCAAAGTAGGAATTTTAGTTTCCTCAAAAGGTTTTATATAGCTCTCATAACAGCCATTAATCAATCTTCATATTGCACCCTGGAAAGTGGGAATGGCAATATCCACACTACTAGGATAACCTGCAAACAGAGGTAAAATAAGTTTAATTTCCAAAAACATACAGAGGTCTCAGGGTGTTCGCTCTCTGATTCATAACAGTTGAGTACGTTTAAATTATAGGCTTGGGTCAACTCTACAGATACCCAGTATTTCTCCAAATCAGTCTTRGGGTACCCAATTTCAACATAAAGAAACACGATGAAATCTTCAAAATCTTAAGCAACTGTTGAGCAACAGACAAAACTCTGCATCAATGACAGAGTCAGGACCCACGTCTCCACGGATGGATTCAGCTACCTTACCCATAACAACTTCCTTTTACTTCCTATACCCCCTGCTTTACTCACTACACACATCCAGATTTTGCAACACCAGTAGCACAGACAAAGMAGGATTCTCCTTCACACAGCTGATAACCAGAAAACATCCAGCACATGCACCAAATTCAAGKTTAGGCTTATTTCACAAGCAAGCACTTGATGTTACGACGGTGATGCACAGAAGAAATACCTCTAAATMACAAGAGTTAAGTTTGACAAGGCTATAGAATATATCTTGTCCTTCCCATCCTAAACCTCAATCAGTATGTTAATGAGTTTTGCTTTTTCTTTAATATAGCTCACATATAAGCCCATCAAACAAATCCTTGAGACACAGCAGCAAATTACCACATCAACAAATTYTTCCTGTGTTCCAGATGTAGAGCTGGCTGTAGATTTCACACAAGTATATTTTCATGCCACTCTGAGACAAAGGAAACAGACCCTTCCACTCAGGATTTTGAGCAAACCATAGGCTGATTGGCCCATGCCTTTCTGTTCATCTTCCCCAGGTTCAACCCCTCTGCAACTTTCCTTCCGTTTGACCACAATATTCCAGGTACCACTGYGTCTCATTTTGCTTTTCTAAACTAGTCTGGTCCATCTCTTCACAGCTKCTTGTTAAATCCCTGTACCCAAGGCACTCCAATATCCATTGCCAATTACCTCTCTTCCACCGAATGGCTCTCCATCTTCACACTGACTCTCAGGCCTCTTTAAACATACTGGGTGGATGCTATCCCAGGACTRTCTGGTGCCAGGAAAGAGGTCTTTGGAGTATCTCTGAACTTTCTATGTTTGGAGTCATACAAAACTTTATCCACATTGGACAGACCTCCATGGCCAAGGACACAGGACTAGCATAAAAGACTCCTCCATCTCAGCAAGCTTCAACTCCTTAGCCCTAAATGCTAAGACAACTGAGCTGTTCAACCACCCAGTTGAACCAACCRCTCAAAACAAATCAACAACCTGTCAATAATTCCAAGTAAGGGAATGGTCTCAGCCTTGGAAACKGCTGAAGATTTTGCACAAAAATTTCAAATTTGGCCTGAAGCAGCCAGCAGACATGGAAGTGTTCAGCCTTACTGCTTGAAGTTTACCAGAATTATGAGCCAGTGAACACATCTTAGAAATGGGTTCAGCCCTGCCAAAAAAAGAGATTACCTATTGTTAGAAAGAGCATTTCCTGTTATTAGTTCCAAATGTAGTAGCCATTAACTTCAAATGACCTTAATTCATCTTACGAAGGAACAGAAGAAGAGAGGGAGGAAACTAAATAGTTTTAACTTAATATTATTTTAATCCCTCAGTTAGATAAAAAGGGCTCCTACTGTCTATTAATAAATCACTTCACAGGAATAAGGTTAACTACAGTTCCCAGAGCAAGTACTTTGAAACCATTAAAAAAATAAATAATTTAAAATATTAGCAGAGTTAATATATGCATTATTGGATTTTGCTGCCTAACTTCAAAATATAAGTTTGAGTTATAAAAATCACAAAGTCGTGTAATGTTTCATGAAGAACAAAGCTCTGTGAAATGTGGTCCACTAAAACTCCTAGTTAGTGTAAGCTCAAAAGAAAAAATACCTCAGTTTCTAGAAAATTTTAAATAATAAAGATGTCATCAGTCATTTAGAACTGAGAAGAATATTCTGTACAGGAGCTGCAAACATCACTGCAACAAATTATTTAACTGTACACCATGGCTGCCTGGGATGGAGTTAACTTTCTTCATAACACCATTACAGTGCTGTGCTTTGTATTTGTACCCAGAACAGTGCTGGTAACATACCAGTGTTTTAATTATTGCTGAGCAGCGCTTGCCCAGCATCGCCCCCAACATCACCTCTGTGGGCTGGGGGTGCATGAGGGGCCGGGAGGTGACATAGCCAGGACAGATGACCCAAACTCAGATGACCAGTGGGATTCTCCATATTTTAAAACATCACGTGCAACCAAAGGAAAAGGGGAGAGGGGACATGAGTGATTAAGGCAACCACTATGTGTACCACTTCCAGGAACTGGATGGACATTGCCTGCTGATGGCAAGTGGAGAATAAATCTTTATTTTTCTTTGTTTCTAAGTGCAGTGCTTGCATTTTCCCCCAAAACCTTGACACATAAGGGGTTTGGGGTTTTTTTGTATTTTCTCCCTTTGTTCACTGAGGAGAGGGAGTGAGAGAGTGGCTTGGTGGGCACCTGGCAGCCAGCCAAGGTCAACCCATCACAAACTGAAACCCTGAAAATTTAGTTTTTAAATGGAAATGTGTCATCCCTAGTGACTGAATCATAAATGTAGTCATTTCCTACAAAGATGATTTTTAGTAACTCCTCACCAAAATCCCAGCCAGTGGCTCATAATGCTTCTCACTGGCTCCAAAATGCAGTCTTACAGATGCAGAGCACCCTCAGTGGTGTCTGCCCTGAAAAATTGATCTTCTGAGAGGCAATGTGTGGCATAAACATTAGAAATTAAACTGTCATAAATCACCATAAATGAGAAAGTTTTAAGTGAAAATACTTTATGAGAAGTAATTCTGCACAGATCCACAGTGAAAGGACTAAGTGATCCAACAGATCTTTCACAAATCAAACTTCTCAGATTTGTGACATTAGCAAGAGATCTTTGAGAKGCCCAAAGACAGGAATGTGTAAATCTACTCATGAGGTCAGCAYGAAGCAGGACATGAAGCATGAGCAGAGGGTCCATCTTGCTCTCTACATAAAATATTAGGCTGGAGAAAATGCTGCTCATGGTTTTTTGCTGGTACACTTGGCAGCAAAGCCACCTATTAGGGTAACAAGATTCATTTTGCCTGGGAAAAATACTCTGAAAATATAAATGGAGCATACAAGATTGATTCTACTCTTGGGGCTTTTGGCACCTACCYGTAGTCCAGCCTCATTTATGATACCAAAAGCAGATATCAGTTGAATAAACAACACAGGAGTACAAAAACACCAAAGAAAAAAATATCAGAGAAAGAATTCAACATGGTGGATTATCATGCTTTTCTCATCACTGGGGAGATGTGAGTAATGCTGACCTAGAAATATCATTAATTTCATCTTCACCTCAGAAAGATCTTCAGCCACTACACAGAACATATTAATTCCCCAAAAGCTATGGCAATATTAAAGCTAGTTTCCTGTACAGTTCCTTCTTCACTTTCCTGTACAGACCAGGTCGTTGTGAAATTCAGTCTCCTTCCTTATCTGATACACAGCATAACCCCACAGATTGTAACATCATCATGTCTCATGTCCAGCAAGGAAGGAATAAGCAGGTAGAATGAGAGGATGGGACCCCTCACACCCATATYTGCCCTGAGAGGAACGTTCATAGACCTACAGTCTTTACTACACCCTGAATATTTATGAATTTGTTCCAGTATGCTGTGTTTGAGGCTTGCCCAGAGCCATCTGCTCCTCCTGTGCCCAGCACACACAGCTACTTCCCAAAGGTCACCATCTGCTAATACACTGGTTTTTACTGACTGGCAAGAAATCCTCTCCCACAGTACAGGTCCTAGAGGCACATCTTGGCAAAGATGCCTGTTTGGCTCTGCTTCTTCCATAGACCACATAAACTGTTGGTTTTGCCTCAATTTATCTTACTTCTTACAAAATTAATGGCAAGACAGAGACAAAATTTACTCAGTAAATTAGGTTTTTTATGAACATGACTAAAACAAATGCTTACAGATTAATCAAATTTAAAGAACAATTCTAGACTAAATTCTGTAAGACTTCTTTGTATTTGACTAATCCTTTTTAGGGAGGATCCCAGGCACTGTCCWATCTGACAAAGCCAAGTTTCAGTCTTCATGGCGTAGTTTGTCTTCTGACACTGCCCACAGCTCTACATCTCAATAATCTTCTGCTCATATTAGAGGTACATGATATCCCATCTAATACCCAACAATGGTACCCAATGAGCTGAAGCATTACTTCTCCTAATGGCAGTAAAACATGATCTTCCCACTGTCACTCAGTTAGAACTATTTATCCACAGTAAATCTAAACAAGAATACAGGAATTGAGAAAGGCATATAAGGCAGACCAAACTGTCCTGAAAATTTCTACATGAACTGGAAGCTGTAGATTGGGTATTCCTTAGGGAAATCAAGGAGCCATGGACTCCTTAGAGGCCACTGATGAATGAGTTTTGCTATAAGGGGACTGCAGGGTTATAGATTTCATCACTTTTGTCAGATAAAGAAAAATAAAAATTCCCCAAGGCTGAAGTTTGCAACTTTTTCAAATGGTCCTTAGAATGCACGGTCATATTTTAGATTTTTTTCGCCTTTTATTGCRAAGAAAAAAAGCCATTTTCACAATTCATAGCTGAAGCATTCATCATAATAGTTGAAACTGAGAGAAGGAAGTTTCTCATTCAAAAGTAATGTAAAACTGGAAGTATCAATACTCCAACTCAACAAAAAGCCTTTGCAGYTACATGGAGTAAAAATTTCAAGTGCTATAGCTATCATTAAATATTCTGTCTTTCTACATACCTCATTCAAACATTGGGCAAGTCTGTCTGTGCCACCCTGCGAAGTACAGCCTCAGCAAGTCTCCGACCATCTGCAAAGCTTTGCACTGTAATTTCCTGAAGGTCTCAGCAGTTTTAGCAGGGAGCTACCGCTAAATAACAAAAATCTTGGAATCCATGTCAGAGCAGTTAAAATGCTGGACGGGGGCAAATTAAAATATATAAATAGTAGCTCTGGAGAGAATGTCTCTACAATGTGGTCTCTTGATACTGAGGATGATGCAAGTGGCTCAGAGAAAACGCATGGGCAAAAGCGTTCCATACCCCAGGATGTGCAGTGACAGGAAATTGGAGGCAGTGAGAGATCAGAAATTTCAGAATGAGAAAAAGATGGGAGTCCTCCATTTGGATGTATGACAACAGCATGTGAACAGTAGCTGGGATCCAAATAAAATTATGACAGAAGAGAGTGCAATCTGAAACTGTTTCAACAGGCTTACATCCAAACAAGTCAGCTAGGCTCCACTCCATCAAAAATCACTTCCACTGAAACTACATAGGTGCTTCTGCCCAAAAAATTATTTTTATGCTACTAAGTATGCTCTAAAGTACTTTGCGCCTTTTTTTGCTGTTGGGAAACTGAAAGTCAGTGAGATTCTACTCTTATCTATGAAAAAGTAACACTAACGTTTCACAAAGGCTGCAGGCTGCGCACGCAGAAAAGATGACACAAAGARCAGGCCAGTCTCAAAACAAGCTGATTTTCCTCCATGTACACCAGTGATTATCATCTGTCTAACTCGTGCAACAAACTTTACATCCACATTTTAGAAGCAGTAAACAAATTCTGTCTGGAACTGCAGCTGAGGAGATATGAGGTTGCAACCTTCATGASAGTGACATAGTGTCAGATCTTCTGTCCACTCCCTATCGCTTGGAATATGCTGTGTTTGAACTACTTTATCTCCAAGGAACAGAAGTCTGGGGAGGTGAAGGATCTCTTACTCTACCACAACAGAAAGAGATCTGACTTTACCATATCTCATCTCCAGGCAGAAAATGAAAGACTGATATATATAATCCAAATGTATCTTGATTAATTACTACAAATTTTAATACCCTCAAAAGCAAAACCACTGATAGCAAACTCCTCCAAACAGAATGATAATTATCCAACATAGCAGGAGGGTGGGAAAGAAACACATTTAAATGTCTCATGTATAGATTTGCTAAATCCTGGAATATTGCTTTTATCTCCAGGGTCTGAACTAAACATATAGGCCCTGTCTTGCTGTTTTCGTCACTGGGAAAGAGAATGGCCAGGCAACCACCAGGACAACTATAAAGTCATGAGCTCTGTACTCTAAAGGAAGCATGCAGTAAATTACAAGCATGTAAACTGCTATATGCCGACATTCCACAGCAGAGAGAAATACGTAGCTGCTGGTTGGCTAAGGCACCAAGACTGAGCTAGCAAGTCCTGCTGAGAGGCAGGATGTGCTACCTCGGGCTCAGCGCCACRCAAACCCCAGTCATGCAGCCTATAGCTGGCTCCCAATACCAGCAGAGCTCAGAGGCATCTGGCCACCGGGTACCAAAAAGATATTAACACATAAATGCACATCCACACAAAAGACAGGCAGCTATTCTGGGGGGGATTAAAAAAAAGGAAACAGCAAACACTCCCTTCCCCGAAAAGCCCCACCAAATAAAATCTCACAAAACCTACTTAATAAATATTCCAAATAACATGATGGTCATATTCACCCAAGGGAGAATATTCACACAAAGCATCAAGTCAAAAACTGAACTATAAAATACAGCATGGCATGTAAAGAAGATTAACCACAGAAGGGGATGTAAACAAGACTGACCTCAGAAAATTGTAATGCAGACCAAGGGCACAAGCTGTAGTCATATTCTACAAAAGGTAATCAAAACAAACRCTAATGGGCAACAGAAACTAGCACATGACATGTGAAGAAAAAGAACCTGTAAAACTTAAACGAACAACTGTCAAAAAAAAACAGGGACTGTTCACTGCTGTAGCAGAAGAAAGAAGCTGCAATTAGTCCAACTGAGAGATATCAGAATGCAGCCCAGAGCAAAGTACAGAGGAAAAGGAATGAAGTATCTAGATTTGAGCAATGCAGATGTGCAGGCACATAGGAGTCACAGGAAATAACGAGACACAGTGCAATTATACCCCCTGGCCTCTGGTAACAGCAAGCTTGGGATCTCTCTGCCACTCAGACACCATGTAGCTGGCASCTTTTACATTACTCACATTAGTAAATATGCTCTTGTCTCATTCAGCTACAGCTCCTCTTGTTTATTTGGTAAAAAGATGGTAAGGACACACCATCTCTTCCACAGAGTTAACAGATCGTTAATAGATGATTTGACTTTAGGTGTTCTTATGGAACCTCCTTACAACTATTTGTTGTGCCCCTTATGGCTTATTTCTCGAAAACTGATATATCAAGTGGGGGCCTGCAGTGCAACCCTAGTGACAAAATCCATGCACATTGCACACAACATGTGGTCCCTTGGCCRTATTAGTTATGGATGTCTCATGCAGTCAGTTCCTCTGTCCCTGTACAAAGGCCAGGGGAGAGGGACTACCTATCACTCACTTCCTCTTAACTGTAAGCAAATTCTGAAATCCTTATATTTTGTCCGCCTTCCAAGTTATCTTTTTTCCACTGAGTAATGAAGATAAAGCCAAAGCTATTGACGGCACTATGAAGCAGAGGGCTTTAGAAGGAGCTTCCTTTTCAAAAGTTAGAGGAAAAAAGGGGAAAAAAAAATAAAAAGAAAGTCCATAAAATTGGCTTCCAGTTAATACATACTGCTTGGCACCCAGAGATTAGTCCTAGTTAAAAATCTAGGCAGAATTTGACTGTAAACCCCGTTTTTTCAAGCCTAAATTCTCTCTTTTGTTCTTCGTAGTAAAGCAAGAAAAAAAGGAAGGTGAGCGTAAAATAATACATGTAAGAAAGGTAATTTCATGCCAGAAAATACATAGTGGGCCGTTCAGCCTTTTATGTTTAGATTTTCATTCATTTTCAACTCTGAATGACACATATGTCTAAATGTCTTAATAAATTTCAGCTGCAGAAGGAACAGACACAGAAAATACTTCATCCCAACTAAAATTCCAAAACTATCATAGGAYAAATGTTTGTACAGATGACTGAATCCCTAAAAATGTGAATCTTTGAAGTCCATTGGCAGAATCTCTTCGAGGGAATATGTAGGTAAACACCTATAAATGCAAATCGAATATTTRCATCAGCAGCCTCTCAAATAACATAACAACAAGTAGAGTGAAACTGTTAGACAGATAGGAAACCCATAAAATTTCAAAATTATTGCCACATGAACTGAGATCAGAATATGCCAAAGCTCACCAGTAAAATCAGAGTCACAACCTGGTTCTTTCTTTTTTTAACAAATGCCAATGCTCAAATCACCTGAGCACACAATTTCCAATATGTCCAAATCGTTTGTCTCCACTCCTAGAAAATGCTTGCACTGGTAAATCTCATTTAAACCTCATTTGCAAAGATGATACTGATGCATGACTCCACAGTCCCTGGCTCAAGTTCATACTTCCCCATGCTCATTGGGAATTGGACCCCAGTCCTGCCAGAAGTCACTGGAACAGAGACACAGGTTATCCTCAGCTCCTAACACTAAAGGACCCAAGAGATATATGTGAAAAAACTTTAGCCACATACTCAAGGTGAAAGTCCCCTAGAGAGAACAAGGTGACTTGGGCTAGTTTTGAGGCATTGACAGTAACAAGGAAATTGGGCACTCCATTTGTCTCTTATCTAAGTAAAATGGACAATAGAAATGCAGCCAGTTCCCTCTTTCCCCCCACCCCTCCTCCAACCAAAATCATTTGCTGCTCAGACTCCCACTTTAGCATCCTTAAACTGAGATCAAACAATTAAATCATCCTCCAAGCCTGGCCTTCAATTCTAGGATCTTCTTTTGATCCCTCAGCTGAAGCTTTTTACAGGTAGTTGGAAAATTCTAACTACATTCAGTTTATCCTTTAATACCATTACCCCAGGGAATTATTCAGATGGTGATACCTGGCTAGAAATTGTGGGCTTGTTGGACAAAAGGCAGATATCACTACACACAATCTCATCAAACAACTCACTTTTACAGTAAGTGGACAGAAAAGACATTTTTAGAGAACTCGTCTCATCCTGAAGACACTTGATTTTTTTTTTTTTAATGGCATATTTAAAACATCTTAAAAATACCTTAAAATGTAAAAATCGAAGTTAAAACTATCTAAAATACCTTTAGGTATCTTGAGACCATATCTAAAGATATCTTAAAGCTGATACATAAAGCCAGGTGAAATGAACCCTATCCAGAGCTCCAACACTCCCCATTGTTTTGTCTGTACTTTTCCCGTGATGCTGTATTCTCGTGAGCTACTTCAAAATAAATTCATGACCGATTTCCTAAATGTTCAGAATTCTAGAGCTGCACACAGATGAGTTTGGTGTGGGATCAGTTTTCAGACACAGAAACTATCAGCTGCATAGAGCCGYGGTTTTTAAATTGGGAGCTGAATCACCAGATTTTTCAAACTGTGCCTGTAGAGCAATATGTAAAACTCAACTAAAAGAGTGGTTATTTATGATGTGCAAAGGAACGAGAAGGGCAAGTTACCCTTTAAATACATCCATTATTCATTCCTACTGAATACACATGACTTCTGCTTCAAACAGCGAGGGATATGTTGTGAGAGATGCCCTTCTAATAAAAACAAGGCAGGAATGTTAGTACCAGAAGGTTCCCTGCAGGCTAAAAAGTGACAGTTGGCTGGGCTAGGATCAGAGCAAAAAGTGGGGTGTAGCAGCAGGGCCTGCTTATATTGAAAAAAATAAGTGTAAAGGAAAGAGTCCACAAATTCAAGGAATTACTCCAGAAATTAACTGGAAAGTGTTGAGGGGGGAAGGAGAAAAAAAAAGAGAAACACAATTGCTTCAGAAAAGGAAGACCAGGCATCCCAAAGGAGCAGATAGGGGCTGTACTTTCCATTTCTTAGCAGAAATGTTAGCTAGTAATAATGAGCAAGCAGTAGGGGAGGGAGGGAAGAGGAGAACAGTTGCAAATCACCCCAGCTGTAAAAACTGCTCCCTTTGTTAAATGGCCCTTAGTGAGTGGAGAGAAGGTGAGAATTTAAAGAAGGGTCTTTGTTATTTAAATGCTATCCCGTGTTCCTTTTTCAAAACTTCCTTAGAAATGTGTAATGAAAGCAACTATTTTTCAGTTCCAAGACATAGGCTTGAGATTGGGGTTTTTTTATTTACTGACCAGGGAAAACTAGGAAAAAGGTCATTCTTCTTATAAAAGAGACAAATTACAGTCCTATATCTGATACATCCTACCTTCTGGTTGCTTTTAGAGTTTTGAAAACATTACACAGATKAGCTCTATCACTACTATAAAGTCCTCTACTTGTGAAACAGAGACTGATTCTGTAAACTTTTTCATAATTTTCAATGCTGTTTATTTTTCTTTTTCGCCTCCAGTAAGAAGGAACTCATCTCCCCCAGTAAAACATAATATTTTTATTTTAGGGGAGGGAGACTAATGACAGAGACTGTCTGACATAAGTGATACAAACTCTATGTGACATTTGTATGCAAGGAAATAGACTAGCACATTACATCAAAAAAAAAACCTCCGAGAGATGCTAATTTTGTTGGATATTACATGRTTTGCATATTTTTTAGAGATTTCTTTATCTAGAAGGAAAAAGTGTCAGCCTACATTCAGCCAGCATGCTATATCCCCTTTTTAATATCTCTGGAAACATCATATCCAATGGGTAAGATGCAACAGGAATTTTGTTCTGCCCTGTCCAATTCATCTGTGCAGGGAGGTATATTCTACAGAAAACAAATACAGCTTCTGAGAGTAGCAATAGAGCCAGCCTGCACGAATCAAACATGCTGAATAAAAGATGCATTTAAATTTAATGTTCACTAATTGCAGAGAATTTCATCCAATGCCTACAGTACCCTGATGCGCCAGCATAATAAGAAAGAAACAAAACTTGTGGCAATTACACCATGTGCTTTCCAACACAATTATTTGAATTACAGAGATTAGAAAAAAGCTTCTCAAATTTCAAACAGTGATTGTCTTTTTCCTTGAAAACATTTAGTATTTTCGGCTGTGGGGAAAAGTAGCAGTTAGTTTGATCTTTAGGCTTCCTGTCAACGACAGTTCACAGACTTTGAGAAAGGGTAAATATTGCAAAATTAGTTCTAGTATAATACTGAAAAGAAGCCCAAAGAAAAACACTGTCTCTTCACAGCAGAAAAACCAGGAGAAGCTACGTCCTTGTCACTCCATCTCCCTCTGTAAAGCACTTTCAAATCATTATGTCTTGTTGCTTGAACAGACCATATAGGAGTAACTCTGGGCAGGCACTTCAAGGACATCATTTTCACCACAATATTGGTTTTACATTATTTTACTGTCACAAAGCTTAAATACACATTATAATTCCTGTCTGATGGAAAAACATGAAGGAGTATCTTCCATTCTCCCAAACATGAGAAATTTTGAAGGGAGGTCACTCTGATGTATTTTCTGTGAAAGGACTACTGCTGAACTGGTCTGTGTGTGCTATAATGGGACTGTGTCCCACCCATTGTAACCAGCAGGAACATGGACTTCTCAAAACCCAGTTTCAGCTGCAGTTATTGTTTGGAGGGATGTGCTCTGCCTGATGGCTTGCAGCCATCTAGGGACACCATGTTAGCAGGGAAGCAACCACTGGCAGAGCAACAGAGACGATCAAAACCTGCCAAAGGAAGGATGTCTGTCTTTTCTGACACCTGTARAACATTCTGGAAACAGGCACACAACACAAAAGGAAAGTGAGCAAAGAAATAGAGAAACCATATACTCAGCACAAGACAGAGGGTGCTGAAAAGAAAGTTCAGTGCTGCCACAACCACTATGAGATAACAGCAACAAGAAGGAATTATAAGAAATTTGTAGATGCAGGTACATTGTACATACAGCATTACAGACAGCTATTTGTTACACTGCTGAATAGCAAACCTATTATTGCTTTCATTTCCTCATCTGCATACAGCCTTCTCCTGATTCTTACTGATGGAGTGTAAGTTCTTTTCAGGCAGATACAGGTTTTTTTGTGTTGAATTTGTACAGCTCCTAGCAAAATACTCTAGGACTACAGCCATTAAATACTGCTGTAATTTGAGTATTTCTGAGAGCTGACATAGTGGCAGCTGTTCTCTCWGCCAGAATTCAACCAGGGTGTTCACCTATACTTACTGAGCCACAGCACCCAGGAGCTCATGTCAGTATTATTCAAAGTGTTTGGGGCCTACAGACCAGCAGGGTCCAGAAAATCCAGCTACAAAAAGCAGAGGAAAGAAGAACACGCAGAGGACAGGCAGCAGTTAAGTGAGGAGTTACACTCCACKCCCCGACCTAGACCTGTGTCAATATAGCGCACTAAATGCTTGTCTCAGAGCTGCATCAATGCTGACACAGGCACTGCCTAGACCCGACTTTTGAAGAGCCTGAGAAGYGCACATTCCAGCGGCTCGTCCGCCACCGCACACACGGCTCACACCGGCACATGGCACCGGCATGCGGAGCAGAGCGTGGATGAGACTTCCTACCAGAGAAATAGCAGTTTTRGTCAGCTTAGTCTAACTTCTGCCACTCTGAGCAAACTGTGCATTGTGTGTGCACTACTGTATTCTCATGTCAGTCCCAGCTCACACTGTCATGCCCCTGACAGCAGCAACAGTTCAGATTTGGTGGTCAGATCAACAAGGTATCAGATGGCAATCAGATGGCTGCACATCCAAAATGCCATGCTCTTCAAGGTGGGTCTTCCCTTGTTTGCTACACACTCATAATAACCCAAGAGGTGGGGAGAAGCATTTCTGGCAGATTCATCCTGCTGGATTCTGCTTGCAATGGGAACTCCTTGTCTCATCCTGGCAGTGCTGGTGGCTGCAGAGGTGATGGAGCAAGCAGTGATCAGGGGCAGCCCTTCAGCTTCAGCCTCAGTGGAGCAAGGTCTGCAAACCACGTGTGAGAGCCAGCAGTGTGGAGCTCCAGTGGGAGACCCAAGTGCTGCCATGGAAAGAGAGCATGAGATGGAATCACCAGTGAAGGAGAAGAACAGAAGGGAAGAGAATTTCAAGGAMAAATTTAAGAGGATTTGGGATCTTTTTCTGGCTGCATGAAAGAATTCTTGGGACCCTCAAAAAATCCTGGATCTGTCTCAGTAATTTTTGAAAGAAAAATGGAAGGGAAAATATATTTGGCATTGCAAGAATACCAGGTGGCTTCACTGTTTGGCAACCATCTGGTCTCAGTTTTCTCTTTGTTAGTAGCACCAGCATCAAATGAGACAGAAATAGAAAATGTTAACTTTTAAAATATACACAATTAGACAAATAATAGTTACATCAAGCAAAGGAAATCCAGAAAATGGAAAGCAGTGTGAAACACATGGCAAACCTTTTAAAAGAAAAAAAAAATTAAGGCATAGCCACTCTGAATTAGAACTAAATTGCAGCTAATCTAATGCTTGTAATATTGCACAAGAATTATGATATTTTTGCTAATAGTTCCTCTCCAGTTCCTCCACACACCACATAGTAGAAGAGCTCCAGAYGCAGCCAGAAATGTCCAGATTACAAAGAAGGCAACTCAGCATAGAAGAAAAAAACTAGATGAAGGAGGGAAACAGCAGCAGTGACAGAGCTGTAGGTGACCACAAAGGAGCAATTCAAAGGCCCACATTTCTTTATTTGTCAATTAACACTAAACTTAAAAGAAACTACAGCTGAATTTCACATGGAACTTTTTTGTCAAAGATAGTGGTAAGTGCTCAAAGAATTTAAAACTTCTCTGAAGCGTCATTTCTTTGAGATGGTGGTTATTGACACAAATGAAGATCAGTTATTTAAGCTATGAAGCCTATGCAAGGCTAATTTTTCAGATGGAAGGAGAGGAAAAACTATCTATCTTCAGGTTGATTTGCCTCCATGTAAAACCTCTTGTTTGCTTACATGCAACTACATGACACTGCTTTTGCACGTTACTAATATACTACATTTGCAGRAAGACTTTTGGACAAAGTTTTTGCTTTGTTATTTTAGAACTGAAAAAAAACACCATGTAGAAACAGAAAAATAACAACTATAGCAAACAAATCTAATTTGAAAATTAGAGAAGAAAGGCAGTTCAGTAACCAAAGACCTCCTGGCCTCTGCCACTTGACTTCATGGTCTTATTCCAGCTGTCAGAGAAAACAATAGATGAAAACACAGTGAGAAGATTGAATATTCTAAAAAAATGCAACAAGGTCCCATAAATGCCAACACATACAATGTAATCATTCCCACCAAAGAATAGTATCCATTTATCATGGTATATGTGCAGAAACTTGTTCTCACCATCATATTGTGCACTAAGATTAAACACAACTCTTGACAAGTATCTTGATTTTTTAATTATTTCTTTTCATTAACTTCTCTTAATTTTTAAACAGTACTGTATTGGGAAACTTGCTTTGCCTATTTCCACCTGCCAGTCAAATTTCTGACAAATACTTTACCCTCTGAAATTTTTAATTATGGGTAGATGCCAAATGAAGTTTTTATCAGTTCAGCCTAATGAGGGGAGTCCCACTGAGCACACACGGAAGGACACACCAGGCACAGAGTGAGAAAGAACCCACAATAAAGATCAGGAACCCTGGAAATGCAGAGATGTGGCCACTGGGCAGAATCCCMACAACATCCATGGGGATTCCAGTTCAAATCTGCTACTGAGGACTCTGCACTGGCATCTTTTTCCCAAAGCGCTGAAGTGGTAATTAGAGCACCATAGCCTCAATACCCTATATAATCTATTCAAATCACGACAAAAATAACTACACTGTGGAAACACGGGTTAACAGAAGATCTATGATCCCGTATCTTCTGAGCTCCCCGTCACTTTGCTAAGTGAGTAAAAAATTCAAAATTACACCACAGAAAATACATGACTAAGTGATGACACAGACAGCACAGAAAAAGAACTGAGAATTTCCTGAGAAAACATCATCTCTTTTTCTATTCTCTTTAAGAGTCAATATAAAAGATATTCCAGTTTTAAGGGAAAAAACTAGACACATATTTCTGTTGTCATAAYTGTTACTAAATACGTCAAGACTTTAAACTAAAGGCCCTATCTAAATTGTATTTTGGCAAGAATTTATACACTGTCATTTTGATAACATGGAAATAATTGATACATATCAAAGGTGGAGTATTTTACAAAAACTCCCTATTATGAACACTTAATATCTTAGAATTTCTTCCTTCTGTTCTCTTTGATGTGATAACTATTAAAAGACTATATGTACAAAAATTCTTTACAAACTGTTCTGAAACAAGAGGCATGTGATTCTCTCAAAACTATTCAATCTTGACATTATTTTAAATGTTGAGAGTAGTTCGTAAAGAAATTAGGCTGAATTTCAGAAACAAAAATGTTTGAGTTATCACAAATATATTTGTTACCAAGATGCAGAATGTTACTACAGTGTTTTGGCTTAGGAAAGCCATTCTCAACTAGCTGAGTATYGCTTTTTTTAAATGTCAATGAGTATTTATATCACAGTTTATCATACTCATCTACAACAGTCTCTGTCTCTTTAAGAGTAAAATGTATGAATTTAGTTTTTTCAGGTTTATCTATAAATCAACATAAAGCTGGCAATTTTTACTAGGAAGGCAGGAAATCAACTCAGCAAATATGGTAAACTGTTCATAATTTCTGTCATTAAGTGTAATATATAGTAGTGACTGTCCACATAAACTATTGCAGATGTCATAAACCAGGCTGAGCAACCAGCCTGGTAGTACAACAGTTTTCTGTAACATTTCCCACAGTTAAATCTTACATTAAGACACAAACAGATTCAAGAAACTGTACCAGCTGGTGGAAGGAAAACACAAACAGATCATGTTCTGTTTTTATTTGAAAAGGGAAGGTGGGGATCAAGCATCTTGTACTTTAGCGTTCTTCAAGTCCTTGCCTACTAATTAAATTCAGACACTGACCAGTGACACATTTCAGTTTGACCTCAGCCACCTAAYGCTCTGAAAAGAATGTACAGGCAAAAAGGTCAAACAAATTCCAACTTACTTTTAACTATAGCCTCAAATCCTCTGTGAACTCCACACCACATCTTGCTTCTTTAAAACTCATAAAAAGCTTCAGCAGAGCCCAGAGAAACACCATCTTTCCCATGAATCTTTTTATGATTCCTTCAGCTCAACCAAAGCAATTCCGTGACTCCAGTAATTACATACACATCTTACAACCAAGAAAGACTCAGTAAGCAAAACAGGACACTATTCTTCCCCCTCAAAAAAAAGGCAAAAATTACCCAAGCACAGTATATATTATCAACTCCAAAGTGATATACAGCCCTTAAAGTTAGCGCTGATTTTATTGAGAGTTCCATAACTAAATACACATAAATCTGGCTTTTAGGTCAACCCGTTTCTTTTACCATAGTGCGATGGAAGTGCCAGGTGCAATTCTAGCTGATTCAGCTGGAATTTCTGCCAGGAATTCAAGGGAGTATACACAGCTACAGATGCTCAACCACATTTTGAATTAATGCAGTGTATGCTTTTCACGTGCTTAAGCTGCTCTGCCAGCCACTGCAATGGAGACGGTGCCACAATCCCAAACTCACGCTTCCTGCTTCAAAGCAAATACTGCCAGATGTGCTACCTCCATCCATACTGGGATGCACAGGAACTCTAGATGAGGCTGAGAAAGGCTTCTCAGACCCCTGCTGAGCCATCAGTCACATTATTAGCTGACCCTCAATGTGGAGAAAGCAGAAGGCAAGAGCAGYGTTTGTTCCTGGATACCTTTTAGCAACACCTTCAGAAATAACATCTATTTATTATTTTTAATTTGCTGAAAACAATATAGACACATGGTAAAACCCATGCTTAAGAATGATAGCAATTCTTGTAATTCACTTATCCAATTCTATGTCCAAAATGTACAGGTTACAAATGCACATGCAACACTTGATCTGCCCTTATCAGGTGGCAGAAAGCACTCCTCACAGCATTAACTAATTACAACTATAAATTATATTCACCACCCAAAACCTAACAGCAAAGAGGTCAAATAAGCCAGAAACACTATGACTATTTTTAATACATGTTAAGCCACAGACACTTKAGAAAAACTGAGTGAATAACACAAGGTGGATTTAGCTCCATTGTAACTATTTCTCCAGTTCCTATCACATTAGCATACAATTATCACACAATAATTAGCAACAACAGAAAATATCTTCTAAAAAAGTCTGTTTGCCATAATTTTTCAAGGCCCATTTTCCCAATGTCTAAAAGTTTAAAGTTTTTTCTTCTTAACCTCTTCTTTTTCTTGTGTTCTCTTACTTTTTTTCTTCTTTTTCCTCTCCCCTCCCCCCCTAACCCATCGCCAGAGATGGAGCCTTTTTCTTTACGCTCATAATCAATCCTCCCAAGCTGGATTCCACTGCATCTTGACATAACAATCAATTACTTTCCACAGCCAAGGGTTTCCAGAGAAAAAAGAGTCCAACATAAAGCTTTCCTTATTTGTTTTACAAAAGCAAACATGACCCTTTGAAGAAAATTTTAGGGATGAAATGGCTATGGGTTTGATAGATAACTATGTCATTTGAGTACATGCAAAATTCTTTTTAGAAGAGATCAGAGAAAAAGTTAAAAGACTGAAAAGGATGATAAGGGGGAAACATAAAATGAAGGGYAGATCATTAATAGAAGACCACGGAAATGAAAGAAAGTGAAAGAAAAATGAACAAGGGGCAGGACAAAAAAATTTAATATAAAATAAACAACAGATACACTATGTTCAGAATGTTCTCAGTAGCATTCTCATTTATGAGTACAGTTTCCCTTGTCTAATTCACAACCCAGGCTTTTATTCAGTGAGTCAACTGCCCCCAAGATTATAGAATAAAGAAAATGGGATAATAATAGGGGTAATATTGTGATAGCAAATGTTTAAAAGAAGAAAGGAAGATCCAAACCCCATGGATTCACCCATTCTTAGAAAAATTCAAGCACTAGTATAAAGATTCCTGGCAAAATTACTAYCTGTATACTGCCTAATACCAGCAAGCTAAATCTGAAATCCCAAATGACTGTATTTATAATGCTGAACAAGAAGACAGTGTTCTCTTTTCTTCCTACTTGTCAGCAAAAAGCCATCAATATGTTACTTCATAACTGCAAAACATTTTCTCACATGCTTATTTTGTTATATCCTGAAACACAGGAGGTCAGTACTGCACTATCGTAACAGTTTTCCAACATCAGCTGCCACAGAWTTGAAGAAAAAGTTTTCTTATTTTCAAACATATGGTCTGATATCTTTCCCAGGAGGGAAGAAGGCAACAGTTAACCCTCTTCCTTGTTCTTTATTTCTATTTTGTTGACTAAAACAATTTRGGTTTTTTTTAACAGTTGCTTTAATCTGGGGGATTTTTTTTCCTTTTATTCCTTTCTGAAAGACTTCATCTTGACCCTTGCAGTTTTTAAATGTCCCTGCACAATTATTGTGCTATATCTGCATAATTCAGATGTTTTAATCCAGTATTCTTTTGATGAAGGACAGAACTTGAACTATTTTCCTGCTTCAGTTTGTGTTTTAAAATMAGACAAATGTTTACAGCAGATATTGTTTGTGGAAACATATGACTGTCATGTAATTACTTTGCCACAGCTTTTGCTTTTAGTTTCTCCTATTAATCCATGTAAAGCTACACTTTAACAAATGGGCTACAATAAATGCTCATCATATTTTGAAGGAAAAAAACACCACCAGGGAATTTTTCCTCATGACACTCTCTGTGAACTCCAGTGAACTCCTCCTCCCACTCCTGACAGTATTTGTATGATGGTTTTTGTTGCGTTCTCAATCTGTGCCCTTTGAACAGTGTTATCTTGTGCTGCAATCCAAAAATCAATATGTATCTATCAATATCAGGAATATAATTTTATTTCCTGATTTTATTGACTCTTTCAAAAATTAAAAAATAAATCTTTTTAAAGCATCATTTGAGCAATTTCCCTTCAAAGAAATAAAAACCAGCTAAAACAATTTTACATAAGCAGTAAYAGAAAAATATACACCTACAACATAACCCCTAGGAGAGCTTGCATCCTATTTAAGTTYTAAAATTAGACTATTTTACAAGGCAGAAAAAAACTTGGAATTTCCACTGCTGTTTAAACACTAATATATTTCAACCCAAAATGTCCTTGTCCCTGAGGAATATCTGCTAAATACAAGAATAACTTGGCTAAAGGAATTAGCCAGCATCACAAACAACACTTTCATTGCTCGATGCTTATTGGATATTATTAATCAATTATAAAAATAAGAACATTTTTCTCATTTTAGAGATCACAGAAATAGGAAAAGGGAAGAAACTAAATACCCCAGTTACCAGAGCAGATTTGATTTATATCACTGCTTACTGAATCGTATTTCTTTTTCATTTTTAGGAAATCTAGTTTTAAAATCCCATGAAATCTAAACAATGGTATCTTATGTATTTATAACACTTCAGCTGTGTTCAGAAAACTATTTTTTAAAACTATCACCAAACCAACAGCCTGCATTTCACAAAAATCATTGCAAAGCAGCCTGGAGATCATCTCATCCWATCTTCCGTTGAAAGCCTGGATTTAGATCAGGTTATTGGGGCCCTGTCAAGCCAAATTTTGAGGTTTTCCAGCAAGGGAGATTTCACTACTTCTCTGGGCAACTTATTTCAATGGTTAGTTGTTTGCATGGTGAAGTTGGTTTTTTTCTTACCTCCAGGACAGAATTTCTCCTGAAGCAGCTATTTCCATTGCCTCTCCTCCTACCATCACGCAACCTTGGAAAGAGAAAACCTCCACTTTGTCTGCACTTATCTTTGGACATGGGAAGACTGTGGTTAATTTTCCCCTTAGTCTTCTCCTGAGGCTGAGAAAGCCAGTTTTGTCAGCCATAGCTCAAACATCAAGTTCTCCCTCCCTTTTAACATCTTCATGGCTCTACTGTGGCTGGCTGGGATGTAATTCACTTTCTTCACTGCAGCTTGTATTSTCCTGTGTTTTCGATATGTGACCAAAATAATGCTCAGAACACGTTAATGTCCYAGCTGTTGTTCAACAGCAGTTTCACAGCATGACTATTTCTCAATCTGCACCCTCAATGAATAGACTAAGAGTGTGAAACGGTTTGGGAAGGGACAGAAACAGGCAGCCATGTCAAAATACTACTTTTAAGATGTCACCTTTCCCCTCCACAACACCCAAGCATATAATACCCAATTTTATGAAGAGAATTACGCTGACTTTTACATTCTAGTTATCTTAGTATTGTTTCTTCTAATTACTCAGATGCAGGGGCCAATTTGTATCAAAACTACAGAATATGACAATTAAAAGGGAGTTCTTTGTGGAACTCATTTGGATTTTTTTTTATTTTTGAGTTACAACTTAGGGCAGAACATGGTTTTCAAAAAGCTATTACATGACTTAGAAGACTTGGTCTCAAAAGGCAATTTAATATTTTGAATTTCTAGGACTGATTTAAATATTAAGGTCTTCCATTTGTGACAAAAATACATTTGGCTTAGGCACGTGGGGGAATTAACTCTTGGTTTGGAAGTCAGAATGTAAAGGAGCTGGAATAAAAGAAAACCTTATGCTTCATTCCTCATAACTTCAAAGGTTACCAAGCACTGTTTTTATTTCCATGGAAGTTCTTTCACCACCAAAAAGGGCAGCTGGTAGAATTGATAGAATGCAACCAAAGAAACACAATCTTTATTCGTTTCCCACTTTCTATTTTCCTAAATTTGCATCACATAAAATTGAAAGCTTGAGGCATTTGCCTCCTGCAGCTTACAGGCAGTTCCCTACAACTAGAGAAGTAAAAGGCAGCCTAGGCTAAAAAGCAGGTCATCTTAATAGACTGTCATAATCTTGCCATTAGGTCATAAACAGCAGATTTGGCTGCTCTACATACAGTGTTTCACCTTCCTATCCATAAGCTGGAGCTCTGGAAAGTTACAGGCATCCAAGCTTTCATCAGTTTGTGTTACAGTGACTGGAGAGATTCCAGTAAAAGAAATTCAGGTACCACCTCAGACCAGATGGAAAGAGGCCCTGGAAAGATGCAGACCTATTACAAAGGATGACTGCAAAGCTGAAGTTCCAAAGGAAACATTTTGGCTTTGCAAATAAATTTTACTAATTTCAGAAGTGGAAGCTTCCCAAAGACAGATGAGAACACAGACAGGAAGAACTGCTCCTGTTTCTGATTTGCTGCTGTTATCTTCAAAAGTAACAGAGCACAATGAAAAGATGGTTCCTGAAACTAGGGAACAGAAGTATAACAAATTTTGTTGCAAGGTGTTCTCAATTGTTTTCCACCAAATCTCAGATCAGGCACATAAACAGGACAAAAAATTACAGCTGAATGTGAGATTGACATTATTTGGAGTTCAGATGAGGAAGACCGAGATGGTAGAGGAATCTCAAAATGTGCCAAAACAGCCCTTTGCATCATAATGATCAGGTTTGTAAGTGGCACCTAACTATTTGGCAATAGCCACGAGTTATTTTGCATATTGTCACATGGGGTTTTAGRATTTTATTGGGATCTGGACAGTGATCATGCCAAAAGCAATGGGTGATTTAGTATAAACGGTGTGGGTAAGAAGGCAGCCTGCTTTCTAGGTGTTACCCAACCAAGTCTAAGAAAGAACTGGATATCCAGRGAACATGGGGTTAACTCCAGCACTGTAAATGGGATTGGAAAAAGAGCCTTCTGAAAGAAAGATTAGGACAGGGATTGCAATGCAGCCACACAAGGGAATCATCAGCAAAACTACTTTCATGGAGGAAAAGGAAAAGAAAAAAAACAGGGGCATTTTGAAAATACAGCAGTTAGATCTTTCACTTGTACTGGATTTTCAGAAGGGCTGATTTTTCCAGCTTTTTGGCCGCTTGCAAGAGCCCAAAAGGATCAAAGCAAGATGTTGTGCTGACTCTGGCAGCCACGGTGACAATTGCAGCTGCTTTGAAAGAGGAGAAATTTAAGTTGTGTTGTAAGGAGATCTCCAAAGGTCTCCTTGAACTCTATTAGAAAGCAGGGGAATGGTGTTCATGACACATCATGTGACCTCAGGCCTCAGTGTAGTAATCTATACACAGTTAACAAARGACAAACTTCAGCACAAGAATGATTCTTTTCTCAATTTAACTCYCCTGTTCTCATATTAACTTCTCCTGCATGTACAGGTGAGCTCTTGGCACTGTAATATTAATGTGGCACTACTGCATTGGGTTCAGCACGTGTTACTCTACAGTTTGTAAAAAGTGCTTGTTTTCACTTGCACTAATTCACAAAATTCAGTAATTGGCAATAGGTTGTTTCTAACAGTAGTGCAAATTAGCAAGGTTCCACTTAATTTTCTCTAATTACTGGACTGAAAAGGATGATCGTGTACATTGAGAGATAATTAGCTAAGTGGGTATTAACCAGGGGTTTTGTGTGTGAAAATCTCCAATCATTCAACTAGACACTGACTAAGGCATTTCCTTTTGAGATAGATGTTCCAAATGAACCCCATTAGCTCCCCAAAGCTGCATGGTAACAGCTGGAAATCAGCACAGGCAACACTCAAAGAAAAATGGGCCTGAACAGGAGCAGCTATTCCCTTCTGAATTGGACTGCCTCAGACTAATTGAGAACAACTTCACTGGGCTGACAGAGCCTGTAGTTCCAACATGATAAAAATGATGTTTACACTCCCCAGGGGTACTGAGTAGAAGTCTGCCTTCTTGCATAGGAAACATTAGCAATTGCATCGGTTGCGAAAAACAGCTGCCTGAGCACCCCCTCCCMGCCCAAAAAGACTCACAGAGGCTGTTAGTTCAGAACAGTAAGAACAGCCACACAGTCAAACAGAAAACATGCACAAATGACCAGCACTGGACTAAGCAGCATACGAGCAGGCAATGCTATGGTAACAGAAATCAGAYTTAATTGAAAGCGAGCTAAGAAAGAACTAGGGCAATAACCTCTGCCTTTCAATAGCATACATTCCTACCGTAATTGAAATATACACAAAGCAAACACCCCTAAGACATAATATGCTTCAGTAATTTATTTCCAAATCAGGGTCAGGACAGTAGCTAATATTTGTTTCATTTCTGCTGCAAGAACATGTGCCTCAGAGAAAAAAAACTGGTAAGTAAGAGAAGATAGGATATAAAGCAATTGTAAGTCACGTGTTTGCTCTGATGTGCTCTTTCAAATAAAATATCAAGCAGGAAATACATTTCCCCAGTCCTTCCTTTCCTCTCCTAGGTGAAATATCTTTCTATTCCCTTAGACAGACAACATCTCATCATTGCTGTTGTAGCTCATTACCAAGGCAGTAACAACAGGCAGCTACTCTACCATTTCCACAGCAAACATGAATCAGCCTGGTAAGCACAATGAACCTCAGCCAACAATTCAGTACAGAAAAAGAGTTTGCAGATGAATAATTTGCTGCTGTCATCTCAAAGATTACA
The DNA here is from genome assembly GCA_014549065.1 of Cardinalis cardinalis. Classification (NCBI taxonomy): domain Eukaryota; kingdom Metazoa; phylum Chordata; class Aves; order Passeriformes; family Cardinalidae; genus Cardinalis; species Cardinalis cardinalis. The sequence goes on along the minus strand of JACDOX010000009.1, from coordinate 897,956 downwards.
AAAAGGAAACGGTCTATTTATTTGTAAGGCAACATTATTGATAAATGTCCAGTTTAACCCTGGGATTATATTTGCTAACTTTTTTTCCCTCATAGTGAGGAAATTCTAGTATAAAACTGCATTTAATTAGGTTTTCCTTACAATATTAGTATTTATAATTTAATAGCAAACTGTCAAAACAAAGGCTATTTACTTGACCTCTTCGGAACTGCATTTCTGAGAGACTTGTAATAGCATAAGCATACAACTGAAAAAAATAATCTCTAGTAAACCAAATATCCAATAAACCAAGAAGTTCCTAGCTGATATTTTGACTTTAGCCACTTAACTATGATTCCAAGAGAAGGCTTTTGCTGTCAATTTATTGACAGACCCCATGTCYGCATTGCTCCATCCAGCCTCAGAGAGAAATCCAAGACACTGAAGTGCTTTTGTTTAAGTCACTCTGCAATACAAAATACTCAGCTGAATAAATTCACTTAGCTGAGGACCCAYAGCAGCAGCTACACTGCATCTAGCTCCCAAGCAGCTACAGATGACTACACCAGACAGAGCAAGTTCCTGGCTGTGACTTTATACTGTCAGCTTGTTTCAGCAAAACTATACTGTCCTGTGATTTCAGTAAAACTCCAAGCAATTCCCATCAACAGTTTGATTCCATCAAACCCAARGTTTTGGAGTAAAGAGAAATTAATGAAAAAATAAAACCATGTTATTTTAAAACTAAATGTGAGCTTCCTTCAGCACATATTAGAAACAAAGCTGACTATTATTGAAACACACCATTCTAGCCAAAAATCTGTTTTAATTGCATTGAAGGCAACATTTATAGGCATTAAAAATAACTCAGTGGACTAACATCCTTCAAGCTTACAAGATTTACAGAGTCAAAAAGCATTTTCTAGGAATAAGCTAATCAGTTTTATTTATTTTATATTGGAAGGATTAAAAGTTAAGAAAACTAATTTTCCGTTTATAAGGTTGATTATTTGCCAGTGAAGAAGTCCCCAAAGCACATGAACTCTTAACTAGTAAAACACAATTTTCTTGCAAGTAGACAGAAATAATGAATCAGAAACATTTAGACAGTCCAAGAATTTATGCTTGTAATAAAGCACTAAACAAGCAAAAATAAATAGAAATGCCTGTTAAAACCATTTTTAAACATCYGCTCCTCAACTCATTTGCAGCAGGCCAGGACTTCCTCCAGAAAAGYGTTCAGGTTGCATATCTCTGCTCATCCTATGCTTCGATTTAAAATAAATCCTTCAATACCTATGGTCCACCAGGAAGTTTCTTTCCATTATTTCTGAACAAAAGAAAGCAGCAGAGGTAAAACATTAAACAGAAGAGGTTTTGCTGAGCCCTGTCACCATGCTTCTCGGAACAAGAAGGTTCTGTATGGTGCTATAAAATAAGATGATCAGCATCATTTTCCACAGCTTGCTGGTTCAGGACAGCAGATGAGTTTTTCACTAGACTTCTAATATGTCCCATCTCTTTTCAGTCTTTTTTTTTTCCTTACATTTGACTCCAGTCTCCTGAAAAGCTAAATTTGGTCTAGTTATCATTCAGTACTCAAACACTGCCTTCTATGTAACCAGGCATCARGTTCTACTCTACTTTACCAGTCTTTATCTGAGACAGCCACGACATTTTATACAGCACTAAACAGTAGGCAGAAACAGGCACTTTTAGGGGCACTGTTCATACAACCTTTTAGATATTCTGATCCAGATCATTTTACACCCCAGGTGGCTGAATAATACTACCCTATGGCCTTGGCATCTACAAAAAACAGAGGGGATTTTAAAGTTTTCACCCACTAAGATYTACTATCAAAACACATATTTGTAACTGTAACTCGTTTGGAGCACAGGGGTGATGGCTCCCTGGAGTCCTGCCCTCCACATCCCCATCCCTCAGCTGCTCACACACTGAGCCCTGCCACCTCTGGTGCTGTGCACTGCTGACAGCCTTCCAGGGCAGCAGCTCCATTTTTCATTGGTATCACTCATTTCAAAATATTCCAGCTCCTGCATGCTCAATTCACATCTCGTCACAAGAATTTGTCAGGTTAGATAACAAAGCAGAACTAACACAAGCAAATGCCAAAAGCAAGAGCTGGGCTTTAGGGTGTAAAATAGGATGAGAGATTGGAAAAGGATGGAACTAAACTGAAAGAGCTAAATTTAAAAGGATGGAAAAGCAAGAGAAGCTTCTGTTGCAGAAGCTGACGGAGAAAACAGCAATATCAAARGACGCCAGTGTTCAGTTTAGTCCAAGAGGAGTGACCATGGGCTCAGGCTGTTGGCACAGGCCACCATGTTCACAAGCCATAGTACTGACAGTATAAGGATAGACATGCCCRTGATGCACCAGAAAGCCACAACTCAAGTCAAATACAACATTATTTGATTTTTTTATATTCTCCTCTTATACAGATCAAAGCATTTTCCTTTGATCAGAACAAGCAACATAACCTATTTCCCATTTATCTCAAATGGTGCTGCACCATGTGCCCACCCTGGCTCTGTGCTAGGTGTTTGCATTCCAGCTTTATCACCCGGGCACTGGACCATCCTGTCCTCAACACACATCCCTCTTACTCCCTTTCTTAACAGGAGTGAGCAACCTGGACCTTTCTTCTGACCATGTTTATACATTTAAGWTCATATCAACAATTATATGACTGATAAATATCCTACACTATGAAAAATGTGCCCTACACTGGAGAAATATATGTGTAGCTTCGTTCACATTTACATTTCCCAAAGCTTTAAAGCAATTCAACTATATTTCCTGAAAAAAATTTAAAACAAGAAATTTATGCTTCATTTTACTCAGTAAAATTATTTTCATTTAAGAAGAATTCAATATTTTTAATTCACCAGATATTAGAAAATAACATATTAAATGTAGATATATTTATATAGAAGTGCTTACATTTTAAACTAACCCCAACTATAACTACAAAATAAATTTTTGTCATTACTAGCAGTAAGTGACAAATTTTTTGGCCTCTTTTCCCAYCTTTTTTTTTATTAAAACATCCTATGCATTTCATCTCTCAAAATTTTGAGTCTAGTAAACTACAGAAAAAAAATAAACCTTTGCTTCAAGGAGTTTCTAACATCAAATCCTTGCCTCCTCCCCCTGAAATGTTTCCACCAAATACCTTCCAAGTTCTAACATTTGGTGCAATTAAAGCATTTAGTATTTTCTTCCACTTGCTTTATTTTGAGCTAGGTTAAACATTATACTAATCCTGCTCTTTTTCCTTTCTCCTTTTTTCCTGACCCTTTCACTTGAAAGCCCATCAACATAATCTCCTGCAAGCATAGCACTACCTGACAAACTATCACCCCGAATAGACCTCAATCCATCCTGCAAGGCAGCAGTTACAAGAAATCATTGAACTCTGAATGGTCCCTGCACCATCTGAGAATAAATCAGGAGGACAATATATTTCTTGGATCTAAAACAGCCCCATCAATAAGTAACCCAAGCATCAGGAAAATGACCAACTAAAATGCTGACGAACGTTCATGGCCTTTTATTGGGGTCAAGGGGTAGGACTGCCCAGGATCCCTCCTGCCTTTCTTCTTCATCCAAATACTCTGAAAGGCCTAATATTATGCAATTTTAGATTCATGTGTTGTTTTAGCATTGTACCATCAGGCAAGCCAAGGCAAATTTCTCCTTTCTCCTTCTCACAGTTACACTCAGCATATTACAAATCCACCAAGGCCAGAGAGCTCAAGCTACAGACAGGTCAGAAATTATCAAGAACAGAAAAACAGAGAAACAGACAGGCAGAGAGAAATATCCTCAAAGCTTCAAAGTGCAAAGAGTATCTTTTGCTGGAGCAGACAAAGGCCCTCTGCAGCTATTCAAATGTCCCAGAATATTACATTTGTACATTTTGTTGGGAAATACAAGGAATGACAAAGATTTTGTTTATTCAATTTTTAATTTCTCTGCTAAGGCTAAAGCTCTTTTCATAGCTTCATTTGCTTAAAGCTTCTGCTTTGTAAGACTTCTAATTAGGAGAATGTGACACTCTCACCAGGCTTGAATTTCTCCTATTAAGCAGCTTTGCTGGTCATTTTGTAAAGGCCACCTCCAGAACAAATGCTGACCGAAAACAGAATTAATAATGGATTTAAAGGATACTGCTCAGAAGCCAATGCACACAATGGGGAACAGCTGTTTTACACAAAGTAAAAATAAGCATCTGGATTGACTTCTTTGTTACACTCAAAAAAAGGTAAAGAAATCCAGCCACTCTCAACTTTAGCAGATACAAATAACTGCTAAACAAAGTGCATACTTATAAAAACTCCGCAAAAGCAGACTTAAATCACAGCTAATCACGCAGGAGAAGCATATAGGTAAATCAATGTTCTCCTTTTTTCTCAATATAGATCTAAAGAGTGGATGCATTCTAATGAAAAAAATAACTGCATCAAATAAGAACAAATATAATTATGGTCAYGGAAATTCTCTAATTCTACACTCCCATCACATACAAATATGTAACAAGTTTATTGGGAAAATATTCAGCTAGCGGACAAACTAACAATGTATTTGAGGCAATTTCCAGAGGTATGCTAGTAAAGAATTTACTCTCTCAACCTATTGGTAAATTTAATATATGTTAAAACTTTCAATTTGCTTTCTCCTTTGAAAGGGGATTAAGGATATCTGCCAAACCACACAACACTGTGAGCAATGATAACTCTCAAGAATCTCTTGAACCACAAAAACTGACACATAATCATGGAATCATTAAGGCTGGTTTAGATCACCAAGATTATCGAGTGTCTTAGGTTGCAAACACAAGATATGGCCAGGGGTGTGTATTCTATTGCCATTCGTTAGATGTGGGGCAGTTATCTTCTATTAATCGGGCCACCTGTTAAAACCAGGTGGGGCATTTTTCTTTATCTCTTCCATGAGCCATCCTCCCTCTGAGGAGATACCTTCTGTTAATGAGCCACTGAGTCTCACTGCATGAGTGATAAATTTACATCATCCCATTGTGAGATGCTCTGCCCAGGGGGAGGAGAAGCATTCCTACCTGGATATAATCTGAGGTTTGGAACACCACAAACAGCCTTTTCCCACTGGATTCCCAGAGRAGCAGCTTTCTTTTCCACAGGATTCCCAGAGGAAGACCAGGCCCATCTACACCACCACAGGATCTTCAGAGAATTACACTCTTTTACAGGATCACTGCTTCAACAGAACGACATCTGCCATTCTAGGAGAACTGCAGCCACCATTTAATGCTACCAACACCCTGACCAACAGGGTGTCAGGTAATATTCTGACTCTGTCAGCGTTGTTTTGAATTATTGCATTTTTATTTTTCCTAATAAAGACCTTTCCTAATAAAGACCTCCTACTCCTACTTTGCCTGAGAGCCCCTTAATTTCAAAATGATAACAACTTGAAGGGAGAGTTTTTACATTTTCCATTTCAAGAGAGGCTCCTGCCTTCCTTAGCAGACACCTGTTTTTTCAAACCAAGACATCGAGTCCAACCTTTGATAAAACACCACCAAGCCAACTAGACCAAAGTACAAAGTGCCACATCCAGTTATWTCTTGAGCACTTCCAGGKATGGTGATTCCACCGCTTCCCTCGGCAGCCCGTTCCAATGCTTAAGCACTGCACTCCTTCACCAGGGAAATTCTTCATGACCTGTTGAGCTTGTAGCATCAGCACAAAAAAAACCCTCTGATCTCTAAAGAGTAAAAGTRGCCCAGCCTTGTGGGGAAAAAAACTGAAACAAGAGATAAGGACCAAATTCAAGACATTTTCAGAGAACCAATAAAATTAGGAACAATGCAGTTGTTTATCATACTCTTTCAGCATTGAAGACCATAAGACTAAGAATGAGAAAAAAATTAGGGGCAAAATTAACATTGCCTCTATTAATTCTCTGTACAGAACCTCTGAAGTTTCTTAAGATATTGCCACAGATGAACACAAAAATTGGTCTCATTACAACAAAACGGTTAACTAGCTTCATTCCTCGGTAAGAAACAGGCCAGTACTTCTGAAAGATCTGAGCTTAAAATAAAGAACTAAGTGGAAATCATTCCATTGGATTGGAAATCCAATGCTTTGATGTACAATTCACTCCTAAGATCTCACATTGGAAAAAAGTTGGGCTGTTACTCTGGATGAAAGTGTATTAACAAAAATACTCATATGCCACTTTCAAATTATTAAATATGCCAGCCACTACAATTTGATGAGGGGGTGGAGGAAAAGCTAATTCATCCCAGCCATTACACAAATGGAAGTCTAAGGCAAAGACTAAAAACTTTCTGGAGGAAGACATTAGCAACACCAAGAAAGTAAAACAAGTTCTCCTAATACAGTACATTGACTAAAACCATATTCCRAAAATTTCATTTTTGATATCCCAGAGTGTGTAAGACATGCTCCTTAGTGTGTAAGACATCCTTCCTTTAATAATGAAATGAACAACACTCCACACTAGATCAGACCAGTCACCTACAGAAATAAGTTTCCTCTTGCTGATCACAAGTACTGACAGTTTTTGTGAAAAAACAGCAGTGTCAGCAGTAGGAAGCAGGACTACATGGACCCCCTTGACTCAATGTGGCAGCCTGAAATATGAAGATCTGAAGCCCAGAAAGTAAAGAAAGAGTGATGTGATCTCATTTTCTGGCTTTGGCAGACTTTCTCAGTAAAAATACTCTGCTAAACAGGACAGGGGGCAAGGGGACAAACGCAGTACTGACAGCCTTGATACCTGACACTGCTGGGTGGGTTCCACAGCTATTCCCAAGACACAACCTGGCACAGCTCAGTGTCTGCTTCAGAGGAGGGAGCACTCCTGAAGGGCAGCAAGGACATACCTGCACCAGTTTCGCTCCTCTTGACCCGACCAGTCACTGCAAACAATCCAGAGGACACTGACCCCACARACTCCTGATTACAATCACATTTCATGCATGCTCAGTTTCATGCTTCTCAAATGCCACTCTGATGGGCTTCTTAGACGCCATCTTAAAGACTATGAAATGGAAAAAAATCTACACTTATTATAGGGGGAGAAGCCACACACAGTGTAGACATAAACCAGTACACTCTATTTGCCTTTGGGATCAGGAACTCCTTCCTGACCCTCTTGTATTCTACAGTACAGGTATGTCCTCAGCACCTGATTGCAATACCTGGATGCCTCATTTATTATGACAAACAATAAATTTTGTTTTCAGTCTTTATTTTAAATTCTCTAAAACTGAATGCATTTTTCCTTCATGTGGGTTGAAATTCTGTGCAGTAATCCAACAAAAACATAACTAAAAGAATCACAGCATCCAATTACCTGCAACACAGCTGCAAGCAACTGAGTGACCACTTAGAAATCTAGATCCAAAAATAAAAACCAGAAAGAACCTCAAGAGAATCTGGAGAGAAACTTGACATGAAAAAGAACATATACATTCTCCATTCCTCCTCATCTAGAAGAAAAAGGACACTTTTTTAAGATTTTAATTTATTTTTAATATTTAAATAGAAGAAATTCTGATATCTCAATTTTGAAGTTATTATTTTTATTAATTGCTCCTCTAAAAGTTATAATACTGCTGATGCAGTCAAGAATTCCACAACTTAATTCACAAGTAACAGCTATGAATCCTGTGACTCTCTTTTGCTCCYTTTCTATTACTTCTGATTGTACAAGTAAAAGTAGTGGGAATCACTTTTATTTTACTGATCCTAAAATTTTCTGTTAAGGATGTCCTACTTGGCCATTGATTTTATATCATAAGAAAGTCTATAAAAACGAGCTTGTCCACAATTATTAATAATAAATCATGACCACTCTGCCATCATCCTACCACAAAAATTACCTCTATTTCATGGACATGGACTACCCCTTCACTTTTTACAGTTAAACATTATGTACATCTGAAATGCTCATATGAAAGAAAATGTACTATGGACTTTTTTTTTTCATTAGGATATTTAGAAAAATTAATCTAATTATATTAATATATTTTGCAGATTACTTCTGAGTCTTAGCTAGCAGGAAGCTTGCGTTGCTTGCTTCCAAGACTCTGCAGATACTATTGTGATTCCTTAACTGCAGTTCTGTTCTGGTTTTCTCTTATCAAATTACACAAGGTTTTCACATCACTGTGTTTTATAACAACAGGGCAAGCACTAGTGCAAAAAAAAAAAAAGTCACACTTTTACTTTTGTATCATCAAATCAACAGTGAAAAGCTGATAGGTTACCATTTTCTATAGACACTCATGTGCAAGTCTGTCTAAAGTTTCTTCTGAATGTTGGGCAAGTATTCATCTTTGCTTTATTAWGTGCTCCTTTCATTGTTATCTTTGCAGATCTTTTTTCAGAGAAATGAGTAAGTACAAAGTAGTCTGAAGCAGTTGTTTTGCTAAGGTACACATAATAACAGATAGACAGATAAACATGATAACATAGCTTCAGGAAAAAGAAAAAGAATTCACTGCTTTTCTCTACACAGCTTAACTTACTGATTATCAAGGTGTGATGTGACCCAAAAAGAAAACTGGGGAAAGATCAGTCAATATCATAAGAAAAACAGTTATTTTATAAACAAGCAGAACAAAATAAAAAAAACCTATTATCTAAACTCCTTTACACAATTAATAAKACTTCTTACACTGATCAGTACATTACCACTGGAAGTCAGTATAAAATTCTGTATAATAATATAGGCTAATTATATTAGATTWTTTTTTTAATGAGGATATGCAGTCAGTACCAGGAATCAGATTTAATACTTCTTTCTTAACAACTTAAAGCTAAGGCAAATAATTCTTCTGCTTCAGAAAGTAGCCCATAACCATATCTTATGTCCCAGTAGAAGATTTTTATTTTCAGATATGAAATCAAAGAATTTCAGGGTGCTACAAATGTGTCAATAACACAAAAACGTACTCCACAGAGAAACTTCCTCTCTGCTGAACAATCTGTTTATCTATCACTACTACACCCTGTTTGGTGTCTCTGCCTCATGTTCTGGTGTCTCCCAACCACAGGGTTACAACATGCTCATCTCCCCATGCTGGTTCAGCATCTGTGACAGCAAAGAGCAGCCGACAGGAGAAGAGAGGAGTGGAAGCATATTACGGTCATACGGTCATATTCTGAATCTTACAGCCTAAGTAAATGAAAGGGGRAAAAAAAACAAACAAACAATAAAAACAATGAAACCTTAACAGTGTAGATACATGGTGTCACAGGAGCAGGAGCCAGCCCAGTGCACACAGGATGCAGACAAAATCCCTCACATACTTGGCAAGATAAAAATCAGAGGGGACAACCATTTTCCCAGAAAACCGAAATTCATTCTGCCTCCTGCTCTCCTCTGGAGCTTTGTATTATTCACATAAAGAATGATTTTCATGCCTTTGATTCACACAGATAAAAAAGCCATTTAAATAGTCTTCAGAGGGAAAGAAGGAACAAACCAGTATTAGTAGGTGAGCATGATTTACAAAATACTTCTGTGAAGGGGTTCACAGGGAGCAGCACAGAGCTTTCTGCAGGCAGTCTGGGTTTATTTTAATGCCTCAACCCAATCAACATCTCCAGGACTTGTCACTCACAATAGTAAGAAGATGCCTGAGAAACCTGCACTCTACTGGCTTTGTCACCCCTCTCCTCATACAAATATGGTGGACTGGGTTCAGATCCTCAGATAACCAGAGAGAGGAATATATAAAAAATCAGCTCCTGATGGCTATCTGGAAAAGTCCCATCTTTAAAACATGTTCCAGGATCTTCTTACAAAATTACCCATAAAGGTATAAGAAAGTCTCTCTGCTTGCCACATCATACTGCTTCCTCCTTTCCTGAGCTGAAAGAGCATATTTTTATCTCTGCCACTCGCTCCAAAATCTGCTTTCTCCATGACTTCTCCAATGAGTTCACTCAGGGTACCCCAGGAAATCCATCCAATGTCTGCTTTAATAATCCATAGAGCAGTCCATTCTCCTATGGAATTCACAGGGGGAGTTCATTCCAAAGACTTCATAAAAGTGCATATAAACTGAAAGGGATTTTTTTAACAAATCAAGCTAACAAAAATAATCTGTCTGGAAGCTTGCTAGCCTGCTTTTGAAACAGAGAAGCAAAGAGAAAAATACAAGAAGATGAGATAAATGGTTGAGAGGAACCTGAGGAAGGACAGAACAGAGACAAATCACTGAATATGAAGAGCTGAAGATACAGAGGAACTCTGGAGGTCATCTAGTGCATCACCCTACTCAAAGCACAGTCAACTACCACAGATTCCTTAGGACTGTACTCAGCTCTCTTCTGAAAATCTCCTGGAATGGTCACTCCACAACCTCTCCAGGCACCTTCTGCCAGTGTTCAGTCACCCTCACATGGGAAATGTTTTTCCCTATGCATAAATGCAGTCTTCCATATTTCAGTTTACACCTGTCATCTCTTGCATTTTTACACAAAACTGCTACACAGAGTCAGTCTCTTCTTCAGCCTGAACAAAGAAGAACATTGCCATCCCAGAYGCAAACATCTGACCATAAAGATTTTTTACTCCCTTTTCTGAGGCTGACTCTATTCCAAATGCTCAATAGTACCATGATTATACTGATGAGAGTTGGCAGATAAAGATCCAAGCACAAGAGATTCCTGAGAAAGTAAGGACTGTTAAAATACAATATTGTTAGGATAATAGTCTGATTCAACTGCATATGTCTCATAAGACATTATGGTACTTCTTGAAAATCAACAATTCATGAACTCTATTTATCAAGAAAAACTTCAAGTATGTTTCTTCCTAAAGAAACACAGACACACTTTCTATTATCCAAGTTCCTAGAAGGGAAATACAAGAAATCATCAAAGAAGCATTTGGAGTTTGCAAGGACAGCAGCCTCAGGGTGYGTCACCACAAGCCAGGACAAGAGGMAAGTAGGACAAGACCCATGATTTTGTATCAAGTTCCCTATGAGTTACTGGAAAGTACATTTCCTCAGAAAATGCTGGAGTAGAACACACCTTAAACATCAGCCCTCTCTTTGATCTGACACTTTGATATTCTTCCTGCCAAGAACTGCTGCAGATCATCTCTGTTTCTTTTTGCAAGTTCAATGGGAGTGGCAGCTTTTGATGTACACAGCATTGCCACAGATGAGGACTAAAGGCCAAGGAGCAACTTACACTGTTATAAAGTTAGAGAGATCAGTAGTAAGGCACCTGAAGGAAATTCCAAGTAAACAAAGCTGAGATGAGCATATCAGTAATTTCCATAGCTGAGTTTATTTAAGAGAGGCATGTGGAAAGTATCCATTGCATACTATGGAGCAGGAGAATGCACTAATTCACCAAAAAGACAGGGATTTTTCATCAGGGAGGCATAAAGAAAAATCTTTTTTGAGACACTGGATCTCTGTCTCTACTCTTTACTTAGAGGATGAAAGACCTCCAAACTCATTTTTCTCCTGTCAGAAGGCATATTGGAGTTCTCCAGAATGGAAAACAAGCATAGTCTCYCCAAAACGCATTTTTATCTCCTTCCAACCACAGAGCTGAATGAAAGCCCATGGAAGCAAATTCCTAAAGGGGGGGAAAGCCCTGATATTATATAAAATAGAGGAACAGAGTTCTCTGGAAAGTTTTAAATGCTCTCCTTTGACTTCTTAACAACGTAATTTTTCAAGTGTTCCAAAGAGCTATCCATTTTCTATTGACTCCACCAGAAAACAGTATTTTGTTTTGTTAGTTTTGTTCTTGTCGTGTTATGTCAACATGACACCCTGGCACCTAATGTTGACCTTAATGGATTCTTGACCAAGGACCCAGCACTGCAACTTAAAACACTGTCAATTGCTGCTTAAATGAAAATAAAAACAATAGATTTACAAAAATGTGTATTTTAGCTTACACAATATTTAATGGTGTTTCCTTTACCAATTCATCATGTTTTGCTGAGCAAAATAGAGAGTAGTTCTAAAGATACAGATTTTGAAAAAATACTTGGGAGTCCTGCAGTTACATACAGGGTTGTGCYTCTTCAGAACTAAAAGCATTAAAGAAGTTTACTTAGAAGAAGCTATCACTTTAGAAAAGCAATTCTCCTTATTCAGTAGTCAACATAAGTTTTACATTGCCTAACACGGAATTTGCTTAATCTCAAATTGTCAAATGCATTGGCAGGAGGCTCAAGCAGCTCTGATGAATACTGGAAAAGAGTAATAATGTGGTTCTATCCAGCCAAGTTTGGTTTCATATGAAAGGCTTTTCTTGAACCATGCACACACTTTTTYCTACTGCACAGGACTGAAATAGAATGAGACCTGAACAATGCCAAATTATATCCCATGTATTTTTTTGGTTGGGAGTCTTTCAACTTTCCCTGAAAAGACGGGACAAGGCACGAGATGGCCAATAGGACTGATTGAGGGTAGCAGTTCCTCTCAAGGCAAGTCCTTATACTCTTTAAAGTATTACAGAAAGTATTCAGAATTTACAGTCATATTTCAGGACAAGATCTAAATTGGATAAGGAAAAGAACCTGGAATCTTTATGTCASCACTGAAATGATTCACAGGTTAGGCTACTTAACACAGTCTAGATGTAAATCAACAACCAGGAAGCAAATGACATTATGCCTTTCTTCCAAGTAGGCAATTTTTTGCTCTTATAATTCAGATCTGCAAGTCTTTTGCTGACTAGTAATATTGGGGAAAAAGCACATTGAAAAAATTAAGGGTTTCTGTCCATTTCTAAGTTTTGAGTAGATTCTTATCTAATATTTTATTACAGTCCTTTATGAACAGTAGCAGCAATTTTATTCACAGGCAAACGCCAAGTCTCTTGCTAATACTGCTTACCCAGTAGCCTAGAATGCTAAGTTCTCAATTTCAAAATAGAGAATAATACAAAAAAAAAAAGTTTCTTTATGCTTCCATAGTGCCACAGAGGCATGTTTCAAACAAGTTAGGGAAAGCCACTTCTCCTATATCCTCTGTAAAGAGCAGTAATATTTTACTATTCTACTAAATCCCAACATTTTCTGTCAAACCCCTAAAAAACAGTGGGCTGAGAACTTATATTCTTTTTGAAAGACCTGTAAAAATACTGGTTTTAAGTTCCTCTTTGTGACACAACAGTAACTCTGGTACATRGAACCACTGAATTACAAGGAAATTAACGAGACTCTTATCTGAAGTCCACTCAAGTCAAGAGGAGACAGAGCACACAAACTGTCCTCTTTCTAGATGGCACAATTTCAGCATGACATGATTTCTCTAAGTTTTATAATTAATAACCCTAATAGCAAAAGGTAAAGAATTTTTAAGATTGTACACCATGCTAAGTATGTGCTACTTTTCTATTTAGCACTCCTTCAATTTTACCTACCAACCTATAGAGACCTTCCCAAAAAAGAAAGGTCTTGTTGTCTACTATCTGGTTTTTGCTACAGTTTTTTATGACAATGACAATGATAGCTATGAATTTATAATGAGAGATCACAACTAAAATACAGAAGATTAAAAAAAAMCCAGAATTTTCATAAAACAAAATGCAATCAAATATTATCAATTGTCTTATATAGGACAACTGCCATCATTACATAATTTAAAATAGTATAAAGTGATACTTGAGAGTGGGGGAGAGGAGGGCTTTTCAGATAAATATGAATTAGTATCAATCAGAACTTTAAATTAATATCAATCAGAACTTTATACTATGGTAGATAGCCAGCATGGTATTTGAGGCACTGAAGTCTTCTTTGCCATTTTCTTCTCTTGTTTTCCCCTTTTCATTTTACATTTTAATTTAAATATATTTTTATTAATCTACCTAAGTTTTGATTGATAATGTGTTTATCACAACTAGCTTACAGACTGCCTCGTAAATTAGTTGACAGAGGCCATAAGAGATCTGTAAACTGATTATTCAGTCACTTCATTTTTGATAAATATTAAAGGCTTCTAAATATCTGCTAATGACAAATTCATTGTTTGTTAATCTCATGTTATTTTATTATTAAGTTTAATGCAAGCTAACAATGGTAATTTGTCAAAGGAAAATGAGCCCTTTGAGTTAAGCTGTATCATTTCTAACATTAAAAACTATTTAGATGCTTCATGTACTGATGAAAATGAAGGATTCCAGTGATGTCAATGGACTTACAATTGCATGGTAATTAGTATAAGTGAGAACAAAAATAAAACCTTGAGTTTTGTAGTATTACACCAACTGACAAATTTTATATAATTACACTGCAGTGCTACTATGTATGTACACAGCAATACTACTACTACTTTGAAAAACTATAAAGAAGAGGACTGATCATCTAATATTAACAAGACAAAAGAATTTTTTATTTACCTGACTTTGCAATTCACTTTGTTGCTTCAGGCGAAGATTTTCTGGTGTATCAGCCACTGTAGTGAAGGACTGCTTTGGGTAATGTCTAGAAGAAAAAGAAGTACAAAGTCAAACAATAAATATTTGCACATGCTAGAAAGTCAAATGCATCCCAGCACTCTTTCCTACAGTGTACAGAATTCTTTCATAGTTTGCTATGAATTAAAAGTATTTTAAAATATTGTGTCAGATGCACCTACAGAAACAACACAAAGGAGTTCCTGCAATGAGTCTAAATCCCACCCATTCATCCTGCCCACTGACTTCAAAGACCAATCAGCCAAAATTTGCTTTCAATAGAGTGATCAAAACAGTGTTTAATTGTATTATATATATAGCCATGTGCTGGACAAAGACTAAACTAAAAGCCCTTAAAATGAAATTGTTTTACAGAAACCAATGCTACTTGAGAGAGCACAGCTGGAGCACCACAGGGTCTTTAACCCTTTAGTGTAGGAACCAGAAGGACCAAGGCAGGTACTTTCTAGGGAGAGGAAAGCCAAATGCTTTAACAGTAAATAACGCCAATACAGTACTTGAATATCCAGTACCAAAGGCTGCRGTGTCTCAGGACTGCAATGCATAAGGCATCTCTCTTTCCATTTGAAATTTTACACCTTTACAATATATTCCTACTATTTGCTTTGGCATTTTATGCTAACATGCTCTATGGGAGCCTGCTTCAGCAGGGAGGTTGGACTAGAGGTCCGTTGGTGATGTCTTCCAACCCTAATCATTTTGTGATTCTGTGAACTGTAGCAGTCAAACCCTCCCCATTTACGGAACCACTATTTATTAATTTTCATGGATTTATCCTGTAATTTTGCAGTCAAACAAGAAGTCCCCTAATARGAAAGGCCACAAAAAGAAGCAAATAACAAAATGGAACAGCACATCCCAAAATATTCATAATATTATGAGCCAGAAACACTGTGAGGAAACCAATTCTGACTAATTACTTTCCATCATCTTCAGTCTGAAACTAAAATGTTCACCTTTAGATGTGAGGCACTCACGTTTTCAGTTACCATTCACAGCTTCCCATGTCTGCCAGCTCCCCCATTTGTGCCTCCAACATTTCAGAGTACAAGACAACAGGCACAGTGTTACAAACACAATAACAACTGTAGTACAAGTTCCACAGAGTAAGCAGTAAGTGTCTGAAGACAGGATATGCAGTATTAAACATTTCTATGTTCAAACTCCAGGTCATCTCTAGTGTGTTTTTTCAGCAGCTAGTTGTATACTGTTGCTATGATTCCATCATAAAATTTCTGTTCTGTCTAAACATGATAAATATTTTCTKTCCAAACTGTATTTTGTAAGAAAGTTATCTCTATATAAGCTCTATTTCCATGAAGTGTATGATTTCAGTAAAAAAAAAAAAATCTGAAAAAATGAAACAAGCATAAAAATTAAGGATTTCTGGTTTCATCCAAAAGCTGAATGTTCCCCCCTCAGAAATGCAAAYTCAATAACTGATGAGAAATGTTGCCTGAACTTCATACAGTTGACTGCTCCAGGCCTGATTCCCCCATCAGATGACATCTTGCATTGCCAGACTTCCGCACCACAGCACAACTGACTCCTGCACCAAGAGGCTGTGGAACATCACCTCATTTATGGYGCCATTACACAGGGAAAACAGAGGAGAAACAGAGGACAACCTAGGGATTTCARGTTCTCCAGGGCTAATAACTGTATTGAAAGAGCAAAAAATTAAACACCTTGATGAAAGAAAGCTTTTCCTCACAGAAATGTAAGAACTATCCCAGACTGGATACTAGCAGATGGACAAACATGCTGCTCTAAGTKTATGTCAGCCACTTGTCTCAGAGAGCACATGTCACTGAAAACTAGAAAGCAGAATTTCTAGGCATGACACCCTTCAGAATATTCATTTGGAGTTACAGCCAAGTCCTCCCAAAGCCCCACCCAAGATGGAGCTGTGGCCAGAGAGARCACTGAGTTCTGCATTTGCTGCTGCCCCTTCCCTCCTTTTCAAACCACCACCCCTCAGAGCCAGCCTAGGGCAGCCAGTAGAACAGCTCAGCCCCAGCTCCAGCAACACACAGGGAGGCAGAGCCAGGCTCTGCACAAGGCAGATGGCGCCAGCATTGTGTAATATCTTGGGACAAGGAAGATACCCCAGAAGGGCTCSTCTTTTTTTTTTTTTTCTTTTAATTTTAATTTTCTATCTCACACTTCATTCTTCTGTATAGAGGCAAAAAACAAATGCCAGACTGGCCACAAGGAGGGTCATAAGCCCTTTTTGGAAAGCAGCAATGAGCAGATGGGGAAGGCAACAAGCCACCTCACAGCCAGGGCTTGCTGATGCCCAAGGAAGATTGTAGCAATGATGCACAATTCACACTTCAAAGCATATCAGCCTTCCACACAGCAGCCATCAGATATCCATAGATAGCTCCAGTAGATGACAAAATCCCTATCCTTAAAAAAATATAATCTGCCATACATGCCATTAAAATATTGCACACGTTGAATGCTGAAAGCATAAACTCTCATTGCACTGCTTTACACCATGGTTACATATCATGACCCTGGTAGTATAACCACAGTAATCACATGTATTCATCCTGTTTAACATGGAGAACACAGAGTGCAGCCAGCTCAAACAGGGTTTTTGGCCTGGTCCCCTTGGGAATTATGTGGACAACACTGAGGCAAGCATCTGAGCCACAGCCCCCAGGGAGCCTGTTAGCAACAGCAGCAGAGAACTGCAAACCCAGGCTCCCAAATTAAACCTCTCAATTCTGGAGATAAAAAACATACACCCTGTCCCTACCATTCACCAGCTCTTACTTCTGATTATTTGCGAAAAAAATGCTTTCTTCCACAACTAGTATTCAGAAGCTGTATTCAGATATTTCAACATTCCAAGCAAACCATTTCAGAACCAATGTATCTAAGATCACTACTTATTTCAGAAGCACTAGCTCCATACTTCAAGTAAAAAAGGTATGCTCAGTCTTGAAGAAGCAGTGCTTTAAAATGCTTGAAAATACTGTGTGAACTTATTTTATCAATGAAAAGCATTTACACTTGACCATGGAAGAAAACAATATCCTTGACAAGTGAACAAAACTACTGAAATTTAAATTGGTCTTTAAACTGATCATCTAAACCATTTATCAAAATGTAAACCATTTATCAAAATGTATTACAGTGGTTAAAATGAGAATCATTTAGCAAAATTAAATTAGCAGTGCATTCTACTATCAGTTGTCATTTTAACCACAGCTGATTTATGAAACCACTCACACTTTCTGGTATTTCAAACCAGAAAGACATGGGTTTAGATACATCCCTTCTAATTTATGGAAATTCTTGCCTCAAATGCATTAAAAAGACTAGTGTTAAATTTAAATCCTATCTTCAGCTTTCCACATTTGTTTTAAGCTTACTGATACCATGTCTTCAGGATAATTACCAGTATTTAAGATATTAAATTATGTGAAAATTATTGAAGACACATTGTACCATTGGATATTTTTGTCTGAAATAGAAAGCTGAAATACAAGTGTTAAAATTCAGTAATCTGCTTCTTTAACTACCAGTTTAGGGCTATACCATATTTTGTCAAAATGTTCTGAATAAGGATAAGTAACTGGATGGCAACAGCCTTTAATTCCAAAGGCTGACAGTGGTCCCTGGTAATCCGTTGCTCAGCTTCCCTTTTGTCCAAGATGATGTCTGAAAAAGAGCCAGGAATTGGTTAAAGAGGTTGATCTCATGTCAGCTATTTAACAGCAATGTCCAAAGGATTTTTTTTTTTGTTTGTTTTAAGTCTTTGTTGGTTGTTTAAGTCTACTTAGCAATATGTCTTACCACACTAATGCTATTAGGRTTAATCCTGTATAAAGATCTATGCAAGAAGTTCCAGAACAAATCAGGATACACAGTAGAGCGTCTCTGCTGCGTGTTACTGTACTGCCTGCCTCAGCTGCATAGCTTGATTAATAAAGCAAACCACAACTCAATCTCTTGCTGCTTATGAGGAAACTCCTTCACTTTTTATATTTGAAAACAGGATCAGTRAGTCTCTGAGAACTCAGGAAAGCACCTGAAAGTTACCTAGGTTTTCCAACAACTAAACACAGAAATTTTCCTAGATACTTTTTTAGCTGTAAAGTTTTCATCAGCTTTTCCATGCTCTCAATCCAACAAAAGGAAAGAAAAATATTCTGAGAGAGAATGGGATGAAGATTCAGCTTTGTCTCTTCTGTAAAAGGTCAGATTCAAACATTGAGATAAATTCAAGCATCTACGGGAATTACCTTCCTCATACCTCACTCTGACTTAACCAACATTTACAAATTATTAAGAGATTCGTGTGTGTGTGTTTTCTAGCTGTAAATTTACTGTTACTGTTCAGTTACAGAATTCTAACCATGTCAGAGTTACTAGATTTCTATGGAGTTATGTCTCCCCTAAAATATCTATTCTGTATTTGCCTACAACATTAAATTTGTGATATTTCTTAACCATAGAACAGGTACAAAATGTACAAATCAAAATTAATCTCCTAAGCAGAAGGTCAGCTCCATCACATCTTTTCATAATACCAGTTGCCGTCACAGGCTGTCACATTGGGCTATCTGTTCTCTCCTAAGTTTTGCTCAAAATAACTGTTCTTCTAATTTAAGCAAACACTAAAAGAGAAGGTGGTTTAAAAAAAAAATTTCACTTGCAGTAACGCAGATTTGAACAAAATTAAACCAATCTTAAAAGAATTATAGAAAACTATGAAAATTATTTATGCTTTTAAAACTAGCACTTCASTACAGCGTATGCAAAAATTGAAAATTGAAATTAAACAGTGAAGAATAGTCTAGCTGCCTGGATGTAACTCAAGCTCACAAATGATGGACACGTAGGGAAGCTCCATCTCAAACTTGCAAAGGCCCAATCTGGTAAATGTGATCTGAGCCCATGTCAACAAACAGCACAAAAACAGAGAGGAGAAACACAGGTCTCCAATTATGTCTCATACAGAAGACACGTGACAAAATAATTTTCCCAGGATAAAGGTGACAAGGTATTAAGTTTTGCTTGGYTAGGGAGTGTTTAAACTGGCAGATTGAAGAGACATAGGACTGCTTAACCTCCTTACCTTGAAACTGTGTCATTCACAGAAGGACATGTAAGATGCAAAACAGCAGAGAAAGAACCAGCAGGAGGGAGATCTTGCCCACAGCTGACTACTTGATTTGAAATTCGTGCTCAGTTGCACTTGCAGCTCAGAAGCTCCAGGAGGGATTTCTCTGGGTCTTCTCTTTTGTTTTGAGCTTTCTGTGCAAGATCACTTATTTGCATGCAATTATCAAGGCTTTTGTAGTAGGAATAATGTTACTAGTGGATAATACAGCTTTAGTATGGCAGCACTTGGGCAATGAAGTGAACAAGAAATACATCACAATCCTCCAGAAGTTATCCAAAGATTACATTCTCTTTGGCTACCTCAATCTACCCCTCTGTATGAAGAACTCTGGCTGCAATTAGTTTGCTTTGGAAAACATTTTTCCATCTTTGCCTTCTGTTCTGCAAGAAACTTTTCAAATATTTAATTTCTGTATCTGTACTTCTTCCTTCAAGTAAAGGAGAARGTTCCTCCCATATGCTAGCAAAATGCAAGCTCCTTTTTTATGAGAAAAACCCCCTGGAGCAATGAGCTTTTATTGATTTGCAGGAGAGTTGGGAAGCAATAAGATCCACTAAAAAAAAGTAAGGATATTCCACTTGCTTGTTGGGGTGAGCCATACCACCTCTGCTCCTGGAGTGAGTGAAAGTCCACACATCCCATAAAACCAGGCACATGTTGCACACCATGCACTGTGCCACCAGACTGGCGCTTCATACACAACTACAGAGACCCATATCTGGGGCTGCCTTCAAAATCTAAAGTTAGGGACCACTTTAAATATTTTGACTATCTGRCCCCAAGACTCAGGTTAGTACCTTACTGTTCTCTGTTAGAGGCTGAAAAAATGAACTACTTACTGAAAACAAGAAAGCAGAAAATGTCTACATTTTAGATAAAATAGTTTAAGAAATGGGTAGCCAACTCTAACTCCAAATTTCATGATTCTCACMATTTGAAATGTCACTCACAAATTCTACTGTACCGAACTAGTGGAGCAGTTAACTCTGCAAATGTAAGTCATATATTGAAGAACCCCAAAGAACAGACAACTGGACTGCACAGTCATCTTTTAATCACTGGCAGAAGGGACAGTTATGGAAAACRGGTGTAGACAGAAGATCTGGAACCTGCAGTAGCTTGTTTTAGAATTTAAAAGTCCAGTTAATTTTTTAAAATAGTAAAATCTTGTAAATTTCAAACTTTCTCACAGCACATATTCAAAAGCACTGCCGTTACTCATGTGGCCAGTATTGGCTAAGTTCTAGAGAAAAAGCACAGAGGTCACAACATGAAATTWCTTTGTACTTACAATACCAAGATCACCAAGAAACCTATTCCAAATACATTTGCAGATACATAGGTTGTCTGAATTTGCAATGTTCCCATACTGATATTTTGATTTCAAGTAACTCCCCTGAAAGCTGCTTAGAGCCAGCTTGGTGAAGAAGGCCAAGTGCTTCTAGGCCAACACCAGCAGTGTCACACAGGCAGCTGTGCCCATGCTCTAACCACCAAGGAGTGCTGTCTTCCTGCTTCCTCCCAACAACTCCCTCAGAATTAAAAAATACCCCAGCTCTCAGGTGACCTTAGTTTTCCCCCATTTCTTACATTTTTCTTTTCTCTCTCTTTTGCAATTTGATATTTATTATACATAGAAAGATATATATTTAAGGAGACAGGCAAGTATTGCTTCTTGAGAAATTTAGGTCAAAACATTTAAATTTTAAAGCTTTGAAAAAATACAGCAGGAGGAAGACACAGTTCATATCTTATCATATAATACTAAGATTGTTATAATACAGATCTCAGCCTAGTAGCATCCAGATTCAGCAAAAAGATCAAAAAGAGTAAACTTGAACTTCAAAAGTAGAACTGCTAGAATTTTCAGTGGAGCCAGGCACTCACCCTTTCAATAATTTACCTAGTCCTCAGCTATGGGATTCCAGTGCTTGGGGAAAGAAAATTAGCCAGTAGCAGACCAAGAACTACAGCATAGCCTGGAGCTGTGTAGAAATCTATTGGCAGCACAGTAGTAGGCATTGACAASAGATCAAAAAGTGAGAACCACTGCTGGAGAAGGATACACAAAGGATGCACAGAAAGTTCAGGGAAGCTTGAAAGAAGGAGGCAACTGTGGCAAAACAAAACCATAGCAAAAATCTGACTGCAACAGCAAAATCTGCCAAAGACACACATACATATTAACATTTGTCACTGCTACACTGCTGCCAGGATATCACCCAGTGAGCTCATCCAGACTTATATATCACCTAGACACAGAAAATTTCACAGAAGTTTAAGAAAACTTCATAATCACCAGTAGGACAAAAAAGGCCGATTATTCAATATTTCCATAGTATTTTCCACATACTGTGACTATTATTTCTTTCAAAATATCCAGGAGACAAGAGAGCATCAATATGAGCAGGAAAAACAGACTGAAGCTGAGTTTCTCACTAATTTCATCTGTCAATTCACAGCAGCTGATCTAGCAGAGTAAAGAAACATGCAGTATGACCCATACCCCATCAACATCTTGCTGTCCTCTTTTAAGGATGCCTGGAAGAGGTATAATTCGTGCATACTGCAATAGCAAGTTTTCTTTAAAAATTCTTAAATTTTCTTATTATTTATTCTATGTTCAATATATCAGCATCTCAAGCAGCACAACACTAAATTAAACAAGTGTAGTTGCTCCTAGGCAATTGGTAGCACTCAGTATGGAGATTTAAATATGACTTCTAAATGGATATCTAAATGTATGGTTTTCAGATACAAGGACCAGGCACACACAAMAAGAAGTAAAACTTGCATCTATCCTAATAATGCTTTCTTCCCTGCCAGCTTTTCAAGTGCAAGAGCTACAAAACAAGGGAGAAGTTTCATTCTAAAAACTTTAATTGCAAAAAATCCATGACAATAACATCAGAAATAAAGAACAAGTGATTATCTGTTGCTCACTGCTTGTATTAAGCCTCCCTCTTCCAAGGGAGTATTGACTGAAAGAATGAATATTTGCTACTAAAAACTGAAATTCTTATTCATGTGGTGCCTAGAGAGGCTACCTGGAACAGAGGCTAGACAGTGTTAAGGAATAAAGCAGGTATTTATTAAAAAGGCCTTCAAAGGATACACTTTGGGCAGTACAGGAGCCTGGCTGTGGCTCCACCCAAGAGGGATCCCAAGTCACAAGTTTTCACGCTTTTATAGGTTTTGGTCCATTTACATATTGGGGTTATTTGTCCAATTACAGTTTCCGGGCATGAAGTCCCATCCTCCCAGATTGCTCTCCTCAATTGTACTCAAAAGTATACAATTGTTTGTACTTTTTGGGCCTGAAGCTGCAGTGGTGTCCTTGGTTCTGCGGCTGGAAAAGGATTGTTTTGTATAACTAAACTGTGGAGAGAACTTGCTAACACTTCATATGAAGTTCAGAATTATATCCTAATGCAGAACAGAATCTGAAAAATATGAAAGCTAAAACTTAAGGCATCATATGCATTCATTCRAATCATGTTAGGCCATACAGTGCTGGATCACAGCTGTAATGAAACTCGAGTCCAGCTCTTGTGCKCTCCTAAAACTGAAGGTATAAGCCAAAACCTGGGAAACTAAATATGGACTAGTTCCTAGCTTCTTAACTCTTCTGTAAGTTTTCTAGCTTTTAATCCTTACGCTTTTCTTCATTTCTTTAGCAACCTACAGAGCCAAGCTTCATTGGACAATTCATTGGTGCTTCAGAATGYCAAAGTTATCATTCAAGACACGGCAAATACAGCTAAAAATACAGCTTCTTCAACTGTAAATTGTATTTAAGCATTTGTCCTCTAAAATGGTGCCATCATCAGCAACCCCAAGCTAGAGTCAAAAAAAGGAACAGAGTTATGTTTACATGTGTGCTAGAGAGAAAAAAAAAGGAAAAAGCTGCTTTTTTGTCAAGTGAAAATTTTACTAGTTGCTTCTTCACATATTTTAAATTCTAAGCAGCTATGTTAATTGTGCAGCTTTATAAAATGTCTCTCCTTTAATGTATTCATTTCTATAGAATTAGTATTAATAGAAAAAATTTAGTTTATAAAAGATATTTTATGCTAGTACAGTGTAAAATAATTTATGCTAATAACTACTCCGGCCGGACCATTCTATTCACATTATAACCAGTTCCCGGACAACGCTGAAGATCATGTCAAACCTGTTACCGTATGAATGGGCAGGCCTGGGCCATGAGCTAAGCCTGCAGTCCTCTGACCGAGGACACAGTCCACAGTCCACAGAGTTATGCACATTGTAACCTCTCCCCGGATTGCACCGGGACAATACCAGACCAGTTACTGTATGAATGGAGCTGGCTGGGACCATCAGAGGTTTCCTGTGGCACCAAGCACTTAGAAGACACCACCTGGATCTTCCTGGAAAGGAATGTCCTGAGGAAAGCTCACAAGACCGGGCATCTGGAAATTATTAAATCTAYGGTACTCAGGAGCTGGCATCACCTATTCCATGTGAATACACCTTCTGCTGGGGTACTCAGACATTCATCTGAGTTTGGACTTTGTCTGTTTCTACACATGTATGGATCCAACTTTACATGTCAAGGGACTCAAAGGAATATGTGGTCATCTCTGCCTCAGGCAGAATAAACTGTATATAAGGTGGCGGCTGAGGGCACTCGGGGTGTACCTCTGGGGAAACGCTGTCTCTCTGTCAGCCGGAACCCTAGGTCACCCAGCATCTGTGCCCGGGGCAGACGCTGTCTTGGCTGTGGTTGGTCTTTTTCCTAAATTTCTATTTTTTTTGTTGTCGATCTAATAAATCTTTGTTACATTTTTCATAAATTTGGCTATAGATTTGATCATTTATAACAACCACGTCACATTTTCACTAACACCCTACAAACACCTACAAAATTTCTGCATATATTATGCTCCCAGCTCCTCATGGACCGTTAATTATTTTGACTAGAACCAGGTGCAGTTGCCATTGCTAATTAAATACTCCATCAGTATTGTTACAAATACTGTCCCCTCTCCTCTTTGCTTTCTCTCTTKTCTCCCTGCTTGAAACAATACTCCCATGTATCTTCCTGTTAAAGGACATGGGTTTCTGTCATAGCCCTTGGTATTTTCAATTAAAGACTTAAGTAAATGAATGAGCTTTATGTAATTCATAGAGCACGGGCTTTCCCATCACTTTCTTGGACACAGAYCCTAAATTCCACCCAACCACTGTTCCAGAGACTGAAGCAACTGCACCTCATGTCATCCAAATGGTTTTCACAAGTTTCCACAGAGAAAGTTATTCAAACCATAGAATCATAAAATTATGGAAAGGCCTGGGCTGAAAGAGACYATAAAGATCATCTAGTCCAACCCCAGTAACATGGTCAGGGATGCCACTCAGTAGATCAGGTTACCCAAGGCCACAACCTGGCCTTGAACACTTCCAGGGACAGGGCATCCATTTTGCTTCTYTGCAAACAAGCAGAACTTGATAACATCTCCTGAGCTTTTCATTCTTTTAGGCTGAAGATCTGCCTCCCAACAACTTCAGGTCAAAAGGCAAAGAAATGTTTTCCATCTCCCCACTTGAACAGAAGAGAGCAGCTGATGAATGGCTGCTGATAGCCTAACAAATTAATCCTTTAGGATGTAAAACAGGCACAAACAAAATCGTATATAAGAGGAATGCAAGCAATTCCTAAGCCACTTTACAGAAATGGCCTGCCCAAAGCATAAACCAAGTACTTTAACTACAGCAAAACGCAGAGAAAAAGCTATTTCCATGAGGCATGTAAAAACTCAGCATGTCAGAGCAGATACATTATCACACTGCCAGATCAAATGCAAAAGGGTGAATTATGGGATAGATGGAGAAGAAAGGAAGTCACTGAACTAATAGTGAAAAGACGTGTGATATGTGTAACATGAAAGGACAAGCTCATGCTTCAGATCACACAGCTTAGTCATTAAATAGCATTTACACCACAGGAACACAGAAGACCTAGGAAGGTATTCGTAACCACAAAAAAAAAAAGAAAGTGAAATATCTTCTACCTTTCCTTTTATTCTTAAATGCTGCAGGCCACGGATCTGTCAGATGCCACTGTCTGAGCCCCTTCTACACCTATTACTACATTTCTGCAAACCCATCAGCCAGATCCTCCCCGGCCAGAGTCCTCAGAGGGCAACWGAATCCCTTCAGAATAAAACTGAGTATGTGCCTTTGAGTAACAGATAAAGAAAGATGACAGGAAATGCAAAGCAAACTATGTGTAGCTGCTATGTTGAAGTTCACAATTGCAGGAAATGCGTTCACAACTGAAGCTTGCACGTGAATACCTAAAACTGGTCTTATGGTTCAAAAACTATTATTTATCCTGTCAGCGCATGATCAGTACCACGTCTTTGCTAGCAAAACAAACAGTAAAATCATTAAACTATCATCTTAAAAAGTCAATAAATCAAGGTTTCAAGACCACAGAGATTCCTTTAAACTTGTGGACTATATTTCAGCTGGTAAATTACATTTTGACACAAAAACCCTTTTTGTCAAAAAAAAAAGCTATTTCACTACAGTTCTAGTGACTTTGTCGCCAAATTTTGTTAGAATTACACACAGGTTATTACTAATAAAGTCTTTCACAAATGCAAAAATAAAATAATTATTTTATAAAAATGAATGAAGAAGACATCAATTAGTTATTTCATTATTTATAAGTAACTTTAATTCAATTTCCACAGAATCATGAAGCTTGCCATTGGGAGTTATTATTTTTGTTTCCTACAGATCTACTAATAATCTATGCATCCTATGATCCAGTCAACCCTGACTGTTCATAGAAATGAAAAGTATATTTCCACCAATTTCTTGCAACTCAGTGAGGAAGAAGCCTGGACCCTCTAAAGTGGTTCAGTGATCAACATTCCCTGAGTGCCAGGCAAGYCACTGATGACTTGAAATCACTGATAAAGCATGTTGCTTCCTCTACAGGCCTGTTGTAAACTAAAAAGATATTTTAGTTTACAAAAAAATTAAATTTTCTGAAGAGTTCAGAAAAAAAAAAAACAGTATTATAAAGCTGAACAAGCCATAAGCCTTTTGTCAAAACTGAACTGTGCTGCAGATGTCTCTTGGATAAGTAATTATATTTCCTTGCCTGTACTGAGATTACTCCTGGGAGCTTCACATGGATATTTACACTTTGGTGGAAGTATACTACCAGACAGGAGCATACATTTCCTACCATAAATAGTTTTCAACACAAGAACAAATGCACAAAATATAAACACTTTCAATATTCAAACTAAAGTTTTTCCAACTGCTTAAAGCAGCTCTTAAGCATCTGCTTAAAACTCCAAAAACTCAGAACATATTTAACTCTTAAAACACATTGCTCAAGTCTGCAAAAGAGCTCAGTTTTGCCAGGCCCCTTCATCTGTCTGTCCAGCACCAGCACATGTGAGCCTCTGCCTGCCTTTTTACAAATATCCAAGGTGTTGAGCATTGTCATTTCTACTCTACTCAGGAGTAGGAGACCTCCCTTGAGAAAGCTAAGGCACCTGTGGAGCACTGCAGTGGTCAACAAAAGCAAAGAAAGAAAGACCACAGCCCAAGTTTGCYAAGCAAGTTATTCAAGTGAAAAGTAAAATATCTGAAAGATAGTTGCCCACACTCAATGYGAGCAACTATGAAGACTCAATGAACATCCCCAGTTTTACTGAAATCCAAATGGTGAAAGGCTATGGTGGAGGCCAAAATAAGTACCTCAAAACAAATTTTCACAAGACAGAAATTCCATGGAGTAAAAATAT